>JACYFF010031954.1:49528991-49556234 GCA_017589665.1 Selenicereus undatus
AATCACACAATTTCTCACTAAAGAAGGCTAGAGGCTTACCTTCTTGAGTAAGAACACCACCTATACCAACTCCAGATGCATCACATTCAATCTCAAAGACTTTCTCAAAGCACGACAAGCCTAGCACAAGTGCTTGAGTTATTCTCTTCTTGACTTCTTCAAAGGCAGATTGGGCTTTGGGGGTCCAAGTGAATGATGTACCCTTTATAACCTCAGTAATGGGAGCCATGATTGTACTAAAGTTCCTTATAAATCTCCTATAGAAAGTTGCAAGTGCATGGAAGCTTCGTACATCATGTATACTTTGAGAAATAGGCCATGATTGAATGGCCTCAATGTTACTCTCATCCGTCCTAATGCCATCTCCAGTAATAATATAACATAAGAATGTCACCTCATGAGTGAAAAAGGCACATTTCGTAAGGTTACCAAACAGCTTCTCTCGTTCAAGAATAACCATAACTTGTGTATGGTGATCTTAATGCTCTTGCTCATTCTTGCTAGAAATCAAAATATCATCAAAGTATACAACCACAAATTTACTAATGTACAGACTGAATACTTGATTCATTAATCTCATAATGTTACTAGGAGCATTTGAGAGACCAAAGAGCATAACTAACCACTAATAAAGTCCTCCTTTAGTCTTAAAGGTCGTCTTCCATTCATCTCATTCTCTGATTTTGATTTGGTAATATCCACTATGAAGATCAATTTTTGAAAACACTTGAGAGCCATGTCACTCATCTAGCATGTCTTCAAGTCTAGGTATAGGATACCTATGCTTGATTGTGATCTTGTTAATGGCTCTACTATCCACACACACATTTATTCCTCTATCCTTCTTGTGAACTAACGGAGCAGGCATGGCACAAGGGCTTAAGGACTGACGGATCAAGCCCTTTAACATTAGTTCCTCAACATGCCTTTGTATCTCCATGGTTCCCTTGGGGTTCGTTTTGTAGGCTTGCTTATTTGGTAGGATAGAACCAAGAATGACGTCAATGTGGTGTTGGATATCTCTTTTGGGCGGCAAACCCGTGGGGATACTCCAAAGGGAACAAGTGACAGAAGTTATGCATGAGTGCTTTGGCTACGGGGTGAGAGGGTAAAGGGGCTTCTAGTTCATTTTGGATACTTAATATCGACACTTTAAAGGCCTTATGATAAGAGGCCTCTACTAATGTCTCATTGAAAGTAATAAGCAAATCAGATTGACGGGGTTTCATTTGAGGCTTATCTTTATGGAGCTGAGATGGAGATAAAGGGGCTAAGGTAATCTGCTTTCCCTCCTTAGTAAAGTAGTATGTATTTAAGAATCCATTATGCAGCTTTAGGTGATACAACCATAGCCTTCCCAGCAAGATATGACAAGCATCCATGAGAATAACATCACACAAAAGTTCATCATGATAATTGCTTCCAACGGAGAAAGAAATGAGACACCGAGAGTTCACTTGGATGCGTTTGCTTAGATTCAACCATTGAATCTTGTATAGATAGGGATGAGTTATGCTTTGCAAGCCTAGTTTCTTAATCATGCTAATAGAAACTACATTAACCTTCATCAATAATAATAGAACACACTTTCCCTTGAACCGTGCAACAGGATGAAAGATATTCTCCCTTCGTTCGTCTTTAGTTCTAGTCTGGCCACTCAACACTCTTCTTAAAACCAACATTTCTCCTTCCCAAGCCTCCTCTACTACCTCTTCTTAACTTTGCTCAAGGTCATCCTCAACATTCTCTTTATTTTTCTCCTCTAACTTGGCCTCCTTTATTGGCTTCCATTCGGCTAAGGTAATAACCTTAGGGTTTGGAGAGTCCAGGGCAATGTGCTCAACACCTTGCATTTAAAGCACCTTCTAGTGTCCATCGTGTTAGGATGGGGTCTATTTTATGGTGGTTGGCTCTTTCGTGGGGGTTGGGTTCTTTGAGGAGTAAAAGGGGACGGATTTGTGGGCTTAGGAATGGGATTAGAACTTGAACTCCCCTTGTTAAAGGGTTGGTTTTGGTGAAAAGGCTTTGTGTATTGAGTTTAGGGTGTTGTTTTTCCTTCCTTTGTTGCTCAACTTTTTGAGCAAGCACACACACTTCATCAAAGGTAGTGTAAGTTTGCAAATCAACTTTTTGAGACCTCCTAAGTACCTAACTATAGTTTGCTCTTCTGGTTCCTGGATGTCACATTTAATGATGAGCTTTTCAAACTCACGAGTGTATTCTTCCACATTCAAGTTACCTTGTGTCAAGTTATGGAGTTGAGAATAGCAATCTTGTACATAGGTTGGGGGTAGAAACCAAGGCTTAAGCTTGGCATTCATCTTCTCTCGCATTCGGATATTTGCTTTTCTATCTCGAATTCTCTTGGCACATAGGTTAGTCCACTAATGGGAGGCATATTTTCTGAGGCATAAAGCCACCAACTTCACCGTCTTGTCGTCTGGAACATCCTTATACTCAAAAACACGCTCAACTGTATGCATCCAATATAAGAATTCTTCATGATCAAGTTTGCCTTCAAAGTCGGGAATCTCAACTATAAAGTCATCAGAGTTTGCTTACAACCTTGGTTTTGGTCTTGCCATTCTTAACGACTCATCCTCACTAGTTGAATCGAAAGAGTAACTATGATAGATTCCTACGTACCTAAGATCCTATGGATGACCAATCAAGCCTAGGAAGTCTAAAATCAACATCCAAAGTTGATAAATCTATTAAGGGTGAATTTTAACTCTCTTCAAGAGTGTAAGTTAAACCATGAAAGATTATAATCAAGGGACAAACTCAAAGAATGAAACACGTGATAGCTCGGTGTGAATTAGCTAAAACATATGGAACGGATAGATGCTGAACTAATCCTTGGATACAAAATCACCACCAAAGATTAATCTAGTGAAAACTAAACCTATTCTTGGATACAAATTTCTCCCCTAAGAACAAGCTTAGGGCCCTTAATCTTGACAAGGATATAGAAACACCACCAAATGAAGGATTAAGACTCACTTGAGCACCACTCTAATCGGGCTAATCAGAGATAAGCAAGTAGAGGATTTCAAACACTCATTCAAGGAACAATGCTCAACTTTGATTAAACTCACAACTTGATTACCAAAATGAAGCTTCTTGGCTTCTTATATATGAATTGGTGCTACCTTAATCATTAGGAAACCTCTTAGGGAGGTTACTTCATGATTAGGAACGCTTCTAAACTAGCTTGTACTAATACAATTTACAAAGCATGTTTAACTAAGCTAGTTATAAATAGTTAATCTAGTATTACAAAAGATTAATAACTAAACTCAAAATTAAGCACTCAATTAGCTTTTGGATGTCCCTTTGCCATAGAAGAGAGAGAAATAGAAGACTGCATGCATCCCCTTTTTGGCTTGCCAATCAGAATGCTCTTAGTGTCCTTTCGGTTGTGTGAAGTAGAACGACACTTGTCAACACACATGTGACACTTAGCAAGATGCACATGAGGGTCTGTGTGAGTCACCAGCCTAGTCATGGAACTAAGTGGCCAAGAGGATAGCTTAAGAAAACCTATCTAGGAAGGAAAACTTAAGGTAGAAGAACTCGTGCACATGGAGTTGTTTTTACTCAGTTTTTGTGTAGTTATTTATCCTTTGTTTTTACTTAGTTGGTTGGTTTTCCTTGCATATGGGAAACCTCAAGGTGTCAACAAAACCCCCCTAATGAGAAATTAGGCCTAAACTAGGTTTTACATACAAAATTAGCCTAGTTTAGCTAACCGGATAGAATGTAGACCATTCTAATACGGTTTACAAAATGTCCCTGTTTCTCTTAATTTACAATACATGATCCAAATATTTTAACATGGCCGTGTAGATAAGACACAAAGGAACAAAAAAATGTAAAAATGTTATACTTAAACCCAAAGGAAGTCTAAGGAGTACAACACACAAAACCAGACTCATTCCGTCTCAACTGACAGTTTAGACAATTTGGATTTAAAGATTGATTTGGATGGGCAAATGAAGTCCAAATGAGCTGAAACTTATTTTGTTAGAAAGCTAACTTCTTGAACTTCAAACCCATGACAAAATATTTGACTGAAACCTCAAAGAGGCCTAAGTAATTAAGCTCACAAAAACTAGGTACGTTGTTGTCCTGAACCCGAGACCTTCTGTTTCGACTCCTTCGAAAGTTTGGACAAAAATGCTTAATTTAAAACTGATTTAATTGCATAATTACTTAGGCCTCCATGACGGTTAAGTCCTAATTTTTTGCATATCTTGGGTCCCCAAGACGTTGACTACCTGGTCTAATTGGGAAATTCAGGTCAAGTGGAAGTTGAAGAACCAGGTCATTTTTTGCAAATCGTGCAAGCTGGAACCTAGTTTGGACCAGTCTGAGTATTCTGAGCTTTTGGGCAGGCAAATCATGTCATAAATGTGTGATTCCACTTAAAGGAGTTAGAAGACATCCTGGGCTTTCCAACGATATGTGGCAATCCAAATCATGCCCATATTTTGCATGAGAAATGTCGCATCCAAACATTGCCTTCAAAGTGCCAACTATTGCCTGGTTACTCCTAATTGGTGCATTTGGTGGTTAATGTCATTCTAGGCATCCAATCTCTATCTAGGAGCATGATTGAGCTATTAAAGGGGACTTGGACAAAATTATGGAGTAATACGCTTAGCTTCAATCCTAATGTAACACCCCCAGATTTCTAATTCATTAATTTTAAACTATTATTAACCTGCATAGCAGCGGAAGTTCCTAACGAGGCGGTTACCACCGTATTCCCTTCTTGGAAATACCCAGCTAGATACCAAACAAACAATTAACACCATAAGTCCTTACAAATAATGAAGAATTTTACATCTTTCGGAATTTCAGTGATACCAAATAATCAAACTACTGTCTATCGATAACAATGTTCAATCATAAATTTTCTGCATTCGCGCCTCGCCCTACATTCATGTCCCCAGCCCCGAGCACGACTAAACCACCTGAAAACAAAAAAAATTATAAAAGTGAGAAAAAATCTGTAACAATCACCGCTAACAGTCAACTACGCACACAAATTCATTTTTAAAACATTTTAAGGGGCGGGGAAAACAGTCAGACTTCCCAGGCACACATCTCATTATTACAGTCTTTTCTGGTTACCCAACTTAGGAATGTAATTATAATTCACGGTTCAACAGTTTGATCTTAGGTGAGCGATCCTAGTAGGTATCATGGCCTGTGCTCCAATTTAGCACAACCGCTTAACTCTTTCCTGGCCTACAGCTACTCAGGCAGTTACCGTTTATCCGTTTCCTGGCCTACCATCAATAAGGATGGTTACCGTTAATCGTGGCCCACTCCTCAGCAGAGCACGTGGCCGCTCCCATGCATGCACTAGTTTCCCGGGGAAGGCTAATGGCCTTCAATCAACACAGTCTAATTGAAACTCACCATATTCATCCCTTTTTAGTTAATGATTTCATTTCACTCTATCGGCGATTAATTTAACATGGTAAGTTCATTCAAACTCAGTCACTTCCCCCAATAATGACAACACAGTAGTAATTCAGGAGTTTCCACTAACACAAGCAGTCTCGAGTTCACATCTTACCATGTCATGTAGATTCCGATGAGTAGACACATTCAGATTCACATATCATTATTCCTTAAGGACAGTGAATAGAGCAATTCTTACCATATTCAAAACACATATGGCTTCAAAATGTGGGGAAGGGTTAGGGCATGATTGTTATATGAATACCGTACAAATTACAAGCTCGGTTACTTAACTGAGGTTACTACTCCACACCTAGCGCACACAACCCACAATCAGTCTAAATTCAATAAGGTACACCCCTGGGCCTCCCACAAATTTTTATAAAATTTTTCCCAGGTTTTCAAGGTTCCCCAACTCAATCTAAGTTAGGGTCCAGATTCGGCCAGAATCTGGACCCCAGTTCCAAAGATCGTAACTTTTGATCCCGAAATCCAATTTAAATTTTCTAACCCAATCCAGAAACTTTAGGTCGTCCTCTATCTTTTCTATGTTCAGAGTGTTTCCCGGTTTCATCCCGAACCAGATGGTTTCTCTGCTTCTTTTAGCGATGTCAAAGTCTGTTTTGGTTTGGACAGCCCTGGATACGTAAATTTTAACTCGGGCCATACAAGTCCAACCGGCCCGATTCCGAAAGAGGTCATTTGGCACATCTTGAGGCTACTACCCAAAAGGTTTTACAATTTTTAGGAACCGAACCTACCCTCGAGAATTCATCAAATCTAGGGACAAAGAAACCCCACACCTAGCTCGGTTATAGTTGATAAATTTTCTAACCTGAATTCCCGACCTCATAACTCTCGTACCCAACCTCCAAAAACCAACTTCTAGCAAAATAAAGGAAGGCCATCTTGTCTACTACAACTTTCATGTTCAATGTTCGCCCAAATTCACACAATAGCTAGGTCAAAAATCCGAAAATTTGGCGACTACTCTCGTTGACCTGATTTCGACAGTGCCCAGTAAACAGCCCATAACTTTTTTTTAACTCCGATTTATTCAATTTAAAACCTCACATACTTAGCACAACCAGATCTACCTACCATAAAAATTTCACGATTTTTGGACGTTAAGAAACATTTCACCAAAGTTTCAAGGTTAGGGTACTGCAGTGCATATTCTGCCCAATCCATCACTCCACTTTGGGGTCGGTTTTTGCGTGTGTCTGGTCAACAAAAATTTTAACTCTCCCGTTACTGACCCTTAGACCCTCGTCCCATCCCAAGCAAGCCAAAGGAATAATGTTTTAACCATAAAGAAAATCAAAACGACATTAAAGTTTATAACTTTGCTCGGTTTTGGTCCTAAGTTAGTGGAGTCGCCTTCTCTACCCAAGTTCAATGTCGAGAACGCTGAGAAACACAATAGATTGTGTATTAGAAAACGCTTTAGTTCATAAATCAAGATTAAAACTCAAGAAAGTGGCAAAAATTTGGGTTTCATGGCTCTCTTCCTTACCGTGTGCGCGAGAGAAAGAGAGAGAGAGATGTGTGAGAGGTAGAGAGAGGATGAGAAGATGTGAGGGGGAATGTTTTCATGGTTAGGGTTAGGAAGGGGGTTCACGGCTTTGGGGAGGAAAAAGGAAGGGAAAAAAAAGCCAAGGAAAAAAAAGAATGGAAAGAGAAGGGAAAAAGGAAGGAAAATAAGGGGGCGAAAAGAAGGAGATTATGTACAAATCTAGGGTTTGATTTCGGGAGGAAAATTTAAATTTCAAAATAAAGATAGCTAGGAGGAAAAATAATCGAAAAGGTAATTAGTTGAGTTATGAGACAAAACATGATATTATTTAAATCGAAGAAAGAGGAAAAAAATAACCCGGATGGAAAATAAGTATATATTTTTTTTTCATCGTTGAAATGAAGTTTTAAAGGACAACTTGTAGCGAAAGAAAAAAAAATATTTGTAATGAGTTGGATTACGAAGGTTGGCCCATGTCACTAGGTCCCTCAATTTGATTTTCCGGGGTCTTACATACTACCCCACTTAAGAAAGTTTCGTCCTTGAAACTTCACTAAGCTGCGACGCAGTACCATTGAGAATTCGAATTTCTAAGTTTTATATACTACCTCACTTAAGAAAGTTTCATCCCTGAAACTTACACGCACCTGGTTATAGGAACAAGTGAGAGTATTTGTCTCGCATTTCCTGCTCCAGGTCCCAGGTGGCTTCAGACATCTTGTGATTGGCCCAAAGAACCTTCACCAAGGGCACCGTCTTCCTACGAAGGTGCTTTTCCCGCTGTTCCAGGATCTGACAAGCTGTTCCTCATATGATAAGTCCTGTAGGAGCTGTATAGGGTCAGGCTCGATCACATGCGAAGGATCTGGAATGTATTTCCGCAACTACGACACATGAAATACATTATGTACTCTTGGAAGTTCGGGCGCCAGTTCCAGTCGGTAAGCTACTTCCCCAATTCTCTGTATGACTGGATACGGTCCAATGTACCTTGGGCTAAGTTTTCCTGCCATCCCCAATCGTGCAATTCCCTTGGTCGGAGAAACTCGGAGGAATACATGCTCCCCTGCTTGAAACTCAAGCGGCCTACGCCTCTGGTCGACGTAGCTCTTCTGGCTGCTCGGGCGGCTCTCATATGCTCGTGGATTAATCTTACTTTATTCGTGGTGGCTTGGATTAACTCCGACCCAATTGTCAGAGCTTCATCAATCTCCTGCCAACAGAGCGGGGTCCTATATCTCCTGCCATACAGTGCCTCGTACGGGGCCATGCCAATACTCACATGGTAGCTATTATTGTAGGATAACTCGATCAGTGCCAACTGTTCATTCCACGCAATTTTAAAGTCCAAGGCGCAAGCCCGTGGCATATCTTCCAAGGTTTGAATATTACGTTTCGTCTGCCCGTCCGTGGCAGGGTGGAAGGCAGTACTAAAACGTAGCAACATTCGAAACGCTTCTTGCAGCTTCTGCCAGAACCTCGACTGGAACCTGGTGTCCCAATCCGACAATATGGAACTGGGTACACTGTGCAACCGTACTATCTCCTCGATGTAGGCTCGAGCTAACTAATCCAGGGTCTAGGAATTCCTCATGGCTATAAAATGCGCTGATTTCGTGAGTCTATCCACTATCACCCAAATGGCATTGTTCTTCCGTTGCCCTAACTGGAACCTGGTGTCCCAATCCGACACTATGGAACTGGGTACGCTGTGCAACTGTACTATCTCCTCGATGTAGGCTCGAGCTAACTAATCTAGGGTCTAAGTATTCCTTATAGCTATAAAATGCGCTGATTTCGTCAGTCTATCCACTATCACCCAAATGGCATTGTTCTTCCATTGAGTTAACGACAAACCTATGATGAAATCCATGGACACAGAGTCCCATTTCCACTCAGGGACATCCAGCGGTTGTAAAAGTCCCGCTGCCTATTGGTGTTCTATTTTCACTCGCTGGTAGGTCAGCCACTTTGCCACATAGTCAGCCACTTCCTATGTCATGTTACTCTACCAGAACATCTACCTTAGGTCCCTATACAACTTGTTACCCCCAGGGTGTACCGAATGTAGAGTATTGTGCCCCTCGTCTAGGATCTTCTTCTTAAGTGCCTCTAGGGTTGGAACACACACACGATTATGGAATCGTATGGTGCCATTCTCATGAATTACGAACCCGGGTACTTTACCCACCAGTATCTCTTCCCTGATCTGCTCGAGTTGAGGGTCTGTGGTCTGGGCTACTCGGATTTCCTCTATGCGAGTCGGCTGCACCTCCAGGGTGCAAAGTATAGGTTTGGACCTCGGGACGATCACATTAAGCTCCAACTTAAGAAATTCCTCACATAACTCGCTTGGGAGCACCAGTAAACAGCTTAGTGCTGGATACGGTCGGTGACTTAATGCTTTTGCCACTACATTAGCCTTCCCCGGATGGTACTGAAAATGGACATCGTAATTTTTTTGAAATTCCAGCCACCTAGTCTGTTTCAAGTTCAGATCCTTCTATGACTAAAGGTACTTCAAACTCTGGTGGTCAGTGAAAACTTCACAACGTACCCCATACAGGTAATGCCTCTAGATTTTTAGCGTAAACACTACTGCCGCTAACTCCAGGTCATGAGTCAGGTAGTTTCATTCATGTGTCTTCAATTATCGAGAGGCACAGGCTATGACGCGACCCTCTTGCATTAGCACACACCCCATACCACTCCTAGAGGCATCGCTGTGCACTACAAAGTCCTTGTCAGCAGTTGGTAAGGCCAGTATTGGTGCACTCGTAAATCTCTTTTTGAGCTCCTGGAACGCTTCCTCACATTGCTCCGTCCATTCATACCTAGTGGCCTTCCTGGTCAAGTTCGTAAGCGGGGTGGCACTTTTTGAGAAGTTGTGAAGAAATCGGCGATAGTACCCCGCCAAACTCCTTACCTCTGTCGATTTTTTAGGTCTGGGCCAGTTTGACAAAGTCTCGATCTTTTGGGGATCCATCGATACTCCTACATCAGATATTACGTGTTCCAGGAATGCTACTTTTTTCAACCAAAACTTCCAGGGCTGTTCGTAGATGGTGGGTGTGCTCCTCTAGGGTTCTCCAGTAAATGAGAATATCGTCTATGAACACCACCACAAACTGATCCAAGTAACGTTTAAAGACCCTGTTCATAAGGTCAACGAAGGCTGCCAGGGCGTTGGTGAGGCCAAAGGGCAATACCACGAACTCGTAGTATCCGTATCGAGTACGAAACACAGTTTTGGGTATATCCTCATCCTTGATTCGGAGTTGGTGGTAGCCGGAACGGAGGTCAACTTTGAAAAAGGTTCCCGCGCCCCGTAGCTGGTCGAATAAGTCGTCTATTCTGGGCAGGGGTTAATGGTTCTTGACCGTTATCTTATTCAACTCTCGGTAGTCTATGCACAATCTTAGGGTCCCATCCTCCTTCTTCACAAATAAGACCGAGGCTCCCCACGGAGATGTGCTAGGTTGGATATACCCTTTCTCTAAGAGTTCCTCCAACTGAGTCCTCAATTCCTTAAGTTCGGCTGGTGCCATCCGATAAGGTGCCTTGGAAATAGGGGTGGCTCCGGGGGTCAGGTCGATACAAAACTCCACCTTTCTAAGAGGTGGCATGCGGGGAATTTCATCGGGAAACACATCCGGGAATTCCTTCACCACAGGGATGTCCTCCAAGGAGGGTCCTGCATCTTCGGTTTTTGCTACGTGACACAGGAATCCCTCGTACCCTTTGCCTAGCAGCTTGCAAGCTCTCATCACTGACACCAATTTTGTCCCTATTCTAGGCCTCTAGCCCTTATGCACTACCTTCTCCTCGTTAGGCCCCTTTAGGGTGACTTTTCGTTTGGGACAGTCTATCTGGGCCTGATATTTAGCTAACTAGTCCATCCGTAAGATAACCTTAAAATCTGTCAACTCAAACTTATAGAGGTCTGCCAAAAACTCACATTCATACATTTTTATAGGGCAACCCTCGTATAACTCTTTGCACGACACAGTTTTCCCATCAGGGAGCATCATAGATAACAGTGAAGATTGTCGGGTGGGGTGTAATCCCAAGGTCTCAACTAACTTAACAGATATAAAGGAGTGTGTGGCACCCAAATCAAACAGGATATCTACTGACTGAGTTAGGAGAGAAAATGTACCCGTCACCACATTAGGAGCATCCTTTGCTTCTTCTTTCCGCATTACATAAACTCTAGCTCCATTACTCCAGGGCGGTTGGTTAGAGGGTCGGCATTGAGCTGGTTAGGGTGCCCGGTACTGCTGGTTGCGGTGAGCTGCCTGCCCTCCCCTGCTCTGGTATGATGGTTGGGGTCGCTGTCCTTGTCCTTGACTCTGCCCCTGCCTTTGTCCGGTAGGGGGTGGAGGGAGTGGGCAGTCCCGAATTTGAAGTTGGTGGCTTCCACAGCGAAAGCACCTCTTTACCAATCGATACTCTCTTGCAAAATGCCCTGGTTTCCCGCAAGCGTTATAGGTCACCTTAGGTTGTGTATTAGGATACTAGCCACCTCGATTAAAGTTGCTCGAGTACTAACCCCCAACAGGTCGACGGTTCTGTTGTTGCGTCTGGTAGTTTCCCTGGTTGTCCTCATTCCTCTTGGTGCCCCCTGCTCATTGAAATAGTTGTTTCGGTCCTTGATCGCCCTTTCCACATTGACTGTAGTGTTGTATAGGTCAACGTAGGAGGCGTACTATTGCACCGACATCCTTTCCTTGAGAGTCGGATTCAGCCCGGCCTCAAACCTATTCATTTTCAGCCTCTTGTCAGCTACGAAGGCTGGGGCGAATCGTGACAATTCCATGAACTTGGAGGCATAATCGAGGACACTCATGGTCCCTTGCTATAGCTGCATGAATTTGCCCTCCTAGGCCTTCTAAAGGGAGATAGGGTAGAAATGATCGTTGATCATCTCCTTGAACTTGTTCCAGCCGAACCCAGGCTCATACTGCCTCTCCCACACCGTAGCCCATGATAGATCCACTTTATCCTTCAGGTACAACACAGAAAATCCTACCTTCCACTCCTCGGGGCATTGGAGTGCGTCTAATAGTTTCTCCATTCCCCTAATCCAATCTTTGAAGGTCTTGCAGTCGGGAGTGCCATCATAGACAGGTGGATGATGGCTTGTGAACCTCTTGAACATGTTGGAGTTATCCTCCTCAACCCTTTTCTCCCGTACCTCCATCAGTCTCTGTATCTGCTTGTTTTGGAGTCGTAATTCTTCTCCTTGTTTCTGTAGCATCTCCAGCAGCAATAGATTTGTAAGTTTAGCACCCGTTGGCATGTTAGTTTCGTCAATTTGACTACGAGACCCGTTCCCGTTTCGAAGGCATAGGGCCTCCAGTCGCTCCCTTAGGGCCGCCATAGGGGTGTCCTGGTTCGTAAGGACCCTCGTCACAGGATGGGGTCCAGCTTGGGACTCACTGATGTTGTTCTCGTTGCTCCCGCCATTCTGTTTAGGAAATAATTCGGGTTTAGTTCCTCTCCTAATAGTTCATATCCTAAGCTCTATGAAATTTAAAGCATACAGTATATGCCAGTGCATCATGCAACAATTGATAGGCATTTGATTTCAGCACATCACGATGTTCAGGTGGTACAACCACCGCATCACATGTTTAGACAGTTCACATCAGCTAGTCACCACATTCACACGATTCATGATTATCACTATTATCATTTTTTTTTTCAAGAGAAAACGCTGGTATTCAAATAATCCAAGGAGATTTTATTGCATAGAATTTTAATAACATAAGAGTTCCATACTAACACTTTTCATTACATCTCAGCATATAACTTTAGTAACAAGAGGGGATTAGTAGGAAAACAGAGAAACAACTACCAAAACTGTCCTAGCAAAGGAAAGAAAATCCAACTTCCTAGCTGCCTCCAGCTTGTACTAGTCAGGGGTGTCCAGTGGGCACGTACCGTTACACATCTAGCCACATCTACCTCGCTTCCAGCAGTTCACCCTGATCTCACACTCGGCCCTAGTCGACAAGGAATTTATCTCTTCCTCCAAGTCTTTCAGTCCTCTGGTTTGCTCATCCTGAATGGTACGATTCCTCTCTTCTTCTTCCTGATCTGCCATAAGATCTTCACTTCCCATCAGCTGTCCCTCACTCACCTCAGAATCTTCCTCAGGATCCCCTTCAGGAGCCTCCTCAGGATCCCCCTCCTCCATCGGTTCTCCCTCATTCGGGTTCCTCCTCGGGATCTTCCTCAGAGTCCTCCTCCTCCATTGGTTCTACTACACTCGGGTCACCCATTGGGTTGCCTTCCACTCTAGGATTTGTCTCAACAGGGTTGGCCTCCACTCCTTCCAGGTTTCCCTCCTCATCAGTAAGTTCATCGCCTGGGAGTGGGGCGTCCTCCTCACTGGCTATGGGAATACTCTCTAGGTCATGGGCTCCCTCCAATCTCAAACAGTTAATTAGGTCCTCTATGTCCATCCCCATGGGCTCCCAGTCACACCCATAACAATTTCCCCACAGGCAGGGATCACGACCCCGAGGGTGCAACTTATCAACACGATAGCGCCACACAGGGTCCCCCTTCAGTGTCAGCAACAGAAAGACCACTTCGGTTTTTCTCAATCGCCAAATGGCTATTGGGCCTATCATCCAAGTATCTGGCTACTACCCACCTCACATGTCGTATGTGGTCCCACACACTATTCCCTGGCTCCTTAGCTAACCGATGATACAAACAAGGACCTCCTACACAACCACAATGCTGGGTACCCTCCATTCCTATACAAAGTAAGTACACATAAGATATGCATTCAAACCACAATCATGCATTCGTTTAATACTATATCCAGATGTTTACAGCCCCTGTCCCCAAACTACACTCACTCTCTGTGCGGTCCTTAAGTCTACCGATTTTAGTCCTTAACTTTTTACAGTCTTTTAGGCGAGCCTTCAGGTTAGTTAACCTGAGCTCTTATACCACTTTGTAAAACCCCCATATTTCTAATTCATTAATTTTGAACTATTATTAACCTGCATGGGAGCGGAAGTTCCTAACCGGGGGGGGTTACCGCCATATTCCCTTCTTGGAAATACCAGGCTGGATACCAAACAAACAATCAACACCATAAGTCTTTACAAATAATTAAAAATTTTACTTCTTTCGGAATTTCAGTGATACCAAATAATCAAACTACTGCCTATTGATGACAATGTTCAATCATAAATTTTCTACGTTCCTGCCTCGCCCTACTTCCATGTCCCCACCCTCGAGCATGACTAGATCACCTGAAAATAAAACATTTTATAAAGGTGAGATAAACTCTATAACAATTATCCCTAACAGTCAACTACGCACACAAATTCATTTTTAAAACGTTTTAAGGGGCGGGGAAAACAGTAAGACTTCCAAGGCACACATATCATTATTAAAGTCTCTTCTGGTTACCCAACACAAGATTGTAATTAAAATTCAGGGTTCAGCAGTTTGATCTTAGGTGAGCGACCCCAGTACGTCTTATGGCCTACGCTCCCATTTAGCGCAGCCGCTTAACTCTTTCGTGCCCTATCATTACTCAGGCAGATACCGCTTATCCGTTTCTTGACCTACCATCAATACGGATGGTTACTGTAATCGTGGCCCACGCCTTAGTGGAGCGCGTGCCCACTCCCATGCATGTACCAGTTTCCCTGTGAACATGCACTAGTTTCCCGGGAGGGCTAATGGCCTTCAATCAACACAGTCTAATTAAAACTCATCATATTCATCCCTTTTTAGTTAATGATTTCATTTCACTCTACCAGCGATCAATTTAACATGGTAAGTTCATTTAAACTCAGTCAATTTCCCCAATAATGACAACACAGTAGTAATTCAATAGTTTCCACTAACATAAGCAATCTCAAGTTCACATCATACCATGTCATGCAGATTCCGACGAGTAGACACATTTAGAGTCACATATCATTGTTCCTTAAGGACTGTAAATAGAGCAGTTCTTATCATATTCAAAACACATACAGTTTCACAATGCGAGGAAGGGTCAGGGCATGATTGTTATATGAATATCATACAAATTGCAGGCTCGGTTACTCAACTGAGGTTACTGCTCCGCACCTGGGCCCACAGAACCCACAATCAGTCTAAGTTCAATAAGGTACACCCTTGGCCCTCCCACGAATTTTTATAAAATTTTTCCAACGTTTTCAGGGTTCCCCAACTCAATCTAAGTTAGGGTCCAGATTCGGCCAGAATTTGGGCCGCACTTCCAGAGGCAGTAGCTTTTGATCCCGATATCCAATTTAAACATCCTAACCCAATCCAAAAACTTTAGTTCGTCCTCTACCTTTTCTATGTTCAGATTTTTTCCTAGTTTCATCTTGAACCAAATCATTTTCCTACTTCTTTTAGCGATGTTAGAGTCTGTTTTAGTATAAACAGCCCCGAATGGGTAGATTTTAACTCGGGGCACACAACTCCAACCGGCCCGATTCCAAAATCAGGTTATTTGGCACATCCAGAGGTTACTACCCAAAAACGTTTTACAATTTTTAGCAACCGAACCTACCCTAGAGAATTCTTCAAATCTGCGGAGAAAGGAGTCCCACACCCAGCCCGATAGTAGCTAACAGATTTTCTAACTCAGATTCCCGACCTCATAACTCTCATACCCGACCTCTAAAAATCAACTTCTAGCCCAATACAGAAAGGTAATCTTGTCTACTACAACTTCAATGTTCAGTGTTTTCCCAAATTCACACAGTAGCTAGGTCAAAAATCCCAAACTTTACCGACTATACCCGCTGACCTGATTTCGATAGTGCCCAGTAAACAACCCACAACGTTTTTGTTTTAACTTCGATTTGTTCAATTCAAAAACTCACTTACTCAGCACAGCTAGATCTGCCTACCATAAAAATTTCACGAGTTTTGGACGTTCAAAAAAAGTTCACTAAATTTTCAAAGTTAGGGTACTGCAGTGCATATTCTGCCCAGTTCATCCCTCCACTGTTGCGTGTGTCAGGTCACAAAAAATTTTAACTCTCCCGTTACTGACTCCTAGACCCTCGTCCCATCCCAAGCAAGCCAAAAGAATACTGTTTTAACTACAAAGAAAATCAAAACGACATGAAAGTTTGTACCTTTGCTCGGTTTTGGTCCTAAGTTAGTGGAGTCGCCTTCTCCGCCCAAGTTCAATGTCGAGAACGCTGAAAAACACAATAGATTGTGTATTAGAAAATGCTTTAGTTCATAAATCAAGATTAAAACTCAAGAAAGTGGCAAAAATTTGGGTTTCATGGCTCTCTTCCTTACCGAGAGAGAGAGAGAGAGAGAGAGAGAGAGAGACGTGTGAGAGGTAGAGAAAGGATGAGAAGATGTGAGGGGGAATGTTTTCATGGTTAGGGTTAGGAGGGGGGTTCACGGCTTTGGGGAGGAAAAAGGAAGGGAAAAGAAAAAAAAGAAACGGAAAAAAAAGAAAGGAAAGAGAAGGGGAAAAAGAAGGAAAATGAGGGGGGAAAAGAAGGAGATTAAGTACAAATCTAGGGTTTGATTTCGGGGGGAAAATTTAAATTTCAAAATAAAGATAGCTAGGAGGAAAAATAATCAAAAAGGTACTTAGTTGCGTTGTGAGACAAAATATAAAATTATTGAAATCGAAGAAAGAGGAACAAAATAACTGGATGGAAAATATGCTTGCATGCATGGCTATAAGCGTTGTAAGTGAACACTTTTGTAATTAGATTTCACAATTTGAGAATGAGAAGAGAGCATTGCTCCTTAACCGTAAACAATTAGCTTTCTTATCTCTAAGTAGGCCGATGAGAGTGGCGATCAAGTTGAGTGTTAAACTTGATTAAGAGGTGTTTTTGTCTCCTAATCATAGTTTAAGGGCCCTAAGAATGAGCTTGGTGGTGTTTCTGTATCCATGTTTTAGGTTTAGTTTCTATCTTTTCCTCACATTGCTTTCTTGTTTCATTGAACTCAAGCCTAGAATACCGTTTGTTCTAGCGTGGCTTGCATTCCTGCTTGAGTGTGAGTTTAGTTCGTTGACCTTTCCACCATATTTGGTGTTAGAGTCGGGTTTCTCCATGGCCAGGTGTACTCCCCCACACTTCCAGATTCGTTCCTATACAAATCCAACACAAACCCAAAATCAGCCTAAACATATACACGGATACACGATGAGTTCAAGTATGAGTTTGGATGAAAAATTTGAGGCAGCCATTAAGAATGGTCAATCTCTCTCAGCTTAAAATGAGATATTGATGAGGAAAATCAATGAGGATACTCAACGTGATCAAGCGCTAAAGGCTCAGATGGAGTACTTGAGAAAACAATTTGATGCATTCTTGAAACAAAAGCAAAAGATGTGCAAGTAACCTCACCAAACTGACCTTGGAATACAAGAACGAGTAGCTAGTAACTCTTTGTATTCACCTAGTGAAGATGAACCTTTAAGAATGGCAAGACTAGAACCAAGGTTAGAAGTAAACTCTAATGACTTTAGAGTTGGGATTCCCGAGTTTGAAGGCAAGCTTGATCCCAAAGAATTCCTAGATTGGATGCATATATTTGAGCGTGTTTTTGAGTGCAAGGAAATTCAGGAAGACAAAAAGGTGAAGTTGGTGGCTTTAAGACACAAAAAATATGCCCCTCTTTGATTGACCCACCTATGTGCCAAGAGAGTTCGAGAAAGAAAAGCAAAGATCAGAACATGGGAGAAGATGAAGGCCAAGCGTAAGGCATGCTTTCTACCCCCAACCTATGTACAAGATTGATATTCTCAACTCCATAACATGACACAAGGTAACTTGAATGTGGGAGAATATATTCGTGAGTTTGAAAGGCTCATCATTAAATGTGACATTCAAGAACCGTAAGAGCAAACTATTGTTAGGTACTTAGGAGGTTTTGGTCCTAAGTATCCTGATATAGTTGATTTGCAAACTTGCACTACCTTTTAATGAAGTGTGTGTTCTTGCTCATAAAGTTGCGCAACAAAGGAAGGCAAGACAACCCCCTAAACCTCAATACAGAAAGCCTTTTCCCAGGAACCAATCCTTTAACAAGGGGAGTTTAAGTTCTAATCCCATTGCTAAGCCCACAAATCCATCCCCTTTTACTCCACAAAGAACCCAACCCCCACAAAAGAGCCAACGACCACAAAATAGACCCCATCCTAACCCCATGGGCATTAGAAGGTGCTTTACATGCAAGGTCATGGGCACATTACCTCGGATTGTCCAAACTGTAAGGTTATTACCTTAGCCGAATGGAAGGCAGTAGAGGATGTCGAGTTAGATGAGGAAAATGAAGAGAATGTTGAGGATGATTTTGAGGAAACTCAAGAAGAGGTAATGGAGGAGGCTGAGGAAGGAGAAATGTTGGTTTTAAGGGGAGTATTCAGAGGCCAGAAGGGAGCTAAAGACAAAAAGGGAGAATATCTTTCATTCCCGTTGTACGGTTCAAGGGAAGGTGTGTTATGTTATTATTGATGGAGGGAGCTGTGCTAATGTAGTTTCTCTTAGCATGATTGAGAAACTAGGCTTGCAAACCATGACTCATCCCCATCCATACAACATTCAATAGCTGAGTCAAAGCAAAGGCATCCAAGTGAACTCTCGATGTCTTATTTCTTTCTCCATTGGAAAGAAATATCATGGCGAACTTTAATGTGACTTTATTCCCATGGATGTATGCACTAAAAGAAAAAGACCAAATACAGACGGAATTAGGGATGGAAAAAGGTTTATCTGCCGCAGAGTTTTGATTTCAGCGACGGAATTGGCGACAGAAAAGGGCAGTCGAATTTTCGCTAGTCGCTGAGTACCTGGTGATGGAATTTCATAATTTCATCGCCAACAACGACAGAACTTGGGACATACCTTTTTTGGGCGGAGAAAATTTGGCGTGGTAGGCAGCGACGGACTTAGCGACGGATAGTCCGTCGCTAGTGGCGATGGAACTCAATGTCCGTCGCTTACTTTTGCCCCCAAAAAATTAAATTCTTCAGTTCCGTCGCCAATCCGTAGCTAAGTTTTTAATTTTTTAAAAATAGCAATGCTTGTTTTTTATCGTATCCCTTATTTATCGTATCGCTTAGTACATACATTTCAATCCCTGCAAGAAATTCACAAGGAGTATTCACTCCATCAACATCCAATGGCTTGGAGTATGACTTCATTCAAAGCGTTCTCAACAATTCCGATCCACACAAAGGTGGAATATCACATCTAAAGCAACACTTCAAACCAACGGTTTTGAATTCACAAAGCACAAGTCCCAAACAAAGTGTCTACGTATCACAAACTACAAATCCAAACGAACCAGAGGTTGCTAGTAATTAAAACTAACGTTATGTTTACAGAAGAGGGAGAAGCAATCGTCAAAGGGAGGGGAATGAAATAAGCACCAAGGGGAGGGGAAGCAAGCAGCAAGAGGTGTACTCCATGAAGAACCGAGCAGGAGAGCCACCCGCTAGTGGAAAACTATAACTGATGCACTTCTAAGACCTTGAAATGAAGATCAAAGAAGGGATCTCAAGTAGGAAAGCAAAAATGGAAGAGAAAGAGAGATGGGTTTGAAAGCAACAAGTAACAAGAGGATAGACTAAGCTTACTTGGATAAGATATCACCACCAAGTACACTTAGAGCTCTCCTTAAGGATCAAAGGAGATAAGATATCACCACTCAATATACCTTTAAGGACTCTTGAACACCACACTAGGGAGCTAAGCTAGTGATAAGCAAGAGAGAAACAAGCGAGTTTAAACTCAACCCAAATACATTCATTCATTCTTTGAGTATACTCATGACTTGGATGGCTTCTTGGACTTCCTTGGGGGTGGATTGCCTTTGAACTTGCTCACTCTCATTGCCCCCCATAGGTACATCATCCTCCCCTTGTTGGAGAGAATTTGCCCTCAAATTCTCTAGCTCTTGTGGGTGAATTTTGTGGGGCTTTTCGTAGATGTGCTCTTGTAAGGAAGGAGATAAGCATTTTTCTCTCTTTTGGTTTCCATCGAGTTTCTCGGCCATAGGAAAGGAACCATCAAACTTCTTAGGCCTCACTTTAGGATTTTGTGATGTAAAGTCATGGGTGAGGGCTTGGACAGAACACTTGTGGGTTTGTGGTTTCTTATTTTGTGGCCAAGGACGAAAGGGTCGGAACCAAAGGGACTTATGAGAGGGGACTAATAAAGATGAGGGATAGAAGTCTCTTGTTACCTCTACTTTGTCTTCTTGATGAAAATATTTGATGTTGTAAAGAGAGAGATGGAGTTCCTCTTTACAAGCTAGTTCTTCTTCCTCACAAAAAGATGAAGGAGCCGAGGTTTCTCCTAACTCTTCAAAGTCTAAGAGCTCTTCATCACCATAGTCGTCAAAGATGGGAGGTAGATCAAACCGATTTCAATCTTCCTCCTCTTCGTTTACTTCTTCATCTTGATAGAATATGATTTCCTTCAAGGGGAGCAAGGTAGGAAGGCTAGAAGTGTGATGACTCTTTGCACTCCCCTTGTTCAAAAGGATGTCCACACATGAGGGCCTTGAGCCATTCTTCTTAGGAAGTAGAGAAGCATGTTTGAGCATGTAAGTGGGTGGGCAAAAGGAACCCATCAACTTACCCCTCAACTTCTTCCAAGTTCTCACCTTCTCTTTTCCTTTCTTCCTTCTCTTAAACTTGTAATTCTTCCACCATTGAAGTGCACAACCTCTCAATTTTGAAATAACCACCTTGAGCTTCTCTTGGTCACTAAGGTTGCGACAATCAAAGGCTTGGTCTACCTTAGAAAACCAAGTTGTAAACTCATCATTTTGGCCATAAAATCTTGGGATTTCTAGGCTAAACAACTCAATGTCAATCAAGGCTAGTTCTTTTCGGAAGTTCCTCAATGAAGGCATCATGGATGAAATGCAAGGGTTCTTTGTGGGATGTTTTTGTGTTTGGGTTAAGGGGATGTGCTTGGGGTTGGAAGCTATGGCCTAGGAGAGTAGCCAACAGCTCTGATACCACTTGATGCACTTCTAAGACCTTGAAATGAAGATCAAAGAAGGGATCTCAAGTAGGAAAGCAAAAATGGAAGAGAAAGAGAGATGGGTTTGAAAGCAACAAGTAACAAGAGGATAGACTAAGCTTACTTGGATAAGATATCACCACCAAGTACACTTAGAGCTCTCCTTAAGGATCAAAGGAGATAAGATATCACCACTCAATTGACCTTTAAGGACTCTTGAACACCACACTAGGGAGCTAAGCTACTGATAAGCAAGAGAGAGAAACAAGGGAGTTTAAACTCAACCCAAATACATTCATTCATTCTTTGAGTATACTCATGACTTGGATGGCTTCTTGGACTTCCTTGGGGGTGGATTGCCTTTGAACTTGCTCACTCTCATTGCCCCCCATAGGTGCATCAATAACCAACTCAGTCACCAAGGTGAGGATCATCATCTTCCTCTTCCTCTTCCTCATCCTCATCCTCATCTTGATTATGTTGGGAATGATGAGTAAAGGGTGGTTGACATACCGAGCCAGAAGCTTGTTACATTTGGAAGAAAGCTTGCAGGCGTTGAACAATGCTCATCATTTGTTGGCTTAGTTGTTGGTTGCTTTAGGTGAGCAATTTTTTAGATTCCTCCATTTGCTTAAATTTCTCCGTAAGCAACCAGTAGCCTTCAGCTTGTGAACTTAGCTCACCCCCTAAGTTGGTTACTACACCCCTTAAGTGATTGAGCTCTTGTTACGATTGCGTATAACCGGTACCTGCTAACAGGCATTTAAGTGAAGTACGCATTAGTATTGCAATTAAGTAAACTTATCGTATTACTATGTTCATGAAACTTTAATTTGAAAACTATACTGGCTCTTTGAGTGGGACTGAAGCAACCAGATTCCCTAATGTTGATAGCCCCATTGCTAATGCCATAAATATGACCCTTCTTGTTCTTGTACGTCTTCACCCACAACTCATTTGGGTTTGAAAGTGGTTGGTTTGGATCCTAAGAAGTGTCATCCCCGGTCCCTTGACTACGTTTTGAAATTCACATTCAAAGGATTCCTACAATATCACAACATGCGCAAGAAATCATATATATTTTAATTAATGAAAGTAAAGTATACAAGTTCAGGTTGAAGTACTAATAAAGAGTGAGAATAGCTAATTGCTTACATACGTTTGTTGTGATTTCTTGTTAACCCAAGGAGCATCTTCTTTACCTTGGAGTTTGTGAGTGCGGCTGAATAATTCAACAATTGTGGGCTCCATCACAAGTTGTTCCCTTTATGTACATGCCACACAAAATTATGTCAAACACAAGTCAAACCACAGTATTAAAGTTGAAGAAATACATAGAAAATTCATTTACCAAACGCCTCCTATGCTCATGCATGGGGATCGAGCCACAGTTGTGGAGAGATGGGCCACCACTTTCTGGAGTACCTAGTCGGTTCTTCTGGGTTGTTCCATGCAATTTCTTGTAATCTTCATTCGCCCAGTGTTGTTGGAGTCCATCCCATTGAGCATCACCGAGCCAAACAGGGTTCTTGTTGTACTTCCTTGCTTTGCCAATGAAGTCTGTCAAGCGTGCATTGCCTCGGTTTTCAAAATTTTTTCTTATACGGTCTTTATGGATTGGATCCCAAGTAAACCACTTCAGTAATTATAAAAACAACAAACACATCAAATAATACAATAGTGATTTATCACGTTCACACAAACTGTTAATATGTAGGCACTTTAGTTACCTTGAACTCTCCAAACCACAAATCCCGTACTTGTTTGGGCACTTTACCCCAAGTACGCCAAGCTTTATCATATTTGCTTTGACATATGAGCAAAATCCTACTGACAGCACCTTTATTGGGGAGAAACCTAATTGAACATAACACGTCAAATTAAGTACTTGTGATGCAAAATAGTTGAAGTTCATAACATATAACAATTGAACACTTACCCGTTACCATCTGGCTCAATCCAAGTCTTCACTCGAGTGCTCCCATGACTAGATAGTGCTTCACTTTCTCTAGTTGCAATGTTGTCTTGGGACTTATTTATGTTAGGGTCAATGGGTTGGGGAGTATGCTGCATAGTGTTGACAAAAGGGGGGTTTGGAGGAATGTTGTAGGCAAATTGGCTATACATGGTACTTTGGCTGGGAATGTTTGAGGTCTGATGACGGAAAGCCCCAAATGGGGGAGGCATTGGTCCTATAAGACCTGGTATGTAACCAACCATTGTAGCTCCTAGGTGAACTGGGATATGAGATACCTGGGGGGAAGACCGATCAACATCCATTGCAGTTGGATCTACGATAAAGCTCCTACGCCCTCATCCTCTACCTCGAGTGGAGGACTTACCTCGACGAGAACTGGAATCCATACCTGAAATAGGTGACAACAAATGCAAGTACAAATATATAATAATTGCACATATCAACCATTTACTCAAGCATCATAACACATAGGTAACACATATGTTCAAAATTCATTCATACAATAAAAGTAAAGTCACAACCAATAGTTTTCCATGCAAAGTACTCAAATACATAAGAATTCATTAGCACTCAATCATCTGCATCATCATCATTGTCATCGTCATCGTCATCATCATCATACAAATGCAAATTTTCCTCTACTTCATCTATTTCATCATCGTCATCCCACTCATCCTCTACCTCATCCATCTCGTCATTAACCTAAATGAATGAAAGCCCCATTTCATCATTAACCTCTTCCGGTGATGCACTTTCATCCACTAATGATGAATGGATAGCATCATTCACAGGTTCAACGATTGTTGTCATGTCCGTTTGTTGGTTGGCAATAGGTAGAGTGTACTACTTATCCACTCTCGCCCTTGGTTTGGTTGGTATGACAACAAGCCAATTGGCTCTATCCCTTGAGCGATCTGCATGTGGCATGGAGTATACTTGTGATGCGGTGTTTGGGAAAATGGATGGGTCATACTTTCGGTACCTCCTTATATGGTGCACCTCAATAAGTTTACTTTATTTGTGAGATCGTGTCCCATGATTCAATGCGGGATCAAGCCACTCACAACTGAATAGCACACATCGTGTAAGTGGTTCGCCCACACACTCAAGTTGGACAATATCCTTCACTACGCCAAAATAATCATTTTCAATATCGCTTTCCCTTGTACCACAAACACCAACACCATAACTATATGTTCTCTTCCCGACGCTGCGAGCTTCTGTGTGGAATTTTAATCCATTAACTGTATATGCCATCCACGTCGACACATACCGATTTGGCTTCACAGCCAATTGTGTCAAGTAGCAAAGTTTGTGGATGTCGAATAGTTGAATATAATGCACCTAAGGTGACACAACATGTAGTTTTAGGTAATACAATGCACCTAACTGTTATATTAAAATTATGAAGGAATGAGTTGTAATACTTACATTCCGATTAAACCAATCTGCAAAATGAGTTTCGATGATAGTGTCCACATGAGCGTCGCTAACATTGGGATGTGTAGTTCTGACTTGTTCTGTGAAAATTCTATCACATTTTATGAAGGCCATTAATACACTTGCGTTCCGAATGATATCTCAATTGGATGTTAAGGTAGCACTCACCCTATATAAGGTTTAACTTCATCACAATTTAATAGCACGTGAAGATGGACAACAATATATTCGGCATTTGTGAGATACTTTGATTTTTCCCTACAAATAGCGGTCCTTTGCAGTTCAAACACAGATAGAGTTGGGAAATGATTATTATGTTCATCATCATCCTCATTTCTCCTACATCTACTGCACAGGGAGAGCACATTAGAGCTGACGTAATAGGAGGAGAAGAATGTCCTCTCAGCTTCTAGGTATGCTTATGTGATTGAACCTTCAGAACACGCTTGTTGCTTTATATTTTTCTTCAATTGGCCAAAGAACCTAACAAATTAATAATTGCATTCACTTGTAAGTGATTGCACATATAAGAATTAAGATAAGGTTTCAGCGAGTACAACCTACTTTACCTCTCAAATGTGTACATCCATCGGTATTGTGCTGGACCACCAAGTTGAGCCTCTTCTGCCAAATGCACTAGCGGGTGCTCTATTACATTGAAGAAGCCATGAGGAAAAATCGTCTCCAACTTACACAAAGTGATGACAATGTTCTGATGCATTTCCTCAAGCATATCCTCTCGTAGTGTTGTTGAGCATAAGTTCTTGAGGAACTGACTTTTCTCAATGAGAGGTTTTAACACATCATCTGGGAGCGCAGCAAATACAACGGGTAAAAGAGTCTCCATGAACACATGACAATCATGACGTTTTATGTTGTCGAACTTCGCCTCATTAGGGTCCACAATATTCCTCAAATTAGAGCAATATCCATCAGGGATTTGATGCTCCTTTACCCATTCACACAACTCTCTTCGTTTATCCATAGAAAGTACGAACATCACTTTTGGTTTAACCGACTTACCACTTGGGCCTGGATGTAAATGTAATTCTTATCTATGACATATTTCTACAACATCCATTCTTAATTTGGCATTATCCTTTGTTTTCCTATGGACATCCATAATATTATTAATGATGTTTTTGAAGAAGTTCTTCTCAATGTGCATCACATCCAAATTATGGAGGAGCAATTGGTGTTGCCAATAAGGCAACTCCCAGAATGTGCTCTTCTTCATCCAGTTGTGCTCATTTTCCTTAAATCATGGTATGACAAAGGCACCATTGGTACTCCACCCAGATAGCATTCCATACGCGAAAAAATCATTTATGGTCCACATAAGTGCAACCTTCATCTGAAATGTATGCCTCGTAGAAATGTCTTGCCTCAACTAAAACATCTCATAACTCTTTCAACTCATCAATAAGAGGTTGTAAATATACATCTATTTTGTTCTTGGGATTTTTGGGGTCACGGATTACATAAGTCAAGAACAAAATTGGTGTGGTCATACTTATTTCAGGGCGAAGGTTATAAGGTGTAACTACCACCGGCCAAATAGAGTATGATCTTAAAGACAAAGTGTAAGGATTAAATCTATCAGCACGTAAGCCAAGCCTCACATTTCGAGGCTCGAAAGCAAATCAGGGTACTTGTTATCCAAATGTTTCGATGCTACCCCATCTGATAGATAACATAAAGCACCGTCCTCACGTCCTTGTTCATAATGTCATCTCATGTGCTCTGTAGTACTTCTTAATGCATACAACCTCTGCAGTCGAGGTTTTAACGGCAAGTAATGCATCGTTGCGTATGGCAATGGATTCTGATTCATTTGTTGGGACCTTTGCCTCTTCCATCTCGAATGCCCACAAAATTTGCACGCATCCAAGTTTGCGTCCTCCTTAAAAAATTAGCATGCAACCTTTCCAACAACAATCAATTAGGACCACATCGCTGCTGAGATCTTTAACAACCTTCTTCGTTTGCCCATAGTTGTTTGGCACGCGGTTGTTAGGTGGACACATCTCTTGATTAGTTGAACAATTTCATTAAAATAGTTCTGTGGCATGTTATAATCAGATTTGATACTCAACAGTCTCACCACAGCAGAGAGCTCACTGTGGGTGGAACAACCATCATATAAGGGTTGTTGAGCAGCTTGAACCATATTATAAAATGGTTCTTGGCAAGTGCTTGACTCATCTTCCCTTATATTTTGATTTGCCACTATAGCGTCATCAACCATGTCTGCCATCCGATCTACATACGATTTATAGTAGTCATTATTAACATGACTTGAACCTCTAAATTCGTGAATTTCACTATTTGAATACCTAAAATCATATTGCCGAGGTTCTATTTCCCCATGACGTATCCAAAACCAATACCCTTTCAAAAAACCCTTATATATAAGGTGCATCTTGACCTCATCGGGTGTCAAGTACACCATATTTCTGCATTTAGCACAACGACATCTATACTTTCCCACATTCAGAACATCTGTCTGTCTACGTGCAAATTCATCGAATTAGTTTGCTCCGTCTAGAAATTCTTGCGTATAACCACTACGATCAGGTATTATTCTGTTATACATCTACCTACGTTGTGGAGGACCATTCATATTTTGCTTAAACAACAATAACCACATAAGTTATTGGATAAGAATTAATTTTAATAAAAATTATAATAATTACATAAATTACGAAATTATATATTACATATGTTTACTCATAAATTTCTAGACGCACCCAAAAATAAAAAACTTTTAAATTTCCACAAATATATATATATATATATATATATATATATATATATATATATATATA
>JACYFF010031954.1:49557814-49580043 GCA_017589665.1 Selenicereus undatus
TCAAAGGGGCTTGTACCTGAGCTCTTAAGCCCTTGTGCCTTGCCTGCCTTATTGGTTCCTAAGAAGGGTGGTAGCCAACGTATGTGCGTGGATAGTAGAGCCATAAACAAAGTCACAATCAAGTACAGGTATCGCATACCTAGACTTGAGGACATGCTAGATGATTTACATACCTAAGCTCTTAAGCCCTTGTACCTTGCCTGCCTTATTGGTTCCTAAGAAGGGTGGTAGCCAACGTATGTGTGTAGATAGTAGAGCCATAAACAAAGTCACAATCAAGTACAGGTATTGCATACCTAGACTTGAGGACATGCTAGATGATTTACATGGCTCAAAGGTGTTTTCAAAGATCAACCTTCGAAGTGGATACTACTAAATCAGAATCCGAGAGGGAGATGAATGGAAGACGGCTTTCAAGACCAACAGAGGATTGTATGGGTGGCTTGTTATGCAATTTGGTATTTCCAATGCTCCTTGCACATTCATGAGGCTAATGAATCAAGTATTCAGGCCTTACATTGGAAAGTTTGTGGTTGTTCATTGCGATGATGTTTTGATTTACTCTTAAAGCAAGAGCATCAAAATCATCCCAATCAGATTACGCTTTTGATGGAAACCTAGCCACTGAAGATCTTGTGCCTGATGATTCAACTCCTATACGTCCAAGAACAAGATCCCAAGTGAAGAAAATGGCTCAGTTATTGCAAGACAGTGAAGCAAGCACAAACGGGTTCACTAGCTTCAAAGTGCCCGGTTTTGTGTATCTGATTTCCGAAGCTACATTGTAGCTTAGCCCTAATGTTTTTCCATTTTTGGAATCCTTTTGATGTTGTTTTTCAGGTCCAAGAAGGAATTTCAAGTCATACCTTCAAGAGGATTGAAGATCAAGGTCATTTTCCAAGTGACTCCATTTTGTCCCGGTTTTGCGCGGTTTGCAGTAATCACTTACTTAACCCTCAAAACCCTTTTGTAACCGTGATGTTATTGAGGGGGGGGGGGATTCTACACATCCTAAAGTTACCCCCCACCTTTAAAATTCGATTCTTGGCCATTTTTGCAACGAAAACAAATTGCATTAAAAAACCGGCCAAAACCAGTTCTTCTAGAACCCGGTTTGCCAAAACCGGTTCTCTACCCTTCTATGGTGGGCCACCCTATCTCAACAAGGTGCAAATTTCTCTTCTCAACCTTGGCACACCCCTCGAGGTCTCCTAGAAATGATAAATGCCTAGAAAAGATCAACAAATGGGAGAAGATTGGTGTCACTTATGTGCTTGCTTGTGATTGGTTTGCCGTAAAGTGCCTTCAAGATTTTGGCTGCCCATGTGCTGGGTTTCTTCAATCATAGCCTGTATTAGTATTAAACATAAGCTTAAGTGTTGTGTAATCAAGCTAGACAAAGGTTAGATGCATAGTTTGATGTATTAAGTATTAGTTAAGTATGTTTTGATGTAACCGGTTGTATCAGTAGATAATTGATGTAATTAGGTTAGTTCTAATACCTTTCCTCCTTAGGAAGGAAAGTGATGCACCTACTTATCCATTTGACAGGTAGTCTTGCTTATTAATAGTTACTTTCAGCCATGAATAAGAACATAACTCAGAATATTCAGCTTGAACATTTGAGAAGCTTAGCTTTTCTCTCTCACAAATCCTTACTTGCTTATCCTTAATTAGGCCAATTAAGGTGGTGTCCAAGTGAGTCTTAACCTTGATTAAGTGGTGATTCTGTATCTTAATCAAGATTAAGGGCCCTAAACTTTAAGGTTGGTGGTGATTCTGTATCCAATCTCAGGTTTAGTTCTATCCTATTCTCGTTTCATCTCTATGATTTGCTTAGTGAAGTGATTAGCATGGATTAGTGCTTAATTACTTCTACTAAGTTAATCTTCCACTTCCATTCACTTCCTTACTTCAAATACCAACTTACACATCCTTTTTCATCATTTCCCATTCACCAAAATAACCCAAAACCGAATTAGACCACAAAGGCGCCAACCGTGCACCTTTCTCCCTTTCACGGTTTTTGTGGGCAGCAAAGTGGCACGGTCTGACCGTGTCATAGGACACAACCGTGCCACCTTGGCCGTGACCAAATCTTCCTTTTTCCTCTCCCTTTTGTTGTGTATTGGCTTGGGTCCTCCATTCCCTTAACATATACATCATATTTGGTATCAGAGCTTCGGTTTCTCCTTGGCCTTGGTTGCCTTATCACTTCCACAAATCATTCCACTTCCCCTTTCTCACAAATTCAGTTTTCCCTTTGGTTTTACAATCCATTCTACCATGACTTCACCTAGCATGTCATTGGAAGAAAGATTTGAAGCCTTCATGAAGCAGAATGAGTTTTTAGCTAGCCAAATTCAAGAGGATTCACAAAGGAACCTAGAAGTTTAAGCCTAAAATGAGTATCTACGAAAGCAATTGGGATCCTTTCTGAAGCAAAAGCAAAAACTCAATGAAGACACTCTTCAATCTGAACCAAGGGCACGTGAACAAGTCTATAGCCATGATGTTGATTCATCAAGTGAAGAAGAAGTGCCTAGAATGGTTAGAGGAGAGCCCCGGATGCAAGCTAACAACAATGACTTCAGAGTTGAAGTTCCTTAATTTGAAGGTAAGCTTGATCCTGAAGAGTTTATTGATTGGTTGCATACAGTTGAAAGAGTCTTTGAATATAAAGACATACCTGATGATAAGAAAGTTAAGTTGGTTGCTTTAAGGCTTAGAAAGTATGCATCCTTATGGTGGACAAATCTGAATGCTAAAAGGCTTAGGGAAAGAAAGTCTAGAATTCGAACTTGGGAGAAAATGAAAACCAAGTTGAAAGCTAGATTCTTACCACCTACTTGTGTCCAAGATTGTTATTCTCAATTTCATGATCTCACTCAAGGAAGCATGAATGTTCAAGAATATAATCGTGAATTTGAGAAACTGATGATTAAATGTGATATCCAAGAACCTGAAGAACAAACCATAGTTAGATACTTGGGTGGTCTTGACCCCAGGTACTCTAATGTGGTAGAACTACAATCCTATGCATCTTTTGATGATGTTTGTGTACTAGCTCACAAAGTTGAACAACAAAAGAAAGCTAGACCAACATTCAAGCCATCAACTCCACGCCCTCCAAACCGGAACCAAACCTTTAACAAGGGGAGTTTCCAACCACCACCAAAACCACAAAATCCCTTTCCCTTGAATCCACAAAGAACTGTAGCACCTCAAAAGGCCCCAGCACCCCATTCCGTCCAAACCCAAACCCTATGGCTAATAGAAGTTGCTTTAAATGTCAAGGTCTTGGTCATATTGCATCTGAATGTCCAAACAGAAAGGTTATCACTTTAGCTGAGTGGACAACTGTCAAAGAGGACTTTGAAGAAGAGGAGCACGAAAATGAAAGTGAGCCTGAATCTGAGAAAGCTCATGAAGGTGTCATTGAGGAAGCCGATGAAGGAGAACTCTTGGTCTTAAGGAGAGTTCTTAGCAATCAAAAGGGACTTAAAGATGAACAAAGAGAGAACATATTCCATACAAGGTGTACCTCTCAAGGTAAAATATGCTCTTTGATCATTGATGGTGGTAGTTGTTCTAATGTTGTTTCTCTGAGTATGATTGAGAAACTAGGGCTGCAAACAATGACTCATCCACATCCTTACAACATCCAGTGGTTAAATCAAAGCAAGGGCATTCAGGTGAATTCTCGTTGTTTGGTTTCATTTTCCATTGGGAAAAATTATAAAGATGAGTTATGGTGTGATGTTATTCCTATGGATGCATGTCATATTCTGTTGGGAAGACCATGGTTGTATGACCGTAGAGTTATGCATAATGGTTATCTAAACACATATTCATTTACCAAGGATGGCAAGAAAATCACATTAGCCCCTTTAGCCCCATCCAAACTCCATGAAAACCCCCCACAAAATAAGCCCAAACATAGTGAGTGTTTACTAGCCTTGAATGAGTCAGTTTTAAAGGCTTCACAACATGAGCTCAAAGCCTTTAAAGAGTGGATTTTGAGCATCCAAGAGGAACCTGACAATCTATTACCCAGTCACCCCGTTGCAAAAGCACTCCTTGAAAAATTCTGTCATTTGTTCCCTGAAGAGATTCCCACGGGTTTACCTCCAAAAAGAGACATTCAACACCACATTGATCTTATCCCAGGATCCATCCTACCTAACAAGCCTGCATATACGATGAACCCAAAGGATACTAATGAGATTCAAAGACAGTTTGCAGACTTGTAGGAAAAGGGCTTGATTCGTGAGTCTTTGAGTCCATGTGCAGTTCCCGCTCTTTTGGTGCCTAAAAAAGATGTAGGAATGCGAATGTGTGTTGATAGCAGGGCCATTAACAAGATTACTATCAAGTACAGGTACCCCATACCGAGACTTGAAGATATGCTCGATGAGTTACATGGCTCCAAGATATTCTCAAAGATTGATCTTCGAAGTGGTTACTACCAGATCAGAATCAAAGAAGGTGATGAATGGAAGACTGCATTCAAAACCAAAGGTGGTCTTTATGAATGGTTGGTAATGCCTTTTGGTCTTTCTAATGCACCTAGTACTTTTATGAGGTTGATGAACCAAGTGTTTAGACCTTATATTGGCAAGTTTGTGGTAGTCTACTTTGATGATATTTTCGTATATTCTAAGAATGAGCATGAACATCAAGATCATCTAATTCAAGTGATGCTTGTCTTAGAATGTGAGAAACTATTTGGTAACCTTAAGAAGTGTTCTTTCTTTACTCCAGAAGTTACATTTCTTGGTTATATTGTGTCTGAAGATGGTATCAAGGTGGATGAAAGTAAGGTAGAAGCCATTTGTTCTTGGCCTATACCTAAGAGTATTCATGATGTTAGAGCTTTCCACGGCTTAGCTTCTTTCTACAGGAGATTTATTCGGAATTTCAGCACTATTATGGCTCCTATGACTGAAGTTATTAAAGGTACATCTTTTATGTGGAATTCAAAAGCTCAATCTGCCTTTGAAGATGTCAAAGCTAAACTTACTCAAGCACGGGTATTATCTTTGCCTTGCTTTAGTAAAGTTTTTGAAGTTGAATGTGATGCCTCAGGTGTGGGCATTGGTGGAGTTCTTACACAAGAAGGTAAACCACTAGCCTTCTTTAGTGAGAAGTTATGTGATTCAAGAAGAAAATACTCCACTTATGATAAAGAGTTTTATGCTATTGTGAGATGTTTAGAGCATTGGAATCATTATCTTATTGCAAGTGAGCTTATCTTACATTCTGACCATGAAGCATTGAAGTATATACAAGGCCAGCATAAGTTAAACTCCAGGCATGCCAAATGGGTTGAGTTTATGCAGTCATATCACTTTACTATCAAGCACAAGTCAGGTATGGAACGAGATGTGTAGGATATTCTGAAGAGGTGTGGAACATGTCAAGCTGCAAAGAGTCATTCACTACCTCAGGGCTGATATACTCCCTTACCCGTACCAACACTACCATGGGAAGATGTGAGTATGGATTTTATTCTAGGTCTACCAAGAACTCCAAGAGGCAAGGATTCTATATTTGTGGTGGTAGACAGGTTTTCAAAGATGGCACATTTCATCCCCTGCAGCAAGACTAATGATGCTACCCATATTGCCGAGCTCTATTTCAAGGAAGTGACAAGATTGCATGGTATTCCTAAAACCATTGTTTCTGATAGGGATACTAAGTTTCTCAGTCATTTTTGGATTACTCTTTGGAAGAAACTAGGTACTAAGTTGCTGTACAGTACCACTTGTCACCCCCAGATTGATGGTCAAACTGAGGTAACTAATCAGACCCTTGGTACTCTTTTAAGGGCTTTGATTAAACCTCATTCTAAGGCTTGGGATTTACTCTTGTCAGATGCTGAATTTGCTTATAACAAAGCTCCTAGTAAGGCTACAGGTCTTTCACCCTTCAAGGTGGTGCATGGGATTGATCCATTGAGTCCCATTGATCTTACTCCACGACCACAAGACTACAAGCCTCATATTGATGCAGCAGCAAGGGTAAAAGAGATTCAGAGACTCCATGAGTTGGTAAAGGTAAAGATTGAGAAGACCAATGCTACATATGAAGCCCATGCCAACAAGCATAGGAGAAAGATTGTATTTCAACCTGGAGACTTTGTATGGATTCACTTAAGGAAGGAGAGATTCCCTTCTAAAAGGAAGAATAAGCTCATGCCTCAAGCTGATGGTCCATTTGAAGTCTTGGAATGAGTCAATGATAATGCTTATAAGGTTGATTTACCAGGTGAATATGAAGTCTCAGCCACTTTCAACATAGCTGATTTGAGTCCATATTATTCAGATGCTTCCCCACCAGATTTGAGGGTCAAATCTTTTCAACAAGGGGAGGATGATGGAAACCTAGCCACTGAAGATCTTGTCCCTGATGATTCAACTCCTATACGTCCAAGAACAAGATCCCAAGTGAAGAAGATGGCTCAGTTATTGCAAGACAGTGAAGCAAGCACATACGGGTTCACTAGCTTCAAAGTGCCCGGTTCTGTGTATATGATTTCCTAAGCTACATTGTAGCTTAGCCCTAATGTTTTTCCATTTTTGGAATCCTTTTAATGTTGTTTTGCAGGTCCAAGAAGGAATTTTTCAAGTCATACCTTCAAGAGGATTGAAGATCAAGGTCATTTTCCAAGTGACTCCATTTTGTCCCGGTTTTGCGCGGTTTGCAGTAATCACTTACTTAACCCTCAAAACCCTTTTGTAGCCGTGATTTTATTGGGGGGGAGGATTCTACACATCCTAAAGTTACCCCCCCACCTTTAAAATTCGAGTCTTGGCCATTTTTGCAATGAAAACAAATTGCATAAAAAACCGGCCAAAACCGGTTCTTCTAGAACCCGGTTTGCCAAAACCGTATACCCTTCTATGGCTGGCAACCTGATGTATATTTTTTGGAGAGTCAAAACTCACAAAAACATATACAATGGGAAGAAAGATAAAAATGCAATCAAGAACCAAGATAAATCAAGTCCACTAGCAAGGGTGATGTAAACCCACCTTGGTTTGCACACTTGGGCAATCTTACTACTTGATGTATTCAAGCTTCACTAAGGCAAAGATTTGCAAAAGTGAATCAAGAATGCATTTGGGTAGAAAAGTTGAAAAAGAACACAAGAACAAGGATAGAACAAGTGGACTAGCAAGGGTGATGTAAAACCCACCTTGGTTTGCACACTTGGGCAATCTTCTTCCTTCAACTAAAATCACCTTTTTAGTTGAATTAAGAAGACCTAGAGACCCACTTGGAGTTGCCAACACCCAAGATATAACACTAGGAATTTTAGAGAGAGTTTGAGAGAGTTTTCACAACTCAAAACTTAATTCAACTTCAACTAACTCTCTAATGCAGCCCAAGGCTTCCTTATATAGTGGGAAGGCCTTTAACAAGCTGAAAATAAGAGGGAACAAGAGTACATGGACGTGCAAGGGCATGGGGGACCAAAAAGTAGAAGTACAAAAGCTGAAAAGTGGTTTTGCTTTATGTCAGCAACTTTTCAGATTTCTAGCCTCAACTTTAAACAGCTATATCTCCTAGCATAGTTGTCCAAATGAGCTGAAAAAGGACTTGATGGAAAGCGCTTGAAGTCAGCTTTCAGGAGCCTCCTCGTGCAGGTGAATTGGATTAGCCGTTGGAGAGATATCAGGCAAAATGTGCAGGTATATACAGACTGGAACAGATTCTGCTGCTTCTAGAAAAAGTCTCCCATTGACTTATTTGCTAAATACTTAACCTAGAACTCTTTATATGCCTTGGAATCTGACATATTAAGGGTTCCAAAAAGTGGGTTTCCAGCCCATTAAACCATCTTTAAGTTTGGGTAATTAAGCGTGCAAAACCGAGTACATTCTGACCATGCTGGGCAGTTTTGACACCTTGAGATTAAAGGCTGATTTGAATGACCAAATGAAGTCCAAATTCGATGAAAATTGTCTTATTGGAAAGCTAACATCGTGAACTTCAAATCCATGTAAAAATATCAGACTTAACCCATGAAGATGTTTGCCGAATGTTGCTCACAAAAACGGGTCAGTGCTGGAACGAACCCTTTGCCCTGCAATTTCAAAGCTTAAACAAAATTTGGATGAATTATTCATCCTTTAGCCAGCATAATAAGATTACCTAATTGATTTTCTTCCTTTTTAAATCAAAGGGGATGGAGGGATATCCATCACAACCCTATCTCAATAAGCTGCAAATTGCTCTTATCAAGCTTGGCACACCCCTCAAGGTCTCCTAGAAATGATAAATGCCTAGAAAAGAACAACCAATGGGAGAAGGATTGGTGTCACCTACATGCATGCTTGTGATTGGTTTGCCGTAAAGTGCCTTCAAGATTTCGGCTGCCCATGTGCTGAGTTTCTTCAATCACAGCTTGTATTAGTATTAAACATAAGCTTAATTGTTGTGTAATCAAGCTAGACAAAGCTTAGATGCATAGTTTGATGTATTAAGTATTAGTTAAGTATGTTTTGATGTAACCGGTTGTATTAGTAGATAATTGATGTAATTAGGTTAGTTCTAATACCTTTCCTCCTTAGGAAGGAAAGTGATGCACCTACTTATCCATTTGACAGGTAGTCTTGCTTATTAATAGTTACTTTCAGCCATGAATAAGAACATAACTCAGAATATTCAGCTTGAACATTTGAGAAGCTTAGCTTTTCTCTCTCACAAATCCTTACTTGCTTATCCTTAATTAGGCCAATTAAGGTGGTGTCCAAGTGAGTCTTAACCTTGATTAAGTGGTGATTCTGTATCTTAATTAAGATTAAGGGCCCTAAACTTTAAGGTTGGTGGTGATTCTGTATCCAATCTCAGGTTTAGTTCTATCCTATTCTAGTTTCATGTCTATGATTTGCTTAGTGAAGTGATTAGCATGGATTAGTGCTTAATTACTTCTACTTAGTTAATCTTCCACTTCCATTCACTTCCTTACTTCAAATACCAACTTACACATCCTTTTTCATCATTTCCCATTCACCAAAATAACCCAAAACCGAATTAGACCACAAAGGCCCCAACCGTGCACCTTTCTCCCTTTCACGGTTTTTGTGGGCAGCAAAGTGGCACGGTCTGACCGTGCCATAGGACACGACCGTGCCACCTTGGCCGTGACCAAATCTTCCTTTTTCCTCTCCCTTTTGATGTGTATTGGCTTGGGTCCTCTATTCCCTTGACATATATCAGCTTTTTCTTGAACGTGAAAGGTTGTATGGTAACCTTAAGAAATGTACCTTTTTGACACATGAGGCAGCATTCTTAGGTCACATTGTTACTGGTGAACGAATAAAGGCAGATGGAAGCAAGTTAGAGGCTATTCGATCATGGCCTCTTCCAGAAAGTGTAAATGATGTTCGAAGCTTTCATAGATTAGCTTCCTACTATAGGAGGTTTATTGGAAACTTCAGAACCCATAATAGCTCCCATCACTAAGGTTATTAAGTATACATCATTCAAATGGACCCCTAAAGCCCAAGCTGCCTTTGACGAAGTGAAGGAAATACTAACTCAAGCACCTGTTCTAGCTTTACCGTGCTTTGAGAAAATCTTCGAAGTCGAATGCGATGCATAAGGTGTTGGAATAGGTGGTGTTCTTACTCAAGAAGGTAAACTTTTGGCAGTCTTTAGTGAGAAATTGTGTGATTCAAGACGAAAGTATTCCACCTATGATAAGGAGTTTTATGCCATTGTGCACTATTTAGAGCACCGGAGTCATTATCTCATGGCTAGTGAGTTCATTTTGCATTTTGATAATGAGGCTTTGAAGTATATTCAAGACCAACACAAGTTAAACTCATGCCATGCAAAATGGGTTGAGTATCTCCAGTCATTTCATTTCACTATCAAGCACAAATCTGGAAAACTCAATCAAGGAGCCGATGCATTGTCTAGGAAGTATTCCCTACTGTTTCAGTTAGACGCTTGTGTTCTTGGTTTAGAGCATCTAAAAAGTTTATACGCTGATGATGAATACTTTGGGGATTTGTATTCTGTGTGCCAAAAGCATTTTAAGGGAGATTTCTTAGTCTAAGAGGGCTTTCTATTCAAGGGTACCCAGTTGTGTATCACCAAGTGTAGCACCCATGAGCTCTTAATTAGAGAGGTGCATGGTGGTTCTTTGGTTGGTCATTTTGGGGAGTCCATGAACTTAATCAGGTTAAGGGAGCATTACTACTAGCCAAGAATGGAGAAGGATGTTCAAGACATCCTAAAGAGATGTGGTACGTGCCAAGTTGCCAAAAGTCGCACCCTTTCCGACTCCCTTAGGTACTATGTAAAGCAGTACCTGTACCTGGTCAACCCATTACTACTAATGGCTTATCAAAATGAGGTGTTAAGCTTACAAAGCATCTTAGTACTATAATACAAATTGAAACCTAGTAAGAAGTATAAGTAATTAACGCTAACAAGACCCTCTTATGCGGCTAGTACTGAACCGGGGAACCAAGCAATTTTCTTATCCTTGTGGCTAGATAAAAGCAACACAAGGGGGTGCTTTTTGGTCCTTCAAGGCTAGTAACATGATAAATATTTATCTCATTTTTCATTCCCTAAAGCTACACAAAAGTTGGAGTTAAGTTGGTCAACTTAATCCTCCACCAATTTGACCTTCGCCGGATTGCTGCTAGAACTGCAGAGTTTGAAAGATCTTGCTGGTTGACTGACCAAATGGTGTCCAAAAGCCTTGCCACTTGATTTATTTGAAAGATAACTTCTTAAACTTAAACGATGTGATCAATGCAGTTAATCATCCCCTCAATAGGTAGTCCCACAAGGCAAACAAAATCGGGTTAATCTTCAGTTGAACTAACCAAGCTTCTATTGGACTAGTTTAGGATATCTCTAACCAAGGTATGCACTTCCTTCACTTCCTTGGTGCTAATTGACTCCTGTGGGCTTGAGGGAGGGAGGTTAGAAGTTTCATTGAGATGGTCCATATCTATTAGATAGTTCTCCTTTGGGCCTCTTTTTGCAGCCATCATAAAGCTCCTGCAAGTTCTCATCAGGCTCATATAAAGATTTCAAGTGTTCAGACCCCTAAACCCAAGCCTCTAATTGGAATAGCCACAGATGCCTCCTAGACAGTGCATCTACCCCTTGATTCAATCTTCATAACATATGTTTGATGGTGACATAGAATGACTAAAGATACTCCACCCACTTGGCATGTATAGTATTGAGCTTGTGTTGCCCCTAAATGTACTTAAGATCCACATGGCCAGAGTGGAGCATGAACTAAGCAGCTATTAGGTAAGTGACTCCAATGTTCCAAGTACCTGATTATTGCATAAAATTCTTTATCATAGGTTGAGTTCATTCTCTTGGAATCACAGAGCTTCTCACTAAAGAAGGCTAAAGACCTACTTTCCTAGGTCAAAACTCCACCAATGCCCACTCTAGAGGCTTCACACTCAACCTCGAAGACATTTTCAAAGCATGGCAAGGCAAGAACTAGTGCTTGAGTTAGCTTCTACTTGATCTCCTCAAAGGCCTGCTCTTACTTAGCATTACATTGAAATGAGCCTTTGATTAGCTCAATCATAGGGGCTATAATGGCACTAAAGTTCTTAATGAACCTTATGTAAAAGGATGCCAACCCAAGAAAACTCCTTACATCATGGATGCACTTAGGAACTGGTCGGCTCCTAATAGCTTCCATCTTGCTTTCATCCATTGAATACCTTGGGCAGTGACTATATACCCCAACAGAGAGACTTTAAGTGTGAGGAAGGTGCACTTCTTAAGGTTTCCAAAAAGTTTCTCCCTTTCTAAGACCTCAATAACCTACCTAAGATGGCTCAAACGCTCTTCTTCTATCTTGCTATAGATGGGGATATTATCAAAGTAGACAACCACAAATCTTCCAATGAAAGGCCTGAAGATATGGTTTATTAACCTCATCAAGGTGCTGGGTGCATTGCACAGGCCAAAAGGCATGACCAACCACTCAAATAGGCCTGCCTTGGTCTTGAATACAGTTTTGCATTCATCACCCTCCCTGATTCTGATATGATAGTAGCCACTTCTTAGGTCAACATTTGAAAATACTCTTGAGCCATAAAGATCATCCAGCATGTCTTCCAATATGGGAATAGGGTGTCTGTATTTGATGGTCATTTTGTTGATTGCTCTGCTACCCACACACATCCCTACACTCCCATCCTTCTTTGGTACTAGCAAAAGTGGTACGACACAAGGACTCAAGCTCTCCCTCACAATTCCTTTGGCTGCTAACTCCTCGATGTACATTTGTATATCCTGGGTGTCTTAGGGGTTGATTATGTAGGCTGGTTTGTTAGGTAGGATGGGATAGAATCAAATCGATATGATGCTAGATTGGTCTTTTAGGCAGGAGGTTAGGTGGGATCTCTTTTGGAAGTACATGGGGGTACTGGTCCATAATGGATTTGGCAAGGGGTCGGATGTTTTGGGGCTCTTCTTGTCTTAAACAGGTTTGAAGAATCCAACCCTTGAAACGTCTGAATTCATGTTGTGAGGCTTTATGGTCAACCTCCACAAGGGTAAGCAACTCTTCCGTGGGTTGAGTGGGTTTTGAGGGCCTAGTTTTGGGCATTTGATGTGGGGCTAAAGGGGTCAGAGTGATCTTTTTGTTATCCTTGATAAAAGAGTAGGTGTTCTGAAAGCCATCAAGGATCAGTCTTACGTCATATAGTTAAGGTTTCCCTAATAGAACATGACGCACATCCATAGCGATTATGTCACACCAAAATTCATCAAAGTAATTCTTCCCAACTGAAAAAGCAATTAAACATCTAGAATTAACTTGTAAGCCTTTACTTGATTCAGCCATTCGATGTAGTAAGGGTGTGCATGAACTGATGTTTGCAAGCCCAACTTCTCAATCAAAGTTGTAGAAGCCATATTAGAATAACTCCCACTGTCTATAATCAATTAGCAAACCTTTCCCTATGTAGTACACCTACTATGAAAAGTATTCTCTCTCTGCTCATCTTTGGAATATTAAGAGCTCTCCTGATGACCAGCATCTCTCCTTCTCCAGGTTCAGCAAACACCTCCTCTCCCTCTTGGTCCTCCATGAAGCAAATCTCCCTCACATCCTTTACTTTCTCTTGCTGGGAAGCTTGATACTTAACTAAGATAATGACTCTCCTATTGGGGCATTCAGAAGTAAAGTGCCCTAAACCATGGCATTTGGAACATCCCCTGGACGTAGCAGGGTTAGGTGGGGGCTTATTTTGTGGAGTTGGGGTCTTGGGAGCAATCTAGGAAGAGCTTCCAGTGGGATTAAGTGTGAGCTGGGCGCTCCCCTTGTTAAAAGGTTGGTTTATGGGAAAGGGCTTTGGGGGTTCCCTCTTAACAGTTTTGGACTTCTTCTGTTGCTCAACTGCATGAGCCAACACACATACATTCTCAAAAGTGGTGTACTGTTACAGTTCAACCACATGAGAGTACATGGGGTTAAGGACACTAAGATATCTCACTATGGTTTGATCTTCTAGTTCTTGTAAGTCACACTTAATCAAGAGTTTTTCGAACTCTTGAGTATACTCCTCAAGAGACATAGCGCCTTATGTCAAATTATACAGTTGAGAATAATTGTCTTGAAGGTAAGAAGGCAGTAAGAACCAGTTCTTGAGCTTGGACTTTATTTTAGCACAAGTTCTGATCTTGCTCTTTATCTTCTTGGCTCTCTTGGCACAGAGGTTGGTCCACCAGAGAGATGCATATTTCCTCAGCGTTAAGGCCACAAGCTTGATCTTTTGTCTTTAGGGATGTCTTTGTAATCAAAGACCCTCTTAACTGTGTGCAACTAATCAAGGAACCTGTTGGGGTCTAGACTTCCTTCAAACTCTAGGATCTCAATCTTGATGTCAAAGCCAGATTGCTTGTGATGGCGCCTTCTACCTCTCCTTTACGTTGGTTCAAAATCACTGTCACTAGATGAAGCAAAGGGGTTGCCTTGACTGTCAACATCTTCCTCATGTAACTGCTCAGAAGAGCTATGAGACTCTGAATATAAGGCCCTCCTCTTATTCTTGAGTGATTCCCCAAGTTGCTTCCTGAGGTACTCATTCTACTTCTAAAGGTACTCATAGTTCTTTATTAAAGCCTCAAACTTATCTTGTAGGGACATACTGCCACTCATCTTGCCTATTCTAGGAAAAGGGTTCCTTGTGGGCCATGTGTTTGGGCTTAGGGGATTGTTTTGGCTACTGGTTCAGGCTTAGGAGAGTAGCCTAAGCTTTGATACCAAATATGATGTAGAAAAAGCAAGATTGAAAGGCAAACTAGAACAAATAATCAAACTGAGTAAACTAGTCTAGATTGTAATGCACTAAACTGAGTTGGAGTTGAACAAAATCAAAGACACAAACTCTAGAAAAACATAAACTGAACTTGACTTGGATGCAAGCACACCACCAAGACAAATTCAAGGCCCTTGATGCTAATCTAGATATAGTCACGCCACCAGATGAACAACCAAGACTCATTAGAACAACACCTATAGTGGCCACTTACAATATAGCTAAAGAGAGTTTGAGAGGAAAGGAGTTATGCTCAACTTCATCTATTCAACAACTACCTTGTTATACCTGGAAAATGAGGCTTTATACTAAGTCGTACACTCAATCTCAATAGCTAAAATAGAAACTGAAACAAACTAAAAACAATAAACAAGTTTAAACTAAAATAGCCTTAAAACAATAGCTTTAAATTGATCTTTGATAGCTAATTGCTTTGCTAATATCCATTTTTGAGGTGTTAAGCCCTTGGAGCATGTAAGTAGTGCTCATGATGGCATTGGGTAGTAAAAGTCAACTGCTGATGGGGTGATTAGCTCCGCTGATCAAGAAGTACAACAGCTAGTTATCCATTGGAGCGAAGGGAATTTCCTTTGATTTTGTGCTGGTTAATACCTGTTGCAAAGTGATCTGAATGAGCTGCTTGAGGGCACTACTTGATAATATTTTTGATGCCTTTTCAAACCCTTAAACGTGTCAACCCGCTTCTACAAGTGAGAGTCAAAGTCGACTCCCTCAAAACTGGACTATTGTTGTGCTACTGGACAGGCCTAATGCTGCTGTGTCGACCTTCAAAGAAATGAAGCAACTTGTTTCATTTGTTAGCCATTGTGTGATTGTACAAATGAGCTAAATTACCCCCAAAATGGTTAGACCTGATCATTACTGAATTACATAGCAAAACCACGACTGAGTTGGCTTACTAGGAAGATCACAGTAGTTGAAACCTTGGCTTAAAACTCTCTGGACCAATGCTTGAACATCTGGATTGAGGTTGGTTAGCTGAGTTTGATTTGCTGAGGGTTAGACTCCATCAATGCCCCCCAAGAGCTTGAAGCAAGAGAATCCAAGATAAAGAATGACCTCAAATCGTATCTTGGTGATGATAACCTTCTGTATTTGAGGGCAAATTCTCTCCAAGAAGGGGATGATGACATACCCATGGAGGGGCAAGAAGAGAAGCTTGAGCATGACCATCCAAGCAGTCCAAACTCCTAATAAATCAAGGGAAAAGCTCAGCTTGTTAAGGGGTACCAAACTGTCCAACTTTGTGGTTCAGTTCGAAAAAATGCTAAACTTTGCCGCCTTATATCTTCAGTTCAAGAAAGGGGAAGAAGCTAATTCTAAATTCGTATGAAAGCTTCAGAAGTTAGGAGTCCATCAAATCAAGTTTAAGTCATTTGGGCTTTATTTTTCCCTTCAAATCAGTCTCCAAACCTAAACTGTCCAAACTTTCCAGTTGAGCCTGAATGCTACCCGATTTTGCTGGTATGTTTTTCCTAACCTTAGACCAACTTAGGAACCTAAAAATATACATTTTGGGAAGCTTTGTGACTTTAATTTTGAAGCAATAAAATATTTCAAGGCTAAATTCAAAGTTTTGGTTCCAAAAGGGAAGAAAGACTAGAAGGTGTCTTAACCGTTCTAGCAGTAGACCTTTCTGTGTTTCGCAAGGCATATCTTTTAAACGATTGGGAATCTAAGGCTCCAACAAGAATTTCCTACAAATAGACATTTAGGGATTTCTCCTGGCTTTTGAATGACCTAATTAGGGTAAGTAATTTCAAAGATATGACCGTTGGAATTTGAACTTGCAGTTATGGGAAGTAGCTGAGAACAGGCTACTTTTTGCTTTTGTACTAGTTTTTCCTTTTGGTTCCCCCCTTTTGCTAAGGCCATTTGTTTGGATGATTCTCCCTTCGTTTCTGATTATTTGAGCCTCCTTTATATGTGGGAATGCTTTAGTATTGTAAACGCTTAGGGAATAAATGAATTGGTTAAGTTTTAAACTACCTTAAAATCTCTCTCTTACTGATCTCTAGTTTAGCTCACAAGGTGGGGTGGTGTTCAAGAGCCTTTTATGATCTTTTTAGTGGTGATGTTTTATCTCACTATATCCAAAAGTTAAGCTCTAAGACTCTTAGTGGTAATATCTTATCCAAGTGACTTAGTTTTATCTCTTAACTTCTCTTCTCTTGCTTATCTCTAGTCCAGCTCCCTAGAGTGGTGTTCAAGAGCCTTTTGTCATTTTATGAGTGGTGATATCTTATATCACTAGATCTAAAAGTTGAGGTCTAAGACTGATGGAGATTCCTCAAGGAAGCATGTTTAAGGCATTCAAATAAGCTTAGATAAATCACATTCAGCAGGCAAAGTACAAGAAAAGACCTATATTTTGCTAAGGAACACAAAGAGCAGGTCACGGGTTCAAAACTATATAGCAGACCGATTTTGAGAATCAAATTACTTAGACATCCTTGAGGTTTATGTCCTGAAGTTTTGCATATTTTGGATCCTCGAGATGTTATCTTTGCACCATGGAATCAAGAATCGCTCCATTTAGACACCATTTGGTCATTCAAAGCCAAAAGAAAAGTCTGAAGGTCAAAACTGCCAATTTGTCCCTACACCTACCCAGTTTTGTGCTCAAGATTACTTAGGCCTTTTTGAGGTTTAAGCCAAACCTTTTTGCATATTTTGGTTCCCTAAGATGTTAGATATCTGGTCCAGGCAAGAAAATCAAGTTAAATTGGGTAAATATTGAAGAACCACGGCCATTTTGCAAACCATTTTGGATTGCACCTGGTTCTGCCCGGTTTGGCTTAGCTGAGGTTTTTGACCAGCAAATGATGTTATAAACCTTACTTCTCATTATGGGCAGTTAGTAGATATCTCAAGCTTTCCTCCCATTGAAGGAAATCTAAATCATGCTCACGTTTTGCATGAGATATGCGGCGTCTAAAAAACAGTCTCCAAACTACTAAAATTGCCAGGTTGCATTAGGTTTGATCATTTTGGTGGTTACTCCTTCCATTTGCCATGCAATCACAACCAAGCAGCATCATTTGCTAGTGAAAAGGAAGTTAGAGCACAATCATGAGCCTTTTTAGCCCAGGCAAATGAAGGTCCAATGATAAATAAGGAAGGAATGCCAAGAATGCTCCTATTGGCTAGCCGTAAAGCGCATGTTCCTTGCAGCCTTTTCCTCTCTCCTCCATATGCAATCAGCCTTCTTATGGCTAATTGAGGAGCTTAGGATGAGTTTAGCTTTTAATCTTTTGGTTAGTTAGACTTATTGTATGTAATTAGCTTAGTTAAATTTGCTTTGTACTTAAACATAAGGTAAGCTAGTTTTAAGCAAAATTAGAGGTTTCCTAAGAATGGAGAAACCTCTAATCCTTTTCCTAGGTAGCCAAGGACGTGTATAACGGCACCAAGTAGTCCCTTTTGCAAACCAGATTTGAATTTTGAGTTAAAGAAAGTTGAGCTTTGCTTAGATGAGTTTGTTAAAACACTTTACTTGCTTATCCTAGCTTAGTAGTGATTACGTTAGCCTTAACTCTTGTTTAGGTGCTGTTTTTATATCCTAATCAATGTTAAGGCCCTAAACTTGTTCTTGGTGGTGTATCTATATCCCTGAACAAGCTTAATTTCTCACTAGATTAGTCTTTGTCGGTGATTTTGCATCCAAAAATTAGTTTAGTTTCTATCCCTTATTGCCCTTGATTGTAATCTTTCTTGGTTTTGGCTTTCATTCTTGAATTGAGTTAAGCTTAACTCTTGAGAGATACATCAACTTTGGTATCGGAGCTAAACTTCTCCTTGTCCTTAAAACCAACCCTCCACATTTCCAAAATAGCCGTAAACACAATTCCATAAACATATCCCTAAATCTGTCCAAACACAATCCGTACACATCCAAATCAACCATGATCGCAAGTATGAGTTTGGAAGAGAGAGTTGAAGCTATTTTGAAGAACAACCACACTATTTCAACTTCAATTCAAGAACTTCAAGATTCTAACAAGAACTCAAAGCTCAAAATGAGTACTTGAGAAAACAACTTGGTGATTTCATGAAGCAAAAACAGAAAATGCATGCTAGCCCCACTAATTCTACCCATGGTGAGGAAGACAAGGCAGTAAGCAACTCCTTAAGTTCTTCAAGTGAAGGAGAACCATTTACAAGCGAGAAAGAGAACAAAGGTAGCTCACAAACTCTAATGATTTTAGAGTTGAGATTCTCCAATTCGAAGGTAAACTTGGCCCAGATGAGTTCCTAGAATGGTTACACACGGTTGAGCGTATATTTGAGTATAAGGAAGTTTATGAAGATAAGAAGGTCAAGTTGGTTGCTCTTAGGCTCAAAAGTACACCTCCTTATGGTGGATGAACTTACACTACAAGAAATGTTGTGTCTATCCACTCTTATTTAACCACACTTGATTAACTGTTGTAGGGAAATCAGCGAGAATGAGGCCCTGTTCTTTTCAGTGGGAAATGAGGGGTGTTGAATGGGTGATTGTGGGAAAGGGGGGGAAGGAGTGGGTGAGTGTGGTTTTTTTTTTTAAGTGTGGGAAAAAGTGGGTGAATGTGGGTGAAAGTTGGTGAGTGTGGGTGAAAGTTAAAAGTAGTTGAATGAAGTTGAAGTATTAGTTATCAATAATTTTTTTGTTTTATAATGTAATAATTTTATTGTCATATTAATTAATGATGATGAAGTTTTTTTGGATTTGTTTATTATGTTCTGTTCTGTTTTATTTTGTTTACTTTTTATTTTTGTGTTTTTGTATTTGTATTTTTTACTATTTATATTTATATTTTTTTATTTTTTATTTTTTATTTTTTTATTTTTTATTTTTTATTTTTTATTTTTTATTTTTTTATTTTTTATTTTTTATTTTTTATTTTTTATTTTTTATTTTTTATTTTTTTTTCTTTTTTCTTTTTTTTTTGTTTTTTATTTTTTTATTTTTTATTTTTTATTTTGTATTTTTTTTATTTTATTTTTTTATTTTATGTTTTTATTTTTTATTTTTTATTTTTTACTTTTTAGTTTTTGGTTTTTTTTTTTATTTTTTTTTTATTTTATTTTATGTTTTTTTATTTTTATTTTGTATTTTTTTTATTTTATTTTTTTATTTTTTATTTTCACTTTTTATTTTTTCACTTTTTATTTTTTCTTTTGTTTTATTTTTTAATTTTCATTTTTTTTAATTTTCATTTTTTAATTTTATTTATTTATTTATTTATTATTTTGTTATTTTTTATTTTTTACTTTTTGCTTTTTATTTTTTATTTTTTTATTTGTTATTTTTTATTTGTTATTTGTTATTTTTATTTTTTATTGTTTATTGTTCATTTTTTTTATTTGTTTATTTTTTTAATTTTTAATTTTTAATTTTTAAATTTTTTTAATTTTTTAAATTTTAATTTTTTAATTCTAATTTTTAAATTTTTTAAATTTTTTTTACTTTTATTTTCATTTTAATTTGTCTTTTTGCATTTGTATTTTGTATTTTGTATTTTTTGTTTTTTATTTTTTATTTTGAATTTGTAATTTGTAATTTTTTAATTTTTTTATTTGCAATAATATGTTTTTACAAATTAAAAAATAAAAAAACTAAAAAATTAAAAAATTAAAAATTAAAAAAATTAAAAAAAATTAAAAATTAAAAAAATTTAAAATTAAAAATAGAATCAAAAAATCTAAAAAAATTAAAAAATAAAAAATTAATGAAAAAGAAAAAAATAACACTGTTCGATGACATCCGCAAAATTAGAAATTGAAAAATTAAAAAATTAAAAACTAAAATTAAAAAATTAAAAAATTAAAAAATTAAAAAATTAAAAAATTAAAATATAGAATTACATAATTAAAACAAAGTTAACAATTAAAAAATTAATGAAAAAGAAAAAAACTAAAACTGTTCCATAATATCCAAAAAATTAAAAATTAAGAAATTAAAAAATGAAAAAATTAAAAATTAGAAATTAAAAATTAAAAAATTAAAAATTAAAAATAAATACAAAAAAATTAAAGTTTAAAAAATTTAAAAATAATAAAAATTAAAAATTAAAAATTAAAAAATAGAATTATTTCAGTGAAAAGCACAATGGCCCTAGGCTCAATTACACAACCCATTAATGTATATTTTTAGAGTCAAAACTCACAAAAACACACACAATAGGTTAATAATATGATTCTTAATCGGAGAATGGCTTTTAGGCATAATATTTTTGAGTTTTTAAGCATTATAGGAAGGAACAATAAACAAATAAACAAAGGATATGAAGTTAAACACTTGGATACAAATAATCACCAGTAAGAGTTTAAGGACTACTTGAGAGTTGTACTTAGATATAGAAAATCATCACCCAGTGAAGCACTTGAGGGTTCTCTAAAAGAACTCCTTAGATTCATAAATCACCACTAAGGATCTCCCTTACAGCTAAAGTCACAACAGTAACGAACCATTTAGTGCTGCAGCAAATTTTGAGGATTTAAGGGCTCAACTTATCACTCAATATTCAATAATCTCATCTTTAGCAGCTAAGCATGAGAGGGTATATACTAGCTTTCTATTATTCCCTCTCTCATCCAATACAATAGCCATGGTTCATAATAAACCTAACAAAAACAAGTAAAAACCGAAATCCAAAAACAACCCATATCCGGTTAGATGCAAGCAGCAAATGACACCTCTTATCTTGCTAATCTAGATGCCTTAATGCCAAACAATAGTATAACGAGTCCAAATTAGATGTCTAGTACCATAGTTGAGTGCCCTTGCAAGTGGATGCCCCCTTGAGATACCAAAAACAAGTCCAAATTAGCAAATTACCCCACTTGCTCTTTAACCCCGTAAAGAGAATTTCTCCCCTTCTTTTGCTAGATAAGAGCTGAGCTTGTGTGTAATTTGGAGCTGAATTTTTACGGCCAATTGATAATATTTTTAGTGTATTTTCAATCCATAAACCTTGTAAAATGAGTTGAGGACGTTTGTTCCCAAAATGAGCTCCATTTGCAAAACGGGGCATAATCTGGGCAGAATTGCACACTTGACTTTGTGGACTAATTTGACCGACCAAATGTCGTCCAAATTGGATGAAATTTGCTTTATTGGAAAGAGAACTTCTTGAACTTAAGGATGAGTGGACTGGATCTTTTTTAGTCCAAAATACATTAAGAAAACAAGGTCTATAAAACTGGGTTTGTGCAGGGATGAACTAGCCGGTTTGACCTTCAGACTTCTTTTCAGTGTTTGAGGGACCAAATAATGTCCAAATTGAGTCATTCTTGATTCCTTAAAAATAGGACATCTTGGACTTTGTCTTGGGCTCAATTGGCAGTGAACGACACTTTCCCTTTAGCTTGCTGCAAGCCATTAAAATTGAACCTGAAGTACTGCTAGGCTAACCTGCAGGACCTTGAACTTTTAAAAGCTGTAACTTTCTAGTTGCTTCGTCAAAATGTGATTCCAAAGTCAAATTAAACTTTAGGATTTCTATTTTATCCACCAATTTTAATCAAATCAAAATCCTTTACGAAGAGGGAGAACCAGTCGCATAAATTCAGGTGGTCTTTTCTGGTGCTGAAACTGGCAGCATGGGAACAATCGTCTTTTCGTCCTACCAACTCTTGACATGGATTGAATTTAATTAGATGATCACAAAATAGACTTCACATGCTTTCATATCACTACTCATACACCAAAAATCAAGCACCATAGTTAATGAAAACATTTACACAAAATTGACCCAGCAAACTGGACACATGGACAGAGCTGACAGCTTAGCTTCTGTGTCTTATTTTGACAACTAAAACTTGACTTAGTTTGAAATAAATTACATGGCCCAAAAGTAGACTTAATTAGCTTTCTAAAGTTTGAGAAAAATTACA
>JACYFF010031954.1:49606365-49618901 GCA_017589665.1 Selenicereus undatus
GGCTTGGGGGTTGGTCTTCTCTTGGTTCCATAGGATGGTCCCCATCAAGAATGCATATGGGTAGAATTGAAAGATATGGAATCAAAGGAAATAAGAACAATGATAAACACAAGTGGACTGGCAAGGGTGATTGAAGAACCCACCTTGGTTTGCACTCACTTGCGCAACCTTCTTTCTTCAACTAAGTTACAGAACTTAATCACCTTCTTAGTTCAATGAAGAATCTATAGACCCACTTGAGGTTGCCACACTCAAGATAGAACACTAGGATTTGAGAGAGAGTGGAGAGAGTTTTCACAACTCAAGCTTAACATTTATTCAAAGTTGTTTACAAAAGACTCTTTGGCTGCCTTTTAAGAGCATTCGCAAGGATGTCCTAAGGCCCCTTACCCAGCCAAGAGACAATTAGTACACTAGGGAAGAGATAGCATCAAATCAGTCCACTCCCCTTAGTACTAGCAAGTCTAATCCTATTTAGGCCACCTCATTAGGACTAATGATGCTCCCAAATGAGGTGTCAAGCTTCTAGACTACTGAAAATACACAAGTACAAGTCAATTTGCAGCTAAGTACAAGAGAAAACCGAGGAAAACATCATCCTTGTACCGGCTAGCTATTTACCAGTCCAAGGGGAATTTTATTGTCCTTTTGGCTGGTTAATCGCATTACAAGGGGGTGCTTCCTGGTCCTTCAAGGTTGATGATTTGATAAATATTTATCTTATATTTTATGCCCTAAAGTTTCAAAAAGATAAGGCTTGAATAGGTCAACCAAAAGCTTCTTGTTTCTGCCCTTCACTGGATTAGCGCCTAGACTGCGCTGTCTGAAAGATCTGGTTGTTTGACCTAGGAAATGACCTCCAAATGCTTTAAAACTTCATTTATTAGAAATCTAACATCTTATACTTGAAGGGGGAGGCCATTACACTCAGTTATACCTTTGGCATCAGTGCTAAAAAGGTTGACAAAATCGGGCCAAATTATAGCCGAACTGGGCAGCAGTGTGAGGCATGGTTGGGGACTTCTTGAATCGGGGCATGAACTTCCTTGATCTCCTTGGTGCTTGTAGAGTCCTCTAGGCTTACTGGTTGATCTTTACTTGGTTCCAATGGATGGTCCACATCATACTCCCCGGATTGGTTGGAGTTTGACCTCAATCTAGGAACTTGGTCATCCTCATCATAGTAGGGACTAAGGTCAGCCACATATAAGGTGGCCAAGACTCCATAATCTCCTGGGAGGTCCATTTTGTAAGCATTAGGACCAATCTTCTCAATGGCCTCAAATGGACCATCCGATTGTGGCATAAGCTTGTAATTGCGCTTGCTAGGGAATCTTTCTTTCCTTAAATGGATCCAAACCAAGTCTCTCGGCTGAAATTGAGCATCTTTTCTATGCTTGTTATCACGTTGCTTTTGCTTGCTCATTGGATTTCTTAATCCTTTCCCTCACCTTGGTGTGTAACTCTTGTATTTCTTTTGCTCTCTTCTCGGCCTCCAAACTGAATTTGGTGGGATTAGGGATTCAAACAAGGTCCAAGGGTGTCCGACGTTTGTAGCTATACACCACTTGTAAAGGTGAAAGAGAGGTAGCCTTGCTAGGAACTTGGTTGAAGGCAAATTCTACATGGGAGAGCAACTCATCCCACCCATTGATGCTCTTCTTGACTAGAACTCTAAGCAAAGTGCCCAAATTCCTATTAGTCACTTCGGTTTGACCGTCGGTTTGGGGGTGGCATGTAGTACTAAACTTTGAGGTGAGTACCAAACGTTTTCCACAAAGTAAGCCAAAAGTGGCTTAGGAACTTGGTGTCCTTATCCGACACCATGCTTCTTGCAATCCCATGAAGACACACTATCTCTTTGAAGTAGAGGTTTGCAATGAAGGAATCATCATTGGTGGTATGGCATGCTATGAAGTGTGCCATTTTAGAGAACCGGTCCACCACCACCATAATTGAGTCTTTGTGCCTTTGGGTTCTAGGCAAACCCATGATGAAGCCCAAGCTCACACCCTCCCAAGGGTGTTGTGGAATGGGGAGAGGAGTGTAAAGGCCTTTGGGTCGTGAGTGACTCTTGGCTTGTTGGCAAGTAGAGCACCTTCTCACAAAATGCTCTACATCCTTGGACATGCTCGGCCAATAATAGTGTTCCTTGAGCATGGAACAAGTATTCGCAATGCCAAAGTGCCCGGTGAAAGCCCCACCATGGAGCTCTTGAATCAAAAGCTCTCTAAACCCACACCTTTGAGCAAGAAGCCATCTTCAAGGTGGAAAAGACCATAGGCATGTTGTGAGCACTTTTCAAGGGTTTCCTTGAAATCTTTATCTTGGGCATACATCCCTTTGATACACTTAAAGCCAAGGACTTTAGTTTGCAAAGTAAAAAGGAGAAGATACCTCCTCGATAAAGCATCCGCACCCTTGTTCAATTGGCCCGACTTGTGGTGGATCACAAAATGGAAGGCTTGTAAGTACTCTACCCACTTGGCATGCCTTGGGTTGAGCTTGTGTTGCCCTTGTATGAACTTGACAACTTCATGATTCGAATGGAGAATGAACTCTCCTCCCACCAAGTAGTGCCTCCAATGCTCCAAAGCTCTCACAATTGCCTAGAACTCCTTGTCATAAGTGGAGTACTTCGTCTTTGCATCGTTGAGCTTTTCACTAAAGAAAGCTATAGGCCTTTTCTCTTAAGATAGGACAAACCCTATTCCCACACCGGAAGCATCACACTCCACTTCAAACACCTTAGAGAAGCTTGGAAGGGTGAGAACGGGTGCACTAGTGAGCTTGAGCTTGGTTTCCTCATAGGCCTGTTGAGCTTGTTCGGTCCATTTAAACTGTGTAGCCTTGAGAACCTCGATCATGGGTGCAACAATGGAGCTAAAATCTCTCAGAAACCTCCTATAAAAAGAGGCTAGGTTGTGAAAGCTTCTAACTTGTTGAATTGAAGTAGGAACGGGCCAATCTCGGATAGCTTGAATCTTGCCCTCATCAACATGTATCCCTTGGGCCAAAACAACATAACCCAAAAATATGACATGAGAAGTGAAAAAGTGACACTTCTCTAAGTTCCCATAGAGCTTTTCTTAAGCTAGGATACTCAAGACTTGATGTAGATGATTGACATACTCTTCTTCACTCTTGCTATAGACCAATATGTCATCAAAGTAGACAACAACAAACTTGCCAGTGAGGGGCTTTACAAATTGGTTCATTAGCCTCATAAAAGTGCTCGGTTCATTTGTCAACTCGAATGGCATTACTAGCCACTCATAAAAGCCTCCTTTAGTCTTGAAATTCGTCTTCCACACTACAAAAAAAGTGTCTTACTTCTACACTTATCTAACCACACTATACGCACACATATTAAGTGCGACGATTTATCTTAACTGAAACGGACTTGTCTTCCGCGGATACTAAGTGTGGCGGCTACAATTTTTCTTTTTGTTTAATCATTGAGCCCATAAAAATAAAAAAGAATTTTTTTAAAACAAAAAAAACGAAAAAAGGATGGCGCAATTTTTGGGCGACTATGCGTGAGAGCAGCATTAGGTTGTGCAGAATCAAGCTCTCAATGCAAAGCAAAGTGCATTGGCAAATTTTCTGGGCAAAGTCGGGTTCACGTCAACTTGGGCAATTTGGCAAAGCGAATTGGCAAAATTTATGGACAAAGTCAGGTACAATTTCTCTCTTTCATCAAGCCATTAACTCTGGCATCTCCTTCCTTGGCACTATTGACTGTTGTGGCCCCTTCGCTAATGAAATTCTTTTTGGCAAGGTACTTGTAATTCACCTTGGGAAGTTTTATACTTGTATGCAAAGATTGATGGGTATTGCTTGCTGGATTTTTACTTCGTTAGGCTAGATAGTATTGAATTCCCCAAATTTGATTTGTAATGAATTAGGTTATGGTCTTGTAAATTTGGTCCTTCTCAGTTCTATTTATCGTTAGAACAATGCGAAACTTATGGGGCTCACCAAGTGTTCAATGAATTGCCTAAGTCAAGTCTATTATATATTAAGACTCATGCACTTCTCTCTTAAATTCTTGCTAATTAATTTACCATATCATTGTAGGTAAAGGTAAGATATATATTGTTGAAGAATTTGACATGAAAAGGAGGATGTGATTATGGGATTTTGGGGTTCTAATGCTCCCAAAAAAATAGGTAAATCAGAGTGTTGCCCCCTGTCATGGGTTGTGCAGCCTCTGTTGGGCACCAAATGCCTGGAAGGTAATTTTAATCAATTCTTCTACAATCAGGCTATGATGATGACCCAAATAATGTTATCTAATTGGGTCACTGAGACTTGATTTTGCTTTCACGCTTTCACTTTCAGATTATTCTTTTGGCAATTAGGGTATATATCTATGTATTTGATAAGAGAACACTCATTCTGGATGTGAATAAGAGTTATTGCTCCCAGCATGGGTTGTGTAATCTCTGTTGCCCACCAAATGCTTGAATGTTAATTTGGTTGGTTTATATTCTTATCAGTTTAGGATAGAGATTGTCGAAGAGTAGAAAAAGGTCAATGAACTAGGAAAGGGTTTAATGGGGGATCCTCCGAGGTCGAAATTGTTGAATTTGAGGGATTCATTGCGGGATGTCTATAGTTTTGATGAATTGAAGGAGAGGATGAAAGAGTGTTTGAGTTTAGATGGTTGTGAAGAGGTGTTTACCACCATGACTCAAGTTGTCAAGGTCAGCTACTTTCTTTCCTCTGGTATTCAAATAAAATTATTAGTTCTTCATACGTAATCCCCCCCCCCAAAGTATGGGTAGTACTGAAGTCACATGCAATTTAACGAGTGAAAATTTGTTAAAAATGTTTGTATCTGCACATTTATCGCTGGTCATTTGTCTTGCTTGCAATTTACTGCTTGGCTCATTAGTTAAAGCAAATTATTTAACTCTCCATGTTCAATTTTGCACTTAAAAAAAAAGTTAGAGTTCAATTTGCTTTTGGAAATATAGGAAATTCCCAATGAATTTTAGTAGATGAAGATAAAGATGATCCAAATCTATGGATACATGTGATATGCATTGGTTTCCTGATTTGTATAAACAATGTCATTGATATCTTATGTATTGCATCACTATAATCAAATATAGTTAAATTTTCAACAGTAAATGACATCTGTGTTTTTTCCCCGCATGTCTTTTTTTTGGTTGGGGTGGGGGGGGAGGTAGGGGATTGTTTTTGTGTTGGAGAAGGGAAGAGGGTGTTCACTGTAAAGGAGTATGTTGGAGACTGCTATCTTCATGTGAAGAACTTTGATACCGAAATGATATGATTTTAGTCATAAGTAGTGATCAATAAGCCCCCCCTCCTGTAAAAACCATCAATGAGGTTTGTAGGTAGTGATTGCATGATGATTGGGGTGCCTTACTTTCTCTGTTTGTACCATCTATGTTGTGTATACAATCCATATTCTTGATGTTTTATTGGTTGGCTATTGGGCTTTTCTATGGGATGATTTATTTCTTTAGGCGTTTAAGCCATATGTGTCCAAGGCTGGACTCTAGCTGATGTGGTGTTTGGTGGTCCCATGCTTGCGTTTTATAGTGCATGAATATATGCTGCACTAGTTTGAGTTGGCAGAATTCTATGAGATTGATTATGTATTTTTTCCCTTTATTTTTGGGCTCTAGAATAGATTCAATTCGGAGAAATTTTAATCTTCTAAGCTTTGTTACCCTGTTTTTTTTATGTGTCCCACTTCTCAAGCAGCAACTATTGCGAGTGCCCCATGACTGGGTGGGGTGTACTGAATTGTGTGTAGCTTGTGTCACTTTATGGATGTTGCTAAGCCTGTGCCTGTTTGAGGTCGGACTCTGACTGATGTGGTGTTCAGGTCTTCTCAAGCTTACTTTTATTCCTCACAAATGCATGTTGCACCGGTAGGTTTTCTTTGAAATGAAATTCTTTTTGTTGCATGAAAGATTTGATTTAGAGAAAGTCTAATGTTCTTGTGTGTTACCCATGCCCTTCACTTCTGCATCTGTCACTTACTTAAAGGGGCTTCTTCCTTGACTAGCTTATGTCTTCGCTTTTTGTCACTTTGCTGGCATAGTGGTGCCATGGATGCACCCTAAGCTTAGTGCTCTTAGACTTGCATTTTAGAACTAATGAAGTAATGCTAGTTATAGTGGCAATTATTTTTCTCTTTTTGGTTGCATTGAACCAGCTTCATCCAGCAAGCTATTGTCCCTACATTTTGCATCATTGACTTCTTAAAACAACTATCTAGAACCTCGGTTACTTTCTTCTCCAACTCACTCATAGTTTGCTATTTTGAATGGCTCAATTTCTTACCTCTTGTAACTATAAGTTGAAAATCTTTCTCCTCTTTTATGTTTGGCCTCATTTTGATTTTATTTAGGAGTTTTGCTCAAGTACCCATATTATTGTCTCATTCTTACTTAAACTTCTAATGTTGCCACCAATGCTTTTAGATTGTATCCAACGGCAAACAACAACAACAACACCTCCCAATGTGGGTCCCGCTTTCGCGGGGTCTGGGGAGATCCAGCTGTAGGCAACCTTACTAGTACCAGCATTCCTACCCGTAGAGAGGCTGTGTCCAACAGACCCACAAATTATATCCAAGGGCAGTGTGCAACAAACTATAAGTTACATGCTTTTATGGTATTAAGTTGTTTGATTTGCATTGTGCATTCGATTTTTTGGATTTATTCATGGCAATGGGTTGGATTTGTGTTGGGTACTCCAGGCGTGTGGCCTATTGAGTTGATTTGCTCCGACATGTGGGCGTTGAGATTGTGAATAGTTTGTTATTGTATTTATGACATGATATAAAAGGAAAATAGCCAAGTTTTAGGCGGAACTCTGCCGAAATTTTTTCAAAATTAGGGAATTTACTAAAAAGAAAAACCTAACTGTAAGGATATTATATAATGTTTTTAGAGCACAAATACATAGGTATGGACGATAATAGCTAGATACTACATCTTGTAATCTCTTTAGAAGTTTTTTCGTGTTAGTGGCATTGTTTGTTGTACTAAACTCCAATATATGGACTTCGTGATTTCAGATTGAAACCCAGGGCTGCATGTCACAACATCGGATATGAAGCTAATTTGGGTTCGTGAGGTGTTCACTTGAAGTTATGGAGTTCCATACCATCTGATTTGTTTTGTTTTGTTTCAATCTTATACACGTTATTTCAAACAAACACAACTTTTAGGTAGTGGATGCATACTTTATATGCATGTTGAATTCAATTTTGTACTTTGCATTATGTAGTCAAACACTTGTTATTTTGGAACTCAATTGATAATAGTTTGTTTATGGTTATAAAGTTGATGTACTTTTTGTATCATTTAAGCTAAGATCAAATATATTCTCTCTCTATCTCTTCCTCTACCTCGCCCCCCTCTTTCTCTCTCTCTCTCTCTCTCTCTCTCTCTCTCTCTATATATATATATATATATATATATATATATATATATGTGTATATGATTATAATACATTAATGTTAGTGAATATAAAATATTCGCATTTTTAAATATAATGATTTTTTGGTTTTTTAATATGAAAAATTTCCCGCCAGAATTAGTTATACACTTACAGCATTTGGAAGTTAGTTATCACATGCATAACGCCACACTCATAAGCGAGGGAGTGGTGAAAATTATTTCTGTCCCAAAGGATACTCTGGTCACGGATACAAGCGAGGGTCATCCACCTAGACATATAAGGGTCGTAAATAACGCAGTCTTCCACGGATATAAGAGTGGGTAGTGCACAATCAGCCACGCTTATTAAGCCTGGCAAATTTTTCCCCACTGATACCCTATGCACACTTATCTTAAGCGTGGCAAATATGCTCTGCCACGGATATAAGCATGAAAGGAGGCAAATTTAAGCACAGTTAAATGCAACATTTCCTATAGTGCCACTCATCTCCTTCATAAATCCGGATTTGATAATAGCCACTTCCAAGATCAATCATAGAAAAGATAATGGCTCCATGAAGCTCATCTAGGAAATCCTCCAACCGTGGAATAGCAAAGCGATATTTGATGGTGATGTTGTTGATCGCTCTACTATCCACACACATCCTCATACTACCGTCCTTCTTAGGAAAAAGCAATGCAGGCATAGCACACGGACTTAGACTTTCACCAATCAAGCCCTTGGCAAAAAGCTCATCCACTTGCCTTTGGACCTCTTGAGTCTGTTGAGGGTTCATAAGGTAGGCCGACTTGTTTAGGAAAGTGGCACCGGGAATGAGGTGACTTTTGTGTTGTATGCATCTTTTGGGAGGGAGGCCACGGAGTACCTTACTAGGGAAGACATGTTCAAAGGCTTTTATAAGAGGGGTAAGCAAAGGATGGGACGAATCCTTAGCTTCGGCCGGTTCATGGCCAAGTAGAATCCATTCTTTGAAATCATAAAATTCATGGAGTTGGGGATGGAGGAGGTTAGTGAGAAAGAAATCCATGCTAGGAGTGTCTAGGCGCTTTCTTTGAGAGGTTGGTTTGAGAGGGGTGAGGGTGATTTTCTTGTGGTCTTTGGTGAAGGTATAGGTGTTCAAACAACCATCATGCATCACATGTCTATCAAACAACCACAGACGTCCCAAGAGGACATGACAAGCACCCATAGGCACAATATCACACCAAATTTCATCTTTATAACTCTTGCCAATAGATAAGCTAAGCAAACACCGAGAAGAGATTTGCAAGCCTTTACCTTGATTGAGTCATTGGATGGTGTAAGGGCTTAGATGAGTTGAAACCAATAGCTTGAGCTTTTCCACAAGAGTTTTGGAAGCAACATTGGCACAACTTCCCTCGTCTTTGATGAGAGAGAAAACCTTGCCATTCGCCGCACACCAGGAGTGGAAGATGATCTCCCATTGTTCCATGTCAATTTGGGAAGCAAGTCCACTCAAAGCTTTTCTTATCACAAGCATATCTCCTTCATCGGGACCTTCTTCAACTTCTACAAGGGCATCAGTCATGAGAAGCACCTTCTCTTCTTCATCTTGTTCTTCCTCTAGCTCGTCACAAGAAGCTTGATACTCGGCCAAAGTGACCACTCTCTTCTTTGGACACTCAGAAGCATAGTGACCAAGACCTTGGCATCAAAAACACCTCTTCTTGTCACCTAGTTTAGGTGGCTGTTTTGAGGAGGTTTACGGGGGATTTGGTGGAGGGGGTCTTGTGTTTGTGTTTGGAGTAGATTTGGGAGGGTTAGGTAGGGTTTTGGAATGGGTAAGGTTGTGGGTTAGGCTTAGAAGCCATGCCCTTGCCCTTGACTCTCTTTTATAACTCCACTTTGTGAGCTAGGACACTAAACTCATCTAAAGAGGTATAAGGGTGGCATTCAACCACATGAGCAATTTCTTCATTCAAGCCACTCAAGTATATAGTCAAAGCTTGAGATTCATCCTCCTTCAAATCACACTTCAAAAGCAATTGTTCCAACTCTCCAGTGTACTCTTCTACACTCTTAGACCCCCATTTGAGATGGTGGAGTTTAAGGAAGTTGTCTTGCAAGTAATGGGGAGGTAGAAACTTGGACTTAAGTTTGGAGTTCATTTTTTCCCAAGTCTTATCTTCCCTTTTCCCTTTCTAACTCTCTTAGTCACAACATTAGACCACCAAATGGAAGCATACTTTCTAAGCTTTAAAGCAACAAGCTTTACCTTTCTTTCATCGGGGATGTCTTTGAACTCAAAGACTCTTTCAACTGTTTGTAGCCAATCAAGAACAAGTCCGGATCAAGTTGACCTTCAAACTCGGGAATGTCCACCTTAAAATCATTGTAGCTTCGGTCATGAGGCCTATGATGCCTCCTTGATTTTCTTGTATACGCATCATCATTGGAATCTCCAAGGGAGTTGCTTTCCTCTTCTTCGGAGTCATCTGAGTCTTGCTTGCTTGCACTTCTAGAACTTCTCAAGTTCCTTCTCTTTTCTTGCATCATTTGACCAAGTTGTGATTGTAGGTACTTAACTTGGGATTCCAACTCAGCTTTCACTGTAAGGACTCACTCGACCACTTGCTCAGGAGTAAGGCTGAAAGATATGGTGGCTTCTAATTGAGGAGTTGCTGTTTTGGGATGGCAAGGGGGTGGCATGGTCGTGTGGGGTGGCACGGTGAGAGCGTGCTCAGCTGCTGAAGGTGAAATGGGTGTACTGGAATGAGGCACGGTCACGCTTAGGGGCATGATCTGGTCGTGCTCAGCTGCTGCAATGGGAATGGGCATGCTAGGAGGTGGCACTGTCGTGCCACTGTGGCACAGGGTGGCCGTGCTTACTCTCAGGTTAGATATGGCCGGAGTTTGCAAAGAAGTGTGTTTGTGGGCTGTTTTATCGCTTTGTGTTTGGGGATGGAAGCTTCGCAAGAGGGTAGCCTAAGCTCTGATACGACTTGATTTATTCTAGCTTCACTAATGCAAGGGTTTGCAAAAGGGAATCAAGAATGCATATGGGTAGAATTGAAAGAGATGGAATAAAAGGAAACAAGAACAATGATAAACACAAGTCAACTAGCAAGGGTGATTGAAGAACCCACCTTGGTTTGCACTCACTTGGGCAGTGTTATTTCTTCAACTAAGTTACAGAACTTAATCACCTTCTTAGTTGAACGAAGAAGACCTAGAGACCCACTTGAGGCTGCCACACTCAAGATACAACACTAGGATTTGAGAGAGAGTAGAGAGAGTTTTCACAACTCAAGCGTAACATTCTTTCAATGTTGTTCGCAAAAGACTCTTTGGCTGCCTTTTAAGAGCATTCCCACGCCTGTCCTAAGCCCCCTTACCCAGCCAAGAGGCAATTAGTACACTAGGGAAGAGATAACATCAAATCACCCCACTCCCCTTAGTACTTGCAAGTCTAATCCTGTTTAGGCCACCACATTAGTACTAATGATGCTCTGAAATGAGGTGTCAAGCCTCTAGGCTGTTGAAAATACACAAGTACAAGTCAATTTGCAGCTAAGCAAGAGAGAAAACCAAGGAAAACATCATCCTTGTACCGACTAGCTATTAACCGGTCCAAGGGGAATTTTCTTGTCCTTTTGGGTGGTTAGTAGCAGCATAAGGGGGTGTTTCTTGGTCTTTTAAGCCTAATGATTTGATAAATGTTTTTCTTATATTTCATACCCTGAAGTTTCAAAAAGATTTGACTTCAATAGGCCAACCAAAAGCTTCTTGTTTTTGCCCTTCGTTGGATTAGCACCCAGACTGCACTGACTGAAAGATCTGCCTGTTTGACCTAGTAAATGACCTCCAAATGTCGTGAAACGTGATTTATTAGAAAGTTAACATCTTAAAAATGAAGGGGTGGCCATTGCACTCAGTTATACCTTTGGCATCAGTGCTCAAAAGATTGACAAAACTGGGCCAAATTATGACCGAACTGGGCAGCAGGTGCAAGGTGTGGTTGGTGACTTCTTGGACCATGGCATGAACTTCCTTGATCTCCTTGGTGCTTGTAGAGTCCCCTAAGCATCCTGGTTGATCTTCAATTGGCTCCAAGGGATGGTCCCCATCATAAGGTAACCCAAAAATGACTTAAAAGCTTTGTGTCCCTATCAGAAACAATGGATTTAAGGATACCATGCAATCATGTTACCTCCTTAAAGTGTAACTCTATAATGTGTGCAACATCATTGGTTTTGTTGCATGGTATGAAATCTTCCATCGTTGAAAACCTATCTACCACCATGAATATAGAATTCGTGCCCCTTTGGGTTCTTTGTAAACCCAAAATGAAATCCATGCTTACATCCACCCAAGGTAAGGTAGGAACAGGAAAGGGTGTGTATAAGCAGTGGGGTAAAGTATGATTTTTGGCAGCTTGGCACATTCCACATCTCCTTAGGATTTCTTGATGCACTTCTAAGTCCTCAAATGAAGACTAAGAAGAGATCTCAAGTAGAAGAGGAAGAATGGAAGAGAAGAAGCAAAAACCGGTTTACAAATACAAGCAACACAATGATAGACTAAGTTTGCTTGGATAAGATATCACCACCAAGCTTACTTAGAGCTCTCCCTAAGGACCAATGGAGATAAGATATCACCACTCAATTGATCTTCAAGGACCCTTGAACACCACACTAGAGAGCTAGGCTAGTGATAAGCAAGAGTAGAGAGAAAACAAGGGAGTATGAACTCAACCTAAGCACAATTTGCCAAAAGTCCCCTACAAAAGGAAGTGAGGGGGGTATTTATAGAAGCATACCACCCCTTACTCAGCCATTTTGCTGCATACAAGCTGAATGAAGTCTAAAACACCTAAGTCTAAAGCTAGAAACAAAGCCTAAGTGATAATACAAGTGATTACTCCCACACTTGACACCTCACTAGCTTAAATGATCTCAAAGTTGAGGTGTCAAGCTTAGGAGCACTCTAATACAGCAGCTAGGGGGTTTGGGGGAACAAAAATCAGATTAGTACAAAGCACAACCCAAGAAATCAGTTAGTCCCTTCATTAACCGGTTAAAAGGATTTTACTCCTTCTTTGGCCGGTTAATAGCAGCACAAGGGGG
>JACYFF010031954.1:49635789-49669102 GCA_017589665.1 Selenicereus undatus
AGTTGTATTCTATTGAACCCTAGCTTGGTCATCGGCAGGTACATCATGTGGATTCATCTAGTGAGGCTAAACCTTTTAGAATGGCTAGAGCAGAACCAAGGTCTAAAGCAAACACCAATGATTTCAAGAAGGTAAAGGCAAGCTTGATCCTGAAGAATTCTTGGATTGGTTGCATACTGTTGGGCGTGTTTTTGAGAACAAGGATGTGCTTGAATACAAAAAGGTCAAGGTAGTGGATTTAAGCTTCAAAAAATACGCCTCCCTTTGGTGGACTAACATGTTTGCCGAATGGGTTAGAGAAAGAAAGTTTAAGATTAGAACATGGGAGAAGATGAAATCCAAGCTAAAGGCTTTATTTCTACCCCCAACCTATGTCTAAGATTGACCCAAGGTAATATGAATGTTGAAGAGTATGCACACGAGTTTGAGAAACTTGCAATCAAGTGTGATCTCCAAGAGCCCAAAGAGAAAACAATCGTTAGATACTTAGGTGGCCTTGATCGTAGGTATGCTAATGTGGTTGATTTGCAAGCTTACACTACTTTTGATGAGGGTTGCGTGCTTGCTCACAAGGTTGAGCAACAAAAGAAAGCAAGACAGCCCCCTAAGCCTCAAAACCCCGAACCCTTTACTCGGAACCAACCCTTTAACAAAGGGAGTTCTAATCCCATTTCCAAGCCCCCAAATCCGACCCCTTCCTTTCCACAAAGAACCCCAGCTCCACGAAAGATCCAAACCCCTCAAAACAGACCAAATCCTAACCCCATGAACAATAGGGGATGCTTCAAGTGTAAAGGACTTGGGCATATTCCTTCGGACTGCCCAAACTGTAAGGTTATAACCTTAGCCGAATGGACAACTGTTAAGGAGGTGCTTGAAGAGGAGGAAAAGGAGGATGATTTTGAGGATGAGCTTGAGGAAACTCAAGATGAGGTAATGGAGGGGGCTGATGAAGGAGAAATGTTAGTTTTAAGAAGAGTTTTGAGCAATTAGAAGGGAGCTAAGGATGAGCAAAGAGAGAACATAATTTACTCCCGTTATATGGTTCAAGGGAAGGTATGTTCTGTGATCATTGATGGATGAAGTTGTGTAAACATAGTTTCTCTAAGCATGGTTGAGAAACTAGGCTTACAAACCATGACTCGTCCATACCCTTGCATCATTCAATGGTTGAATCAAAGCAAGGGTATCAAAGTGAACTCTCGGTGCCTTGTTTCTTTCTCCATTGAAAAGAACTACCAAGATAAACTTTGGTGTGATGTAATTCCCATGGATGCTTGTCATATGCTTTTGGGAAGACCATGGTTATATGACCATAGGGTTATGCTCAATGGCTACCTGAATACTTACTCCGTTACTAAGGATGGCAAGAAGATTACCTTAACCCCTTTCCTTTATCCCCATCTAAGCTCCACCAAAATAAGGCTCAAAACAAGTCCAACCAATCTAATTTGCTTCTCACTTTTAATGAACCATTGTTAAAGGCCTCCCATCATGAATTTAAGGGCTTTAGGGAGTGGATATTAAGTGTCCAAGAAGAACTAGATTCGCCCTTACCCACCCACCCCGTAGCTAAAGCACTCATACAAAAGTTCTGTCATTTGTTTCCTTAGGAGATACCCACGGGGTTTGCCTCCAAAGAGAGATATCCAACACCATGTTGATCTCATTCTTGGTTCTGTCCTACCTAATAAGCTAACTTACAGAATGAATCCCAAGGAATCTACGGAGATTCAATGGCAAGTTGAGGAGTTGACCTCTTAGAGCTTGATTCGAGAGTTCTTGAGTCCTTGTGTTGTGCCTGCTATACTAAAAAGGATGGAGGAATGCGTATGTGTGTGGATAGCAGGGCCATTAACACGATCATAATCAAGTACAGGTATCTAATACCTAGACTTGAAGATATGCTAGATGACTTATATGGCTCTCAAGTGTTCTCCAAAGTTGGTCTTCGAAGTGGTTACTACCAAATTCGAATCTGAGAATGTGATGAGTGGAAGACAACCTTTAAGACTAAACAAGGGCTTTATGAATAGTTGGTTATGCCCTTTGGTCTTTCAAATGCTCCAAGTATATTCATGAGACTGATGAACCAAGTGTTTAGGTTGTATATAGGCACGTTTAAGGTAGTTTACTTCGATGATATCTTGATTTTTCCAGGAATGACCATGAACATCAAGATCATCTTACTCAACTTATGCTTGTTCTAGAACGTGAAAGATTGTTTGGTAACCTTAAGAAATGGGGCTAATTCTCTCATGAGGTAGCATTCTTAGGTTATATTGTCACTGGTGATGGTATTAAGGCAAATTAAAGTAAGATTGAAGCTATTAGGTCTACCCTATACGTAAGAGTATTCATGATGTTTGAGCTTTTCATGCTTTACCTTGTAGGAGGTTTATTCAAAATTTTAGTAGTATTCTAGCTCCCATGACTGAGGTCATTAAGGGTACATCGTTCTAATGGACCGCTAAAGCCCAAGCTGTCTTTGAAGAAGTAATGAAAAGACTTACTCAAGCACTAGTGCTTTCCCTGTCGTACTTTGAGAAAGTCTTTGAAGTTAAAAATGAAGCCTCTGGAGTTAGTATAGATGGTGTTCTTAATCGAGAAGGTAAACCTTTAGCCTTCTTTAGTGAGAAATTATGTGAGTCAAGAAGGAAATATTCCACCAATGATAAAGAGTTTTATGCAATCATGAGGTGTTTAGAGCAATGGAGCCATTATTTGATTGCAAGTGAGTTTATTCTGCATTCTAACCATGAGGCTTTGAAGTATATTCAAGGCCAGCACAAGTTAAACTCATGCTATGCTAAGTGGGTTGAGGTTCTCTAGTCATTTCACTTTACAATCAAGCATAAATCTGTAAAGCTCAATCGAGGTGCCGATGCTCTATCTCCGAGGTATCTACTTTTGTTCCACTTAGATGCTTGTGTACTTGGTCTTGAGCATCTAAAAGCTTTGTATGATAAGGATGAAGACTTTGGGGAGTTGTTTGCAGCTTTTTCCAAGCACCCCAAAGGAGATTTCTTGATTCAAGAAGGGTTTCGGTTCAAGGGTACACGAGTGGGTGTGCCAAAGTGCCACACTTGTGAGCTACTAATCAGATAAGGGCATAGAGTTCCTTAGCTTATCATTTTCTTGAATCCAAGACCTTAAACATGTTAAGGGAACATTATTGTTTACCTGGAATGGTGAAGGATATTCAAGACATCCTAAGGACATGTGGAATGTGCCAAGCTCCCAAAAGTCATACCTTCCCCCACAGCTTACACGCACTCCTTCCTGTTCCTACCTTAACATGGGTGGATGCAAGCATGGATTTCATTTGGGTTTACCTAGAACCCAAAGGGGTAAGGATTCTATATTTGTGGTGGTAGACAGGTTTTCGAAGATGACACATTTCATTCCGTGCAACCAAACTAATGATGTTACACACATTACAGAGTTACACTTTAAGGAGCTAACCAGATTGCATGGTATCCCTAAATCCATTGTTTCTAATAGGGATACAATGTTTTAAAGTCATTTTTGGGTTAACTTATGGAAGAAACTTGGTACTAAACTCATGTATAGTACCATAGGTCATCCCCAAACTGATGGGCAAATGGAGGTGACCAATCAAACCCTAGGTACTCTACTAAGGCCTTTGATTAAACCTCATGCCAAAGCATGGAAGTTACTCTTACCACATGCCGAATTTTCTTACAACAAAGCTCCAAAAATGCTACTGGTCGATCCCCCTTTAAGGTGTTGTATGGGATGGATCCCCTAAGTCCCCTTGATCTTACCCCGAAGCCATTAGATCAAAAGCCAAGTGCGGATGCAGCAACTAGAGTAGAAGAGATTCAAAAGCTCCATGAGTTGGTTAAGGCCATAATTGAGAACACTAATGCATCCTATGATGCCTAAGCCAACAAGCATAGGAGAAAAATGGTTTTTCTGCCTGGAGACCTCGTTTGGATACACCTTAGGAAGGAACGATTTCCCTCCAAAAGGAAGAACAAGGCAATGCCAAGAGCTTATGGTCCTTTTGAGGTACTTGAACGAATTAATGATAATGCTTATAACGTTGATTTACTAGGTGACTATGGAGTTTCAGCTACATTCAATGTCACTAACTTAAGTGCTTACCAAGCCGATGATTACCTTGCTGATTTGAGGATCAAATCTTTTCAACAAGGCGAGGATGATGGAGTCCGCCAAGACAATGAAGAAGGTCCTAAGAGTCTATCAAGGTCCAATGCAAGTTCCAAAGTCTAAGCAATGGCTCAAATTCTGGAAAAGAACCATGAAGATGCAACCGGGTTAGACAGACAGAAAATACCCGGTTTTGTTCACTTGATTTCTTAAGCTATATTGTGGATTGAGTTCAATATTTTTGCATTTTTGGCTTCCTTTTGATGCTAACTTTCAGGTCCAAGCATTAAAAGTCAATCATGCTCAATCAAAGTGAAGAGATCAAGCCATTTTCCCCAGCCTACTAGTTTCGGTCCAAAACTGCACAGTGAAATGTTTTTATGGAAATCTCCTACTTGAACATGCCTTAACCTTGATTCCTTTGCAGCGAGAGATGTACACATCCTAAGGTAGCCCCCCATGGCCTAAAATTAAAATCATGCCCACTTTTGATTGGCTGAAAGAACGGTAGAAAACTGGGCAGAATGTGTCCTTCTTGAACTTGGTTGATAGCTACGTGTGTTTTCCTTCTAACGAGGGTTTCCTCAGCTGTATATGCACTTGTTTGCCTCAATAATGAGACAAAGCTACAAAGGATGCCATCATTTGCTGTAAGTTTACTTGGGAAGAGCCTAGCCAATGAGAAAACAAAGGATGATTTTGCACCCTTCACCCGGATTGGTCAGCCGCAAAGAGGAACCTGCTTTATGGCTTCTTTCCTTCCCTTCTCACTAGTGAAGCTAATGTATTAAGTTAATTAAAGTACATTAATGTTAAGTATGATCATTTGTTTTGCTTTCCTTAGTGATTAGAATGTAATTAGCTTAAGTTAATCACACTTTGCAACTAGATAGCTTAAGCACGTCCTAAGCGAGCTCTAACTGATTTTCTTTCCTAGGAAGGAATCCTCCTATCCCCTTTTGCTGCCTAAGCCATGTGTATAAGGCCTTGAAGGCTGCCATGTTGTAAACACAAGCTTAAATATCAAATTAAACTAGAATTGAGAGCATTGTTCTTTTATTTCCTAAACAATTGGCTTGCTTATCCTTAACTCGGTCAGTTAAGGTGGTGATCAAGTAAACTATTAAATCTCAATTAAGTGGTGTTTTTGTATCCTAATTGAGGTTAAGAGTCCTAAACTCACACTTAGTGGTGTTTCTCTATCTAAGTGAGAATTTGGATTAGCATTTATGCCTTCATTCATTCGTGGCTTCACTTAAACTCAACTTTGATTTCAGTTTGCTTAGCTTTGCATTTGGAATCAACTTTGAGTTTACATCATTTCCCCTCATAGTTCCATCAAGGATATTTAAGACATCCTAAGGAGATGTGTAACTTGCCGAGCTACCGAAAGTCACACCTTACCCCACTGCTTATATACACCCCTTCTAGTTCCTACCTTAATTTGGGTGGATGTAAGCATGGATTTCATGTTGGGTTTACCTAAAACCCAAAGGAATAAGGATTCTGTCTTTGTAGTGGTGGATAGGTTTTCAAAGATGGCACACTTTGTCCCATGCAACAAGACAAATGATGCTACTCACATTGTTGAATTATACATCAAGGAAGTAACCAGGTTACATGGTATCCCCAAATCCATTGTTTCAGATAGGGATACAAAGTTCTCAAGTTATTTCTTGTTTACTTTATGGAAGAGGTTGGGTACTAAACTTATGTATAGTACCACTTGTCATCCCCTAACTGATGGGCAAACAGAGGTGACCAATCGAACCCTAAGTACTCTCCTACGGGCTTTGATTAAACCTTATGCCAAAGCTTTGGATTTACTCTTAGCACATGTTGAGTTTGCTTATAACAAGGCTCCATGTAGGGCTATTGGTCTATCTCCTTTTAAGGTGGTATACGGGGTTGATCCCCTAAGCCCCCTTGATCTTACTCCACGACCTTTAGATCAAAAGCCAAGTGCAGATGCAGAGATCGCATTTAGATATGCTTAAGGAACGATTTCCTTTAAAGAGGAAGAACAATCTAATGCCACGAGCTGATGGTCCATTTGAGGTACTTGAAAAGATTAATGACAATGCTTATAAGGTTGAATTGCCAGGTGACTATGGAGTTTCAGCTGCATTCAATGTAGCTGATTTGAGTCCTGACCAAGCCGATGATTACCTTGCCGGTTTGAGGATCAAATCTTTTCAACAAGGGGAGGATGATAGAGTCCCCTCAAGCCAAGACATTAGATAAGGTCCAATAAGTCTACCAAGGTCCAATGTAAGCTTCAAAGTCCAAGCAATGACTCACATTTTGCAAAAGAGTCAACGAGGTGATTCTAGGTTACACAGCCAGAATATACCCAGTTTTGTTCATTTGATTTCTTAAGCTACATTGTGGCTTAAGTTCAATATTTTTCCATTTTTCCACTATATGTTAACTTTACGATCTAAGAAATTAAAGTCAATTATGCTTAATCGAAGTGAAGAAATCAAACGAATTTCTCAAGCCGACCAGTTTTCGTTTGAAACTGTACGGTAAAATGTTTCAGTGGAATTCCCCCACTTAAATACATCATAACATTGATTTATTTGCTGGGGGGGTTTGTACACACCCTAAGTATCCCCCCATTGCCTAAAATTAAAATCATGCTTAGTTTTGATTGGATGAAAGACGGGTTGAAAACTGGGGTAGAATTCGGCTTTTAGAACCCGGTTAGGTAGCTATGTGTTTTTCCTTCTCCAAAGGGTTTGCTCAGCTGGCTACTTACTTGTTTGCTTCCCTCATGAGTCAAGCTAGTTAAGAACATCATCATTTGCTGCAAAATTCAGTTTTAGAAAGAGCAACCAATGAGAAAGAAAAGGAAGAAAACACACCTTGCATCCGGATTGGCCAGCCGAAAAGGGAACTTGCTTTACAGCCGCATTTCTCCATATTGTTTTGTAGTATTCTGATGTATTTAGGGTAATTAAGTGTATTAATGCAAAGCATGATCATTTATGTTGCTTTCCTTAGTATTCAGGTTGTAATTAGCTTAGAATAATCAAGCCTTGTAACTAGATTAGTAATAAGTGCTAGTTAAGCATGATTAAGAGCTTTTCTTCCTTTTTCTTCCTAGGAAGGAAACCTCTTTAGTTTGTTTTGCACCCTTAGGGCATCGTGTATAAGTCCTTGAGCACTCATTTTTTGTAAAACATAACTTTGAATATCAATGGAAATCAGATTTGAGAGCATTGCTCTTGTTTCTCTTAAATACTAAACTTGCTTATCTCTAATTGGGCAGATTAGAGTGGTGTACAAGTGTAGCATTAAACTTGATTAAGTGGTGTTCTGTATCTTAATCCTAGTTTAAGGGCCCTAAGCTTGATCTTGGTGGTGTGTATGTGTCTAAGTTTCAGGTTTAGAACCATCCTTTAACTCACTTTTAGTTTCGGATTCCATTGAGTTCAAGTTGAGAACCGTGAGTTCTAAGCTTGTTCCTTTGCAATCCTTCAAGTGTGAGTTTATTCCTTTGAGCTTTAGATCAAATTCTCAAGGTGATCATCTTCAAGACATGGTTTGAGGTCATTCTTTATGTTGGGTTCTCTTGCTTCAAGCGTTTAGGGGCGGGGGGGAATTTGTGGGGCATTGTGTAGTTAGGCTTTTGCAAAGAGATGGGAATTTCAGTCTCTTTTTGGTTTCCATCAACTTTCTCGGCCATGGGAAAACAACCATCAAACTTCTTAGGTATCGTTTTACGTATTCTTGATGTGAAGTGATGGAGTCCTACATAGCCAAGATCCTATTGATAATTCATATTTTATATACAATTTTCTCCTTCATTTTACATACTTTTATGTCTTTGAAATATATTTTTGAGTAAATAATGCAAATTTTATGAAACTTGCCGGAAAACTAAAATAGAAGAATTTGGATGAAGGTTGTGCAATTTTACTCAGATCGCCTACAAGTGCAAAGTCTAAAGTTCAAGCCCAAATAAAAGAAAAGAAAAAAAAAACATAAAATGGTTTGTTTGGGCCTGAGCAAGCGGCCCAGTCTTGACCATGCGTCTCACTCCATCTCACCCTCCCCTCTTCTCTCAAGTGCTCCATTTTTTCCCACATGGCTAATTCTTAACCTAGTTAAATGCCATTAATCAAAATTAATATTATACTTATGACTAGCCATGACCATGCATGTAACATCCCAAATTAATTGGAATTAATTTCCATTAATTTTGGGGGTATCCTAAGGGTTGGATTTCCACTATAAAAAGGGGCCAAGTTTGAGGGAAAAAGTGACTCATATCCACTCTCATTCTTCCATCCACTCACTCAAGCATCTTCCTGTCCTTTCATCTTTCATTTTTTTTAGAGAGAGTCTTTGTAAGACAAGATCATTTGGGTTGAGGGGTTAGGAAGAAAATAAGCTTTGTTAGCTATTTTTCTCTTCTCTTCTCATCTCATTTGTGAGTCAAATTTGAGAGTTTACACTAAGTTTTCATAATTTTGTGTAACTGAGTACAAAGTTTGGATATAGGTTGTGAAATATACCAATTTCAATGGTGTTTTCCCTAACTATGGCCGGCTAAACTACTCATTTCTAGGACTATGATGAATCCGTGGTAATAATATTCTTTTGCTAATTTCTTATGGGGTTATTTTTGTCTCTTTTGCATAATCTTTAGTTTATATTTGATCATCATCTACCTATGCATCTTAACACTAATGTTTAATCATGTTGATGACATTAGTTTAATTTGCTATCTCAAAGGAATATTAGAACTTTTAGGCTAATATGATGATTATGCAATTTGGGCTTAAAATTATAATTGTTTAAATTGAATAATTTATGCTAGAAATTAGATGAGTTATGTCTAAAAAGAATAATTCATGCTAAACCACTAGATAAATTATGTCACTTTATAATTATAATCATGTTTTTAATTCATGGACTAATGCTTGTAGCTTAGGTTGAACAAGAGACAAATTGAATCCCCATTCGAATTAGTAAATCAATATTGGCATCAAAGGTGAAATCTAAAGTCCTAGAACTTTCTCCAATTTGATTTCTCTCTACTTTACTAATTATTTGCTCTTCATTTTGTTGGTCAATTTATATTCATAATCCAACTCTGAAATTAAATTATTCTTTATAATCGGAAAGGTAAATTTTAAAAATCGTTATTGTTCCTCGTGGGATTGACACCCTATACTCGCTAGTCTACAATTAACCTTGTGCACTTGCAAGTAAAAAGGGTTTTAAAACTATATATAAAATCCACATCACGTTTTTGTGTTCTAAGTTCTAAGGATGGCTCACATTTTTTGACCAATAGAAGCATCCGGGCTCAAGGAAAATTTCAAGCCCAGTTTTATGTTCTTAATTAGTTAGGCCTCCATGATGTTTAAGTTTTGATTTTTTACATATCGTCAATCCCCAAGATGTTAGCTACATAGTCTAGTTGAGAAATTCAGGTTAAGTCAAGTGGAAGTTAAAGAACCATTTTTTGTGAAGTGTACAGGTTGGAACCCAGTTTAGACCAGTCTGAGTATTATAAGCTTTTGGGCAGGCAACTCAGGTCATAAACGTGTGATTCTACCTGGAGGAGTTAGACAACATCCAGGACTTTCTAACCATATATGCCAATCCAAATCATGCCTACGTTTTGTATGAGAAATGTGGCGTCCAAACAATGCCTGCAAACTGCCAGCTACTGCCTCGCTGCATTTGATTGGCGCATTTGGGAGCAGCATGATTGAGCAGTTAAAGGAGTCTTCGACACAATGATGGAGTAATCACTTGAAGAGGCAATGAGAAACAAGGAAAAGACATAAACATTTACATTGGTTAGCCGAAAAGCAAAAAGGGAACTAGTCAAGTCACTTCTTTTCTCCACATAATGGCAGCTGCCTTTTCACTTAATTACTTGCTTAGTATCAAGATTAGCTTTACTCCTAAGGATTAAATAGACACAATGGTTGTAATTAGCAATGATTAAGCTAGGATTAGCATTGATGCATCACGAGTTAGCATAAACCATGAGCTAGGTAAGATTAGGAGGTTTCCTGATCTTGGAGAAACCCCCTTCCCTTTACTTGACTAGCATGCATACATGCTTGCTAGGGTATAAGGGGTTGTGAACTTCACTTTTGTAATCATATTACATTAATTGAAAGAGACAAAAGAGAGCTTTGGTCCTTGAAAACCAAACACTAAACTTGCTTATCTCTAATTAGGTCGAGTAGAGTGGTGATCGAGATAGTCCTAAACTTGTTCAAGTGGTGATTTTTGTGTCTTAATTAAGCTTAGCAGCCCTAATCTTGGTCTGGGTGGTGTTTTCTGTATCCAAGATTCAAGTTTAGTTCTGTCTTTTACTCCATTTCAATTTCAGGTTTCATTGAGTTCAAGTTGAGTGTTTCCTGTACTTAGCTATTCTCTTACTTTCCTTTGAGAGTCAGTTGAGTTCAGTGACCTTTCCATCACATTTGGTATCAAATATCAGTTTCTCCTTGGCCTGGTATCCTGCCCCACACTTCCAGATTCGTTCCCCACACAAAATCCAAACACAAACTTTGTTTCTATTCTAAGCAAACTAGCTACAACATGAATACTAGTTTGAGTGTATATAAGAAGTTTGAGGTTGTTTAGAAGAGCAATCATAAAATTTCTATTTCTAACTGCACGATAATTTTGAGTGAAAATTAAAAGTGCCGCAAGCATACAACTTTCGCTGTAGTACTTGAGGGTCGTGTCTTCAAGGACGATGGAAGAGATTAAGGTCACCACATACGAATTTAAACTAATTTAGCATCATTCTAATATAATTAAACAATACGCAGGTGAAACTACATATTATAAATTGAACTAACTACAAGGAATTGCCACTGTTCATATCAATCACTAAAACCCAAATGAGATATTATATAATCAAACTAAAATAGAACTAAAATGACATTAACCAAAGCTTCATGATTTAGGTCCACCTAAAACTCAAAGTTACAAAGGAAAGCTAGAATAGACAATATGCAACATGAAACAGAAAACAGAGCACAGGGAGCAAATCCTACCAATTTAATCGGGCATAAAAAAGAAACGGAGTAGGCATGTGGGGGATGGTTAGTTTGCAACTAATTGAACTCAAACTTGGAAATGTTTCAAAGCTAAATCTGGAATTCAACCAAACAAGGAGGCATCCCAACTTCAGCTACTCACGAACCCAGAAACGCAATACCATTTTCATCAAGATGAAAACAGGGGAGGGGGGATTGTGACCGAAATTCAACAAAGCCAACATCTAATTCTTGCAAAATCAAACTGAAGTCGTGAATTACTACTAGGAAATTCAAAATTGTCGCATTATTACATGAAATTCGAACCCAAAATCCATTCCAACATCAAACCCTCACCGAGTTTATCAATCCCTAACTCTGAAAATCGAACAAAACATGCATGAAATTCAAGCTAAAATTTTGAAAATTAGAACTAATTCAACCTTAAAAGTCTCCTAACCTCAAAACTGGAATTCTAGAACTGATATAAACTCTGAAATCCAATCTAGAAATAAGAACTAAAACCTAGAATTCGAAAACAGAGAGAACTCAAAATTAAACCTAAAAACGGTAACTAAGACTACCCTAAAATTAAACCCTAAAACTTCCTCACCTTCTCTTCTTTGCTGCCTTTGATATAAACTCGAACCCAACTTTAACCACGACCGTCGATCTCACAACTTGCGTGGACGGTGGATGAAGATGGTGTTGCTGGCTGTGGTGGGAGTGGAATTCGGTGTAGCATGGGCGCATGAATAAGGGTCATGATGATGATTTGAGAGGAGTTCAAGAGAGATGAGGTTTATGGAGTGGAGATGATGGAGATGCGAGATGATGATGATGATGATGAAGGGGGAGGGGATCGAGTTTTGGTTTTCTGGGAACCGAAAGAAAAGAGAGAGAAGAGAGAGAAGATTAATGAGATAAGTGAAGGGGGTGTAATCTCACGTGCAGCTCACATGGGAAGGGTAGGTTTTTAGGATTTATTTCTCCTTTTTTTTCGTTTCTTTGGGATAAACAAACGGGCTTTTTTGGGCTTGGTTTGGGTCAATTCGGCCCAGTTCTTCATTTCCGACATTTCTGTCATTTTTTCACCATTTTCTTGCATTTTTTTCCATGTTTTAGCGATACCTAAAAAAAAAAAAATCAAATAAAAACCTAAAAATAACGATTATAACGAGCATAAATCGGGTATAAATATATCATAAAAATAACACATTTTTGGCACGAACAAATATCCCCGCACTAAGATTTTGCCTGTTCTCAAGTAAAATAACTACACTACCTAAAAAGAAATGGAAAATAAGAAAAAAAAAAGGGAAAATCCTAACTCACTGTCATAGGAATCATGGTTGCATTTAGCATATGCAACAAGCCCTCCACCTCCAAAGTGGACGAGTGAGGTCTCGTCAGGGTTTTCAAGTGAAATACCCACAAAAATTATTTCAAGAAGAAAATAAAAGAAAATATTTTTGGACTTTTTCTAAAAGCTAATATGTACAAAATTTGGGAAGGATATACATACGTTCTAATCAACTAAATCACCCATGTAAGTAAGTTATTGACCTGTATATGCACAAAATGCACTTGAAAGTCCTCTACCCCATAAATGACATCAGAGCACTAATTTTTCACGCCATTGTACATGAAGATTCTGAATCCATCCCAGTGCTTGTGTGCAAGTGTATCATCATCCGAGGGCTTAGATTTACCAGAATTAGACTCAATCCCACTTGACTAATACAACTACATTATCAACATATTAACGTTGGAAGCAAGCTTTCCCAGTCGTAGTATTGCCTCAAAGGGTAACACCCAGTAGCACGTGCCTCAAAGAATAACACCCAGTAGCGAATGCCTCAAAGGGATACTTGTCATTCCAAATTTTACTTCATCTCTTTTTTATTTTTCTCTTCTTTATTCATCATTTTTTTCCAAAAGTGGCAAAAACCAGAGTAATCATGTCACAAACAAGTGGGAGAATCATTCATGGAAACCTAAGGCCTAAAGATAATGATGAAGAGATAAACAAGGACTGGATTACACAATCTATAATGAACAACTGGAGTTAGAATTAGGGCTTAGAATGACATACTGAGGTTGGAGACCTTTCACGCACATCCTACTTACGTACAAGCTAATAACCAAAGCATAGGGGATTTAAGCTAATTAGGCATAGTACAATCAACCCCAAAAACAAAAGAAATCTTTAAAATTTTTAAAAAATGGGCACCTCACCCCTACACTAAAACTTCACAATGTCTGCATTGTGGCAACTAAGACGCTAAAAAGCTTTCACACAAGCTATACAACTGCAAAACCAACACAAAACAACAAATATATACAAACTAGGACATGATGAAAATAAAAAACAAAACTAAAAACATAAAAGAGCCAAAATCAAAATTAAAACTACAAATAAAACAAAAACAAAAAGAAACATACATATTGACAAAAACCAAAAAGCAATATAAAAATTAAAAAAAAGTAAATGAAAAGCAAAAACTAAAACCAACCAGTAAAGCACTAAAAAGGAAACAGAAACAAAAGATTAAACAAAAACTAGCAAGAACCAAAACTCACAAAAATAAAGAAACATGCAAACAAGCCTAGATATCCACAATCAAGTATTCACAACACAATGACACAATAAAGGGTGATTATAGCCCACACGGCTCAACATATCCCAAATTGCTCCTCAAGATTGATTACCCGTTTATTCACAGTCCTAAATATCCATAACTAAGTAAAAAAAGAAAGATAAGAAATGAAAAAGAGAAGAATGGAGTATGGAGCGATCATACCAGGTCAGATGCAGAAGTACACCTAAGCTATAGCACTAGCAATCCGCTTAGCTAGAGGTTTATGGAGCATCAGCCACTCTATACTAAGCTGAAAGTGCAACTCAAATCAAAACTCATTAAAGCACATAGTAGCTTATCAAACAAAGAAGCTCAACTCTCAATCACATAGAAACAGTGAAAAGCAGTGAGTTAAAGCCAGAAAGAGTACATCCACTTAACTAACAAAGCACAAGTAAGGGTCCGCTTTAACTTACCAAATAGTTGAGCCAAATCAGAAAGGAAATGAACATACTCAGAATGAGTCAATATTGAGGTCATTGGCCTAGAAACTATATCAGCGTGGACGAACAATCTAGGCAAAAGAGTGGGTGTAAGGTTCACAAGTCTGTTAAGTCCAATATGCGCATGGGTCTGGTCTAAAGCAAAATTCTTAGTGGCAATGATCTCAGACTCAACAAATTTAGACTTGCAATATTCAAAAAGGAAGTCAGTTTGTATGGAGTCAAAAGAGAAGGACTCATAATCAGCACAAAAACCATCATCAGAACTTCCATGGATATCAAATTCACAAGAAAAAGATTCATATTCTACATACAGAAGATTATCATCTAATTTAAGTAGAAGGTTAGGAATGACATGATAAAAAGAGAATGATTCATATTCAACATGAAAACCCACATCAAGACCTGTAGTAACATCAAACCCACATAAAAAAGATTCATATTCTGTATAAAGAATATCATCATCAAAGTCCAAAACAGTGGGTTCAGTTACCTCATCACATAACTCCTGTGAAATATCATCTTGTGACTCATCTAAATCACAAGGCTAAACTTCAGGTGTGATGCTTATATCTAACTCACTAACAGTATCAGATTGTTCACCCACCTCAAACTCACAAAAGTCGTTCAAAGTAGTGGGTGGGTCGGTAGAAACTAGGACATCATCGGTGACATCCTTGGCTGAGCTAGTCCGAGGTACAAGGTCAAGTGATAGAGACATAGGGAGGTCACTCTCTTGAGCTAGACTAGGTAAATACATGTCTTCATTCAAGTTAGGCCTAGCAGAATAAGAGGGTTCAAAATCATCGTAGAGAGTAATGTTAGGTTTAGGAGATCCTAAACTAGAATTAGGCTCACTATAAGTCTCCCTATTTGGGTTAAAACGTTGAGAACATGCAGGAATTCTCGCTTTGATGGCCTCTATCATTTGATCAACCATATCATTAATCTTCTTTTCCAAACTTGCACATGTAGCATCAACATAAGCACGATAAGGACAAGTATGAGCATCACGATCAGAAGATTCACAATAATTGCATAAAAGAGGAGGCATATAATAGTCATATAAGTAATTTGAATTCATAAAGTGGTCTGAAGGGTAAGAATTAGCATGAAAATCATACTCTCCATGAGTTGGGTATCTAAAAGTCTCGTTAGCTTGTTCAAACGCATAGGTTTCCCTAGCTAATTTTTCAAAGAAATCCCAAACTTCATTTTGAGTTTTAGATAATAATTCTATTAAACCTCGAAGACAAATTGATTCAACATAACTCCTTGACTCAACATTCAAACCCACAGCAATGACCTCACAAATTTCCCAATTTTCAAAATTGTGATTCAATTGAGCACGATAATCATTAAGCCTTAAAAGATAACTCCAAAAAGGTTTCTACTAATATTGCGGGAAATGAAAAACTGGCATTTTGTTTTTGAAGTTTTAACGTTTTTCAATTTTTAGGGGTTTTGCAATTTTTCTAAATTATTATGGGTTTTTGGATTTTTTTTCATGAAATGAGCTAAATATATCACAACTAGGAATGAATAAACGAAGTAAATCAAAACATAAGCAACTAATAAGAATGAAACTAAGAAAAAGAAAAGTGCTTAAATTGAGGAAAACATAAACTCTTTATTTTTGAGGTTTTTTTAAATTTTTAAATTTTTTCATGGTTTTCAAGTTTTTCTATTTTTTTTTTCAATTTTAGGATTTTCCGCTTTTTTTGGATTTTTGAATTTTTCATGAAATGACCAATCTAAGTATCAATAAATAATCAAATAGACAAAGTAAGATAGAACATATGCAACCAAAAGAAAGTGGCTGAGAAAATTAAAATATGACCTAGTCTTATGTCGTTATCCCCGGCAACGATGCCAAAAACTTGTACGATAATTTTGAGTGAAAATTAAAAGTGCCGCAAGAGTACAACTTTTGCTGTAGTACTTGAGGGTCGTGTCCTCGGGGACGATGGAAGAGATTAAGGTCACTAAATATGAATTTAAACTAAATTAGCATCATTCTAAGCTAATTAAACAATACACATATGAAACTACACATTACAAATGGAACTAACTATAGGAAATCACTACTGTTCATATCAATCACTACAACCCAAATGAGATATTATATAATCAAACTAAAATAGAAATAAAATGACATTAACCAAAGCTTCTTGATTTAGGTCCACCTTAAACTCAAAGTTACAAAGCAAAGCTAGAATAGGCAAAAAGCAACATGAAACAGAAAACAGAGCATAGAGACCAAGTCCCACCAATTTAATCGGGCATAAATAGGAAAGAGAGATGCCTTGGGGGATGGGGTAATTTGCAACTAATTGAACTCAAACCTGGAAATGTTTCAAAGCCAAATCTGGAATTCAACCAAACAAGGAGGCATCCCAACTTCAGCTACTCAAGAACCTAGAAACGTAATACTATGTTCATCAAGATGAAAATAGGGGAGGGGGATTGTGACTAAAATTCCATAAAACCAACATCTAATTCTTGCAAAATCAAAGTAAAATCGTGAATTACTACTGGGAAACTCAAAATTGTAGCATGATTACATGAAATTTGAACCCAAAACCCATTATAACATCAAACCCTAACTGCATTTATCAAACCTTAACTCTAAAAATCGAACAAAACGCGTATGAAATTCAAGCTAAAATTTTGAAAATTAGAACTAATTCAACCCTAAAAATCTCTTAACCTTAAAACTCGAATTCTAGAAATGATATAAACCTTAAAATTCAATATGGAAATAGGAACTAAACCCTAGAATTAGAAAACAGAGAGAACTCAAAATTAAACCTAAAATCTTCTAAAAACAGGAACTAAGACTGCCCTAAAATTGAACCCTAAAACTTCCTCACCTTCTCTTATGCGCTGCCTTTGATATAAACTTGAACCCAACTTCAGTCGCGGTCGTCGATGTCACGGCTTCCGTGGACGGTGGATGAAGACAGTGTTGCTAGCTGTGGTGGGAGTGGAATTCGGTGTAGCATGCGTGCATGAATGAGGGCGGTGATGATGATTCGAGAGGAGTTCAAGAGAGATGAGGTTGATGGAGTTGAGATGATGAGGATGAAGGGGGAGGGGATCGGGTTTTGGTTTTCTCAGAACCGAAAGAAAAGAGAGAGAGGAGAGAGATGATTAATGAGACAAGTGAGGGGGGGTAATCTTACGTGCAGCTCACACGGGCAGGGTAGGTTTTTAGTATTTATTTCTCCTTTTTTTTCTTTTCTCTGGGCTAAACAAATAGGCTTTTTTGGGATTGGGTCGGGTCAATTTGGCCTAGTTCTTCATTTTCGTCACTTTTCCATCATTTTCTTGCATTTTTTCCCACATTTGTTCGATACCTACAAAACAAAATAAAATCAAATAAAAACCTAAAAACAACGATTATAACAAAGTATAAAGTAGGTATAAATGTATTGTAAAAATAACACATTTTTGACATGAGCACTAACGAAGAACCTCAGGCTCAAAATGAGTACTTGAGGAAACAACTTGGTACTTTCATGAAACAGAAGCAAAAGATCAACGAAGAGCCAATTCGATTTAGCCAAAGAGAAGAAGAAGAAGCAAACTACCCCTTGAATTCATCTTGTGAGGATGAAATAGTAAAGAGGACCAGAATGAAGCCTAGATTTCAAGCCAACTCTAATGATTTTAGAGTTGCGATTCCAGAATTTGAAGGCAAGTTAGATCCAGATGAGTTTCTAGAGTGGATGTAAATGGTGGAGAGAGTCTTTAAGTAGAAAGATGTTCCTGATGACAAGAAACTAAAGTTGGTGGTCCTTAGGCTAAGGAAGTACACCTCTCTTTGGTGGACTCACCTTCGTGCTAAGAGGGTTAGGTGTAGGAAAAGCAAGATTAGGACGTGCGAGAAGATGAAAGCCAAGCTTAAGTCACGGTTTCTTCCACCCACCCACATCCAAGATAGCTACTCTCAGTTCCATAATCTTACACAAGGTGGCCTCCCTGTTGAAGAATACACATGTGAGTTTGAGAAACTCATCATCAAGTGTCATAATCAAGAACAAGAAGAGTAAACTATAATTAGATACTTGGGGGGACTTGATCCTAAGTATGCTAACATAGTTGAATTGCAACAATACACCACCTTTGATGAGGTATGTGCACTTGCTCACAAGGTTGAGCAACAAAAGAACATTAAACAACCCTTTAAGCGTGAGTTCAACAAGCCTCCACCTTGGAACATACCCTTTAACAAGGGCAGTTCTAACCTACCTCCTAAGCCAACGAATCCTTCCCGACCATTCCCACAAGGAACAAGCTCCACAAAAGAGCCAACCACCTCCAAACAAACCCAATCCTAGTCCCATCAGTACAAGAAGGTGCTTTAAGTGCCAAGGATTAGGAAATATTGCCACAAATCGCCTAAATAGAAAGGTGATTACCTTAGCCAAATGGAAAGCCATGGAAGAAGAAGAGATTGTCGAGGAAAATGAAGGGGAAATTGAGGGAAACCTTGAAGAAACACTAGAGGAGGTAGAGGACGAAGCAGATAAGGGTGAAATGTTAATTTTGAGAAGAATTCCAATTGGCCATAAGGGTGCCAAAGACTAGCAAAGGGGGAACATTTTTCATACGCGGTGCATAGTTAAAGAGAAGCCTTGCTCCTTGATAATTGATGGAGGGAGTTGTGCCAACATGGTTTCTCTTAGCTTGATTGAGAAAATAGGCCTGTCAGCCATGGCCTACCCCCATCCTTCCAAGATCCAATGGTTAAACCAAAGCAAGGGGTTATAAGTTATCTTTCAGTGCCTCATTTCTTTGTCCATTGGTAAGAACTACCAAGATGAGTTTTGGTGTGAAGTTATCCCCATGGATGCATGCCATGTATTGTTGGCCAGGCCTTGAATGTATGAGGAAGGTGATGCATAATGGGTTCCTGAATACATACTCCTTTTCCAAAGGAGGGAAGAAGATCAACCTAGTTCCTTTATCACCATCCGAGCTCTATAAAAGCATGCCCCAAAAGAAGCTCGAGTATTCTGGTTGTTTGTTGACCTTTAGTGAACCTCTTTTAAAGGCCTCATACCATAAGTTTAAGGTTTTTAAGGAGTGGATCTTGAACATTCAAGAGGAACTAGAAACTCCTCCACAAAGCCACCCTGTTGCCATTTCATTGATTCACCAATTCTGTCACTTGTTTCTAGAGGAGATACCTACAGGTTTACCTCCTAAGAGAGATATCTAACACCACATTGACCTCATTCCAGGTTCAATCCTTCCTAACAAGCCACTTATAGGATGAACCCTAAGGAACCCATGGAGATTCAAAGGCAAGCTGGGGAACTGATGTCAAAGGGGATTGTACGTGAGTCTTTAAGCCCTTGTGTCATGCCCACCTTATTTGTTCCTAAGAAGGATTGTAGTCAACGTATGTCTGTGGATAGCAGAGCCATAAACAAGATCACTATCACGTATAGGTATCCCATACCTAGGCTTGAGGAGATGCTCTATCAGTTACATGGCTTAAAGGTGTTTTCCAAGATTGACCTTCAAAGTGGACACTACAAAATCAAAATCCGAGAGGGAGATGAATGGAAGACGACTTTCAAGACCGAGGGAGGATTGTATGAGTGGCTTGTTATGCTATTTCGTGTTTCTAATGCTCCTAGCACATTCATGAGGTTAATGGATTGAGTATTCGGGCCTTACATTGGAAAGTTTATGGTAGTTTACTTTGATGATATTCTGATTTAATCTAGGACCAAGAAAGAGCATCAAGAGCATCTCAATCAGATTATGCTTGTTCTTGAACGTGAGAGATTGTATGGTAACCTTCAGAAATGTACCTTTTTCATCATGAGGTAACATTCTTAGGTTACATTGTGTCTGGTGAAGGCATAAAGGCAGAAGAGAGCAAGTTAGAGGCTAATTCAATCATGGCCTCTCCCATAAAGTATACAGGATGCTCGAAGCTTCCATGGATTAGCTTCCTTTTATAGGAGGTTTCTTAGGAACTTTAGCACCATAATGGTGTAATAATCGCAGTTTTCAACCTTAGGCTAATCCTTTGGGATAGTAATTTTTATTAACTTATTTAATTGATTTAGCTATATTAGATTAGTTATGCATAATACATGGATGCAATAATTATAGGAATGATTTTTATTAATTTTTCTTGGTTAATTAAGCGATTTCATGAATTTAGTGAACTTGTTAAAAATTTACCAAGTTGTAGTATCGCGACGCTAGCAAGTTGAATTAGGACATTTGCGGTCGAGATAAAGCCAGATGAGATGATTTAGGATTGAACTCGATTTAGTAATGTGGGATTAAGCAACAACAAATAAAAAAAGGAAAAAAAATGAACAAAAGGGGTTGAGGCCCCTTCTTTCACGGAGAGAGGCAAAGGGGGGGGCTTCAATCTGGCTCCTCCTGACCCCCCAATACCGTGAAACCAAAGTGAGAGCGAGAGAGAGAGAGAGAGAGAGGATCCGAGGGAGGCAGAGGTGGGGAGTGGCGCCAAAGACGACGTCGGCGGGCAGCAGCAGCTTGCCCCAAAACCCTTTCACTATGCCCATTCTCAGCCAAACCAGAGAGAGAAACAGGGGGAGAGGTCGTGGCAATGTGGGCAAAGCAGCGCACCGTCAACGCCAGCAGGATGATGGCCAGGAGTCATCGGCTAGGCGTCACCGACCCATTGAGTGGGCTTGCATCTGGTGACGACTAAGAACCATGTGAACCAGAGGCTTGGGGTTAGGGGTTTTTGAAGCTCAGCACCAGCACCATGACTGCCGCCTCGACCACCACCGAGGTGCTCTGACATGATCTTAGCGGCGAAGGGCTAGGACCGAGCGAGGAAGGAGGGAGAACAGAGCAGCAGTAGTAGGAGAGTCGAGCCACATGTGTCTAAACCGAACCCTAAGTCGGTTCATTAGCTTGGAGTCCAGGTGGGTGGTTCTTTATCCCTAAGCCTATTACTAATTCACAAATGTTTTCAAAATATTTTTGATAGCTGATTTAGTAGTTAGGTTGAAACTATAACGAGTTCTGAAATTACAAGCATTTGGTGAATCATTTGGGTTGAAGTGAAATGATTTTAAGGATTGTTGTGGTCAGTGCTGTGAGAAGAGAGTTCGAGTTGAGTGTTTTAAATTAGTAAATTATGGAAGTGTTGAAATGTGATAATTGTGTACTTGTTTCCATGATCGAATGTGCTTGCATAAATCTTGAACTTGTTTCGAGTATCGTTATGACAATATCTAAATGTCAAATGCTTCGAGCCTACCATTGCGTGCTGCTAAATCAAGATTACGATTTGTTAGTCTATGACTTGTGTGTGCCATGTGTGCATGTCACGAATTCAGCTGTTCAAATTGCCTATTTGCATTTAAGGGTCTCCTGGCGAATAATTTATGAAATAGGAGTCAATTTGATTGAAACCCACTTGATTCACTATTAAGCATATGCTACTATTCTTGCATTAATGATTTCGAATATTACATTCTTCAAGTAATTTATTTAACAGTAGTTTGCTCATTTCCATGTCTAAAACAACCTCCTAGCTACTTAAAAAAGTGACTTGAATATTTATTGATTCCTTAGTTATTTCTCGAAGTTACTTAAATGACCAGCGGGTTGGAAACAACGCAAATTATGAATGAATATGTCCGTGTTATGCTTAAAGGCACGCATTAATAAGCATGAATGTGAATTGCTGTGGTATGACAAGCATGCTGAGTTATGTGATTAGTAATGGCTGGTATACCATTCTTTTGATAAGGATACTTTTAAGCGAACTAACTACGAATGAGTTGCAGGCATGTAAGCTTTTAAGACAAGTTTTAATGACATTTCCTTTGAAAAATGAATGTTTATTTCGCCATTAACTCATTCAGAAGCATAATGTCACAAGATGAATTATTGTATGCTTTTCAAAAGTTGAATGATCCTATTAAGGTGTTTAGCCTTCATGAGAATGAAAGTTCCATTGACATGATGCAATGCGAGTTTTGAGGCAAAATGTGTTGTGAAATAACTATTGCATTTAAAATGTAAAGAAATCGAGATATTCATGTGTGAATGCAATTATTAACATTTAAAAATAAGTTTCCATATTTCCTGTCCTGAAGAGTGAATCAATATGCATAGATTAACTCATTTTAAGCATATTTTACTAAATGGATGGTTTTATGCTTTCCAGGTCGATGCTAAATCATGAAGGCTTCAAGCCTCATGAGAACGAGAATGTCATTGTTTGTGGTACAATGAAAGTTTTAATATGCAAGCATTTACAAGTGAAATGCATCTAAAACAATTTGGGCTAGGAAAATGGTGCCACAAGAATAATGATTAAGGAAGATGTCGGGTTCTCGAGAACCCTAATACCTAGGGAGATAGACCTAGATGTGGGAACCCTAGAAGACCCTGACGGCGGGGGGTATCATGTTGCCTAGGGAGTAGACCCAGAAGTGAGAACCCTAGAAGATCCCAATGGGGATAAAATGAAATGAGAGTGACGATCTCACTGGTACTGATGTAGAATAAGCAAGAAGAGATGAAACTGCAAGCAAGCAAACAAGTAGGTCTGGACGGATTTGCTTGAAGTAAACTGAAATAAGCTACAAACTGAAGGGAACATAGATAAGGTCAGCTTGTCTAGTATACATCCACACCACCAAGTCAATCCCAGGGCCCTTGGTGTCAATTTAGATACAAACACACCACCAGATCACTCACCAAGACTCACTAGAACACTACCTGTATAGGCAATAATACAGGATAGCTAGAGAGGATCTGAGAGGCAATGAGCTATGGTTGACTTTAATCATTCATCAACTGAGTTTGTACAAGTAAAGTGATGCTTTTATACTCAGCCTTACACCCTCTCATAATGCCTAAGTCAACTAACAAAAACAAACCACAAACAACAAACAAATTTAGAACTAAACAACCCAAAAACAGCAGGATAATTTGATTCTTGACACCTATTTGCTTCGTTAATCTTCATGACAAAGGTGTCAAAGTTTTAGTTGATTAAAAGGACTTGTAATGATGGCTTTGGGGAGAATAATCCAGCTGCTAATTACATGATTAAGTCCGGGAGACAGCACGTACAACAGCTTATTATCCCTTGGGTCAAAACGTATTTTATGGCTGTTTGTGCTGGTTAATACCAGATGCTACCTGATCTGAAGGAACAGTTTTAGGGCCTTGTTTGGTAATATTTTTTATGCCTTTTTAAGCCCTTAAATGTGTCATCTCCTGGCTACAAGTGGGGGTCAAAGTTGACTCCCTCAAATTGGCTTGCTGTTGGGCAAAAAACTAGGTAATGTTGATTATAATGGTTGGGTTTGCTAAGTGAGCTAAGGCAAAAGGTGGGTCAACCTGTATCGTTTATGAGCTAAAATTTAAGCTAATAAAGGATCAAAGTTACTCCCCAAAAGGCCTAACACCTACTGAATCAAATAGCAGAGTTTGGACTGATTGAATAAATTGGGCAGATTTCCATGAGCTAGATCTTATTGCATAACTTTGAGGACCATTGCTTAGACTTTCTGGCTTGAGCTAGCTTCAGTGGAGGGATCTCCATTATCCTCCCCTTACTAAAGACTATTTGCCCTCAAATACTCAAGTTGTGCGTCATCTAAGTATGGATTAAATCTGCCACATTAAAGGTGGCTAAGACACCATACTCTCCTGGGAGCTCAATTCTGTAGGCATTGTCATTGATCTTCTCTGGAACTTTAAGTGGACCATCAGCTAGTGGGGTCAACTTGAGCATTCTATTTTTAGGGAACCCTTCCTTTCTCGAATGAACCCATACAAGATCTATAGTTTGAAAAACAACCTTCTTCTTGTGTTTGGTTGCTTGGACTTAATGGCTACCATTGGTTTTGTCAATCTTCTTCCTAACCTTGTCATACAATGTCTGGATCTCCTCAACCCTCTATTCAGCCTCAATTCTTGGCTTCCCCTCAATGGCTCTTGGAACCAGATCTCTTGGAGTTAAAGGATCAACTCCATAAACTGTCTTGAAAGGGGACAATCTAGTCCACCTATGAGGTGCTCTATTGTAATCGAACTCGATGTGAGGCAGTAATAGATCCTAGGCCTTAGCTTGAGTCCTAATTAAGGCCCTTAAAAGGACTGCTAAGGTCCTGTTAGTAACTTCAGTCCGACCATTAGTTTGAGGATGGTAGGTTGTACTGAATTTGAGTGTTGTTCCTAGCTTCTTCCATAGGGTAAGCCATTAGTGGCTTAGGAACTTAGCATCTCTATGTGAAACAATTAATCTTGGGATCTCATGCAACCTCATCACTTCCTTGAAATACAACTCAACCACTTGGACAACATCATTAGTTTGAGAACATGCTACAAAAAGAGCGATTTTGGAGAACCTGTCCACAGCCACAAAGACTGAGTCTTTTCCCCTCTGAGTCCTCGGAAACACTAGGACAAAATCCATGCTAACATTAGTTCAGGGGCCTCGTCGAACTGGCAATGGGGTATCTAGCCCCTAGGGTAGAGAGTGACTCTTGTTAGGTTGGCATGTGGCACATCTCTTGATGATGTCCTGAACATATTTGGTTATGCCTGGCCAAAAGTAGTGTGCTTTGAGCATGGATGCAATCCTGTTTTCTCTATAATGGCCTGCCAAGGCCCCTTCATGGACCTCTTTGATCAACAACTCCCTTGTTCAACATTTTGGAACACACAAGCTGGTGCCCTTGAATAAATACCCACCCTATAGTAGGTAGTCTCCCTTAGGCTTCTGTTTGGAGCTCTCACACAACTCCTTGAAGTCCTTACCATGCTCATAGAATGACTTAAGGTGCTCAAATCCTAGAACACAGGTTTCTAGCTAAAATAGCAAGAGGTGCCTCCTGGACTGTGCATATACCCCTTAATTCAACTTTCCTGACTTACGCTTGATGGACAAATGAAAGAACTCAGGTATTCTACCCAGTTTATATGCCTAGCATTGAGTTTATACTGCCCCTGAATGTACTTATGGGCTTCATGATCAGAGTGACGAATAACTCCGTAGCAATGAGCTAGTAACTCCATTGTTCTAAGCATCTGATGATAGCATAGAACTCCTTGTCAACTTCAAAAACCTTCTCAAAGCATGGCAATGCAAGGACTGTTGCCTGAGTTAGTTTCCACTTGATCTCTTCAAAGGCTTGTTGTGCCTTGCAGTTTTACTGAAATGAACTCCCTTTGATAACTTTAGTCATGGGGGGCCATAATAGTGCTGAAATTCTTAATGAACCTCCTGTAAAAAGAGGCTAGTTAATGAAAGCTCCTCAGATCATGGATGCTCTTGGGTACTCGCCAACTCCTCACTACTTCTACCATGTTCTCATCTACCTTAATCCCTTCAGCAGTGATAATATATCCCAAGAATGTGACGTCATCAGTCACGAAGGTACATTCTTGAGGTTCCCATATAGTTGTTCCCATATAGTTTCTCCCTTTTGAGTACTAGAATAATCTGTTGGAGATGATCCAGGTACTCTTCTTCACTCTTGTTGCAAATCAGCACGCCATCAAAATATACAACCACAAATATACCTATAAAGGGTATGAAGACAGGATTCATTAGCCTTATGAATGTGCTGGGTGCATTAGAGAAGCCAAAAGGCTTGACTAAGCAAGTCACAATGGCCTGCCTTGGTCTCAAATGTAGTTTTCCATTCATTAGGCTCTTTAATCCTTATTTGATAATAACCACTTCTTAAATCCACTTTGGAAAAGAACTTAGAGCCGTACAAATCATCTAGCGTGTCTTGAAGCCTGGGGACAGGGTGTCTGTATTTGATGGTGATCTTATATATAGCTCCTGCTCTACTATAAACACACATCCTTTGGGTTCTATCCTTCTTTGGGACCTGTAGCATTGGTACAATATAGGGGCTCAGGCTCTCTCTCACCATCCCCTTGGCTACTAGCTTTTCCACCTGCCTCTAAATCTCCTTAGTGTCCTTGGGGTTCATCCTGTAAGCTGGTTTATTTGGTAAAACAGCTCCAAGAATCAAATTAATATGGTGTTTTGTTGATCTCTAGGGTGGCTAGCTTGGTGGAATCTCTTCTGGAAAGACATGAGTGAATTGGTTGAGGATCTGTTTGGTTTAGGATGGAATGACTGGGGTAGCATCTGGTCCACAGTGGTTTTCAAGGATCCATCCCTTAAAGGGTCTAAACTCATGTTGAGTGGCCTTGAGTTCAGATTCCATTAAGGTGAAGTGCTCTTCTCATAACCATCATTGACTATTCTTCTATCATACAGCCAGGGCCTGCCAAACAGAATATGACATACATCCATAGAGATTATGTCAAGCCAAACCTCATCAAAATAATTCTTCCCTACTTAAAATGAAACTAGGCATCTAGAATTAACTTATAATCCTTTACCTTGGTTCAATCACTGAATACGGTAAGGATGGCGATGAACTAAAGTTTGTAAGCCCAGCTCTCAATTAGAGTAGTAGAGGCCACATTATAATAGCTCCCACTGTCAATGATCAACAAGCAAACTTTCCCTTGGATTGTGCACCTAGTGTGGAAGATATTTTCGCTTCGCTCATCCTTGGTGCTCCTATGGACATTAAGAGCTCTCCTGATGACTAACATCTATGCTTCATTAGGCTATGTTAGGACTTCTTCTCCCTCCTACTCCTCCAAGAAACAAACCCCTTTTCATCCTCCATTTCCTCCTCTTAGACAACTTAGTACTCAGCCAGGGTAATTACCCTTCTGTTGGGACATTCAGCAGCAAAGTTCCCTAAATCATGACATTTGAAACATCTTCTAGGGTTGGTTATGTTTGGAGGGGGTTTGTTTTGTGGAGTAGGGTTCTTAGGAGCCATATAAGATGAGGCTCCAGTGGATTTAGTGGTTATTTAGGGATTGCACTTGTTAAAATTTTGGTGTCTAGGAAAAGGTTTAGGGGTTCTTTCTTAACAGCCTTGGACTTCTTTTGTTGCTCCACTCTATGAGCCAACACACATACATCCACAAAAGTGGTGTACTGTTGCAGTTCAACCACATGAAAGTACCTAGAGTCAAGGCCACTAAGGTATCTCACAATTGTTTGATCTTCTGGTTCTCGCAAATCATATTCAATCAAGAGTTTTTCAAAATCTTGAGTGTATTCCTCAATAGGCGTGCTATGTTGAGTTAGATTATGAAACTGGAAGTACTTGTTTTGAAGGTAGGAAGGGGGTAAGAACCGGTTGTTAAGTTTGGACTTTATTTTTGCCCAGGTTCTGATCTTGCTCTTCCCTTTCTTAGCTCTCTTGGCAAACATGTTGGTCCACTAGAGGGATGCATACTTTCTCATCCTCAAATCCACATACTTGAGCTTCTTATCTTCTAGAATGTCTTTGTCCCTTTCAGCTGTGTGCAGTCAGTTAAGGAATTCTTCTAGATCCAACCTTCCCTCACACTTTGGAATTTCAATCTTGATGTCAAAGCTGGATGACTTATGTTGGTGCCTTTTGCCTCTCCTTTGCCTTAATTCAGGTTCGCTGTTAATAAAGGAAGCAAAGGGGTCGCCTTGGCTATCAACCTCCTTCTCTTGTGACCAGTCAAAAGAGTTAGCTGATTCAGAATGTAGTACTCCTCTCTTGTTCCTGAGGGACTCACCTAGTTGCTTCCTCAAGTACTCATCTTGCTGCTACATGTACTCGTAATTCTTCATTAAAGCCTTAAACTTTTGTACCAAACACATGCTGCCACTCATCTTGCCTATTTTGGGATAAGGGTTCTGTGTGGACTATGTGTTTGGGCTGAAGGGTTGTGTTTTGGCTACTGGTTCATGTGTAGAAGAGTAGCCCAAGCTCTGATACCAAATATGATCTAGAATAAGCAAGTAGAGATGAAACTGCAAGCAAGCAAACGAGCAAGTCTGGGCAGGTTTGCTTGAAGTGAACTGAAATAAGCTACAAATTGAAGAGAACTAAGATAAACTGAGCTTGTCTAGGATATAGCCACACCACTAAGACAATCCCAGGGGCCTTGGTGTCAATCTGGATACAAACACACCATCAGATCACTCACTAGGACTCACTAGAACAACACCCGTATAGGTCAGAATACCGTATAGCTAGCAACGATTTGAGAGGTAAGGAGCTATGCTCGACTTTAATCATTCATCAAATGAGTTCATAGAAGTAAAATGAAGCTTTTATACTCAGCCTTGCACCCTCTCATAATGCCTAAGTCAACTAACAAAAAACAAACTAGAAACAACAAACTGATTTAAAACTAAACAACCTAAAAACAGTAGCATGATCTGATTCTTGACACCTATTTGCTATGTTAATCTCCATGACTGAGGTATCAATGTCTTGGCTGATTAAGAGGACTTGTAATGATGGCTTTATGGAGCAAAAATCTAGTTGCTAATTATATGATTAAGTTGGGGAGACAACAAGTACAATAGCCTGTTATCCCTTGGATCAAAGGGTATTTTATGGCTATTTGTGCTGGTTAATATAAGATCCTAACTGATGGAGGGCCATCCATGAACATCATTTCAAGTCCTCAAGGAAGTCCAAAGGGGTCAAGCTTCATGGCCCAAGTGCAAGAAATCAGCCAAGCATGCCAAGAGAATTCAATGTCTAGCCACGGTGTGAAGACAATGCATAAGCCCGGGTTTGTGCATGTTATTTCGTGATCCTCCTCAAGGTATGATTGGATGGAAAGAAGCCTAAGTTTAAGTTTAAGAAGCTAGCTTTCCAATAAACCAAATTTCAAGATATTAGGACTTCATTTGCCCCTTCATTTCTGCAAATTAAGTCAGGCTATATAAACTGGCCAGGAGGCCCATTTCAGTACCCGGTTTTGTGGATCCGTTTACCCCATCATTAGGTAAACTTAAGAACCACCAAACCCACTTTTCTAAGCCCTTTTGGAGTGTACTGAAGGGTCAGCAAAAATGTGGAAGTCAAATCAAGAGTTGATGGTTCATAGTCAAGCAAATCAGAAAAGTGTCCAGCATGTTGGCAGCAGATATACCCTGGTGCTTTTCTGTCTGCAATTTTCAAACGGCTGGGGCTTTGGGAATGCAAGAGGTATGGCTGCAAACTAGACTTCAAGGGCTTTCTTTCAAGAGCTGAACCATCCATTTTGGGCAAGTATGTTGGGAGTTATGCATCTTGGAAGTTGGAGCTGCAAATCAGAAAAGTAGCTGACAGCTTTTTGCTTTCACTTTTTACCCTTACTTTTTGGTCCCCCTTCCCTTCTTTTACCCATGAACGGTGGTATGGCTGTGTTTTTGAGTTGTATTTGCTGATTATGAGCCCTATAAGAGTAGAGGGAACTCCAACTTGTAAGGGACTTTTGATGAATCATTGAATGAAGTTGAGCCTTAGCTCCTTTGCACTCTAAAATTCTCTTCTAGCTTATCTCTTCCTTTGGCCGGGTTGGGTGGTGATCTAGCAAGAGTCTTAGCAATCCCTTGGTGGTGAAATCTGTACCCAAGAAGGTTGTTGAGGGCCCTAGCTTCAAGTCTTGGTGGTGATATCTATATCCAAGTCTTGGCTAGTTTCGGTTTTCTTCTTGTCCTTGCTTTCTAGTGTGAGTTTGTGTTTGCAAGTTGTCTTTCCTTTCATAATTTTTATCCTCTTGTTTTTGGGGTCATTTGGGGTCTTCCTTAGTGGTATTCCATCCCCCACATCCCACAAAAGTGAGTAAAATCAAGCCAAACACAAAGTTGCATCAAACCGTGCCAAGTGCACTTTTCCTTGGTTCCGTGGACAGCAAGTTGGCACGGTCAGCCCGTGCCCTTAGGCACGACCGTGCCACCTTAGGCCATGGCTAGTGCTTGCCTTTCTTGGTTCCTTTTGGTGTGTAGTGACTTGGGTACCCTTTTCCCTTAGCATATACATCACTAACTGATTTGAATGAGTTGTTTTAGGACCTTGTTTGATAATATTTTCGATGTCTTTTCAAGCCTTTAAATGTGTCATCTCCTTACTGTAAGTGGGGGGTCAAAGTTGACTCCCTCAAACTAGCATGCTGCTGGGTAGAAACTTGGGCAGTGTTGATTATTCTAGTTGGGTTTGTTTAGTTAACTAAGGCAAAAGGCGGGGCAACTTGTATCATTTATTAACTAATATTTAAGACAGTAAATGATCGAATTTACTCCCCAAAAGACCTACCACCTACTGAATCAAATAGCAGAGTTTGGACTGATCGAATAAACTAGGCAGATTGTGAAGAGCTGGATCTTGTTGCATAACTTTAAGGGCCATTGCTTATACTTTATGGCTTAAGCTAGCTTCAGTGGAGGGATCTCTATCATGTACGATAGAATATGAGTGATGGTCTCTTTTATACGTAGTGCAAATATGAGATTTCGACGCCTATGAAAATGATGTTGTACGTGATACATGATGTGAATGCCTCATTCGAGGTTGATATTGGTGTAAAGACTTGAAAATGCTCATATTTTCTTAAAAAGAGTTTTTATCGAGTTTCAATTATCTGTCAAGTGCATAACAACGGTTGTATAAGAACTTCCATTGATTTAAGCAGTATGCATTAATCTTACTCTCTTGCAAAAAGAAGTCACATGGTTATTTTGTTGAAACTCCTTGATGTTAGGTGTTTATGTGTGAACTAAGTGTTCTATTGCATCCAATACTTGATTTGTTACATAAGATAGCTTATTAATGAATCCTATGTGTGCTTTATGTGATGTTATGCTTACATTGTGTAATCTTATGTTAATAAGACATGGAATTACAACCAATAAGCTAGAAGAGACCTGGTTCATGCAAGTTAAGCACCTTGGGCATGAATTAGAAGGAGTATAGGGTTATCATCATACTAGAAAGGTCACTGAGGTGATAACAGATATGGAAGACCCTACATTCTTATTATATGATATTATATATATCAGATTATGTGTCTAAGTGCTACTTAAAGTGTGACGTGCTGCTGTTTTGTTTTCTGGGGTTGGGAGTCATTCATTGAGCGTGTGGTAGCTTATCCCCCTATCTTTTCGCCTTTTTCCTAGGTTTTCGATGTGACAGGTGGAAGTCGACTTACATACGCCAAGTTGAAATATTCCCTTGCTTTCTAAAAGGTGTCATGTGTGCACACATAGAAGTAAACTACGAGTTAAATGATGCAATGTAATGTATCCCTAGAGTTATAAATGTACATAAGCAAAGTACTCTAGTTTATGTATTGCATATTGTGTAGAAGTTGCTCCGTATGGCCATGTGAGCCAACCATCTTACTAGCTAGTTGTCTTTTTAGCTGAAGTTAGTTATATTTTTTGATATAGACCCCAATAGTTTTGATGTCTGATCTGTCGAGTTGTATCGTTTATTTTCTTCTTTATTATTGAGCTTTAATGTTTGGTATACTCCGGGCGAGTGGCCCGTTTAGTTGTGGAACCATTGAGCTTATCTCTATGTTCTTTTATACTTCTAGTCAATGTAGGGAATTAATATAAGGCTTTAAGCCTAGGAAATGATCAGTTTTCAGGAAAAACTTTCTCCGCTTCACCCTAGAATTTAAGTAGGAATTAAGAAATCATAGATGCTTCTGATCCTAAGGGTTGCAGGTGCCACAAATGGCTCCCATGACAGAGGTGATTAAGGGTACATCATTTAAGTGGACCCCCAAATCCCAATCTGCCTTTAAGGAATTGAAGAGAAGACTAACTCAAGCACCTATTCTAGCTTTGCTGTGCTTTGAGAAAGTCTTCGAGGTTGAATGTGATGTATCTAGCATTGGAATAGGTGGTGTTCTTACTCAGGAAGGTAAACCTTTGGCCTTCTTTAGTGAGAAACTGTGTGATTCAAGATGAAAGTATTCCACCTATGACAAAGAGTTTGATGCAATTGTGCGATGTTTAGAGCACTTGAGTAATTATCTCGTGGCTAGTGAGTTCATTTTGCCTTCTGCCCATGAGGGTTTGAAGTATATTCAAGGCGAACACAAGTTAAACTCACGCTGTGCAAAGTGGGTTGAGTATCTCCAGTCATTTCGTTTCACTATTAAGCACAAGTCCAGAAAACTCAATCAAGAAACCGATGTATTGTCATAGAGGCATCACTTACTGTTTCATTTAGATTGTTGTATTCTTTGTTTTGAGCGCCTAAAAAGTTTGTATGCTTATGATTAAGAACTTGGGGAATTATTCTGTGTGTCAAAAGCACCCAAGGTGATTTCTTAGTCTAAGGGGGCTTTCTGTTTAAGGATACTCAATTGTATATCCCTAAGTGTAGCACCCGTGAGCTCTTGATTAGAGAGGTGCATGCTGGTTCTTTAGCTGGTCATTTTGGAGAGTCCAAGACATTAATTATGTTACGGGAGCATTACTAGTGGCTAGGAATGGAGAAGAATGCTCAAGACATCCAAAGGGGATGTGGAACGTGCCAAGCTGCCAAGAGTCACACCCTTCCCTAAGCGTTATACACACCACTTGTAGTTCCAAGTTTACCTTGGGTGGATGTAAGGGTGGGTTTCGTTTAGGGTTTCCTAAAACCCAAAGGAACAAGGACTCTATATTTGTGGTGGTGGATAGGTTTTCAAAGATGGCACACTTTATACCATGCAACAAAATGAACAGTGCTTCACACATTGTTGAGTTATACTTCAATGAGCTAACCAGATTACATGATATCCCCAAGTCCATTGTTTCTGATGGGGATACAAAGTTTTTAAGTCATTTCTGGATTACCTTATGGAAGAAGCTGGGCACTATGCTCATGTGTAGTACCACTTGTCACCCCCAAACTAAGGGGCAAACTAATATGACTAATCGAACCCTAAGCACTCTTTTGAGGGCTTTGATTACACCTCATGCCAAAGCTTGGGACTTACTCTTGCCACATGCTGAGTTTACTTACAAGAAGGCACCAAGCAAGGCTACTGGCCTTTCTCCCTTCATGGTGGTCTATAGAGTTGATCCTCTAAGTCCACTTGATCTCAGCCCAAGGCCCTTGGACTAGAAACCAAGGGCAGCTACAGCAGCAAGAGTAGAGGAGATTCAAAAACTCCATGAGTTGGTTAAGTGCTGATGTACATTTCCAAGGGTGTCATTTTCATTCCTCATCCTCAACTT
>JACYFF010031954.1:49714862-49729858 GCA_017589665.1 Selenicereus undatus
GTTAGTTGTATTCTATTGAACCCTAGCTTGGTTATCGGCAGGTACATAAGTAACTAGACTACCTTGACTTGGGGGATTTAACTAGGATGTATCTAACTGATTTACATCATCCTCCCCTTGTTTGACATGATTGGACCTCAAATCTACTGGTAGTCATTTTCCTTGTATGGGCTCAAATTAGCTACATTGAATGTAGCTGAAACTCCGTAGTCCCCAAGGAGATCCACTTTGTAGGCATTGTCGTTTATGCATTCTAGGATGTCGAATGGAGCATCTACTCTTGGCATTAGCTTGTCTTTGCATCTTGCTGGAAAGCACTCTTTTTGAAGATGGATCCAAACTACTCTTGTGTGAGAAGAGTAAGATGGGTCAGATTGCTTAATTTTATTTCTAACCTACTCATACAGCTTCTGAATTTCTTTAACTCATTAATCATCATCTACACTCAGCTTTTGATCCGTGGTCGTGGTGTTAGATCTATAGGAGTCATCGGGTCAATCCCATATACTACCTTAAATGTAGACGCGCCTGTTGATCTGCTAGGGGCTCGATTATAGGTAAATTCTGCTTGTGGTAACAAGAAGTCCCATGCTTTCTTGGACTGAGGCGAAATCAAAGTCCTTAGGAGCGTTCCTAGCGTTCGATTTGTAACCTTAGTTTACCCGTCAATCTGGGGATGATAGGTGGTACTGTACTTGAGTTTTCTCCCCAGTTTCTTCCACAGGGTGACCCAAAAATGACTTATAAACTTAGTATCTTGATCTAAAACAATAGATCGAGGAGTACCACGTAGTCTAGTCACTTCCTTGAAATACAACTCTGTAATATTAGTTGTATCGTCAGTTTTGTTACAGGCTATAAAATAGGCCATTTTCGGGAACCAATCTACCACCACAAATATCGAATCCTTGCCCCATTCCGTTCTAGGCAAGCCTAGAATAATGTCCATGCTATTGTCAACCTATGGTTGGGTCGGAATAGGTAGAGGCGTGTATAGCCCTTGCGCGATTAAGTGACTTTTAGTCACTTGACACGTCGCACATCGCGTCAGTAAACCTCGTACATTTCTATGCATTCCGGGCCAGAAATAATGCTTTTTCAAAACGGTAACAGTTTTGGTGTCACCATAACGACCAGCTAAAGAACCGCCGTGAACTTCTCAAATTAGAAGCTCTCGGGTGCTACATTTGGGCACACAAAGGCGTGTACCTTTGAATAGAAAACATTCTTGAATCAAATAATCATCTTTGGGTTGCTTTTGGTAAGCACCATACAGCTTCCCAAAGTCTTCATCTTCTAAGCATAATAGTTTTAGATGATCGAAGCCCAGATGCAAGCATCTAATTGGAACAGTAACAAATATCTCCTGGATAAGGCATCAGCGCCATTATTCAACTTCCCTGACTTATGCCGAATAGTGAAATGGAATGATTGGAGCTACTCAACCCATTTGGCATGCCTGTAGTTTAATTTATGCTGGCCCTAAATATGCTTCAAGGCCTCGTGATCAGAATGTAATATAAACTCACTGGCCATAAGACAGTGACTCCAATGTTCTAAACAACGAAAAATAGCATAAAACTCTTTGTCGTAAGTCGAGTATTTTCGCCTTAAATAACACAATTTCTCACTAAAGAGGGCTAATGGTTTACCTTCTTGAGTAAGAACTTCTTTGACACAAATGTTATATGCGTCGAACTCGACCTCGAACACTTTATTGAAACAGGGAAGAGCTAACACTAGTGCTTGCATTAGCTTGATCTTTATATCTTCAAAGGCCGCTTGCACTTTAGGGGTCCATCTAAATGACGTTCCGTTAAGCACCTCGAACATTGGCGCCGTAATAGTATTGAAATCTCGAATAAAACACCGATAAAATGTAGCGAGCTCGTGAGAACTACGGACATCACCTGTAATCTTTGGCATGTGCCAATTCTGAACGACTTCGACCTTTGCTTCCTCCACTATAATTCCTTCAACAGTTATGATATACCCCAAAAGAGTGACTTGAGAAGTGAAAAAGGAACACTTTTTGAGATTCCCGTATAGCTTTTCACATTCCAGCACCTTCATAATCTTAGTCAAACGATCCTGGTGTTCTCTTTCATTTTTGCTGAAGATCAATATATCATCGAAATAAACGACAATGAACTTGCCAATATAAGGTTTGAATACTTGATTCATTAATCTCATAAAGGTGCTCGGTGCGTTTGATAAACCGAACGACATCACCAACCATTCGAATGAACCACGCTTTGTCTTGAAAGCAATTTTCCACTCGTCACCTTCTCTGATTTAGATTTGATAATAAGCACTCTGTAAGTTAATCTTTGAATATACCGTCGAGCCATATATCTCATCAAGCATATCTTCAAGCCTCGGTATTGCATACTACTACTTGATAGTGATTGTATTAATGGCTCAACTATAGACACACATGCGCATACTCTCGTCTTTCTTAGGTACGGGGAGTGCAGGTATGACGCATGAGCTAAGGGATGCCCGAACTAATCCATTAGCCATTAACTCTTCCACTTACGTCTTAATCTCTAAGGTGTCTTTTGGGTTCATTCGGTACAATGATTTATTTGGAAGAATTGATCCGGGAAAAAGGTCGATGTGATGCACGATATCCCGTTTCGGGTGTAATCCAGAAGGTATCTCTTCAGGGAATAAATTACTGTAACACCCCCAACCCCTAGGGCAATAAGTATTATCGTTTTAATACTTTCTACTTAACTTCTAGGACGAAACAGGCAGAGTTTCGCCTAAAAACTAACCATTTCTAAGGTTTCAAGCCTTACATTAAATCCCGAGAATCAACAGAAGCATAAAGAATTCTACAATAAGCTAAATGGCTACGCGCCCGAGTCCGTAACTCAACGAGCCACTCGCTCGGAGTACACCAAACAATATAGAACAATAATAAATAAGGAAATAAGAGATACAACTCAACGGATCACATATCCGAAGTACTGGGGTTTACGTCCCAAAATGTACCCAACTTCAGCTAAAAAGACAATTGACTAATAAGATGATTGGCTCACATGGCCATACAGAGCAAATTATTAATAATATGCATTACATGAACTAGAGTAGTTTGTTTGCATACATTTATAAATCTAGGGATACAACATATTACACTGTTAGACACGTAAAACCACTTCTATATGTGCACATAAGACACCTTATTAAGCAAGGGGAAGCTCCAATTCGGCATAAGTGAATCGACTTCTACCTGTCACACAGAGAGACCTGGGAAAAAGGGGAAATAGTAATGGGAAGAGCAACCACACGCTCAGTGAGTATTTCCCGACTCCTTTAAACTAAAACAGTTGCAGGCAACAATTCCAATAATACTTACATGTCACGCATTTATACATTACAATCAAATTAGGCAGTCATAGTCCCCTAGGAAATATTACCACCCATAAACTTCACAGTAGCCACTCAAACTCATTTCTAGGCTCTTAATGACCAAACTTTCCTACTAACAAGTATTTAGGCACATAAACAAGTAAGCAACAAGGATTGAGTAAGATGCTTCAAACACAATTTTGACAATTTAGTGACTCATGATATGTTCCAAAATAGTTTACAAATCGCACTGACTTCTTCAAGGCTTATAATTCTTTCTAAAAGTTTCTGAAATACTTATCTTGCTAAGAAAGACTTGGCAAGAAACTTTCTTTTGCAGGATATGCACATTTGAAAGCTGAAATGTTTGATGCATTGCTATAATATAAGCCTCATGATATGTTTGATGCATTTGAAAGATTTATAAATGTCTGAAATACTTATCTTTCTAAAAGTTTCTTTGGAAGTTTTATTTAAACTATACTTGGAATCTCATCCATAACATATGCAAGGAACCTTTCTTTCTGTTTCTTGAAAACACTTTACTTAGCCTCTTGAGGCTCATATTCCATAGAAAGAAATCTCTTTTGTATTGGTCCTCTAATCACCCTTATAAGCCTTTTGAATCTTATTCAATATGGCCTCGTAATGGCCTTAAAAATCTATCTTTTTTTAAATACTGAAAATGGTGAAATGCCAACTGCTTTTCTTACTTATTAGGAAAATACGCTGAGCATAAATCGTCATAACATGATGGCTAGGGTAGATCTACACTCGCCCTAAGTGAGATCATCATTCACAACTCACGTTATCCCCATGGTATACGTAACATAACATTTGGCCAAAACGCGTCTCAACAGAGTAGCTCTAACTTCGATATTGACCTTTATGGGGGCAACAACTCACGCCTAATCTTGCATACAGTCCCCCCTCAAGGTTTAATTATGTGCCACTCATTATTGAACATTATCTTTAGGGGAACAACTTATGCCTTATTTGCGTCCAATTCCCAGGAACAGTGTACGCTTTTTTGCATCTAGTTCCCAACATTACCTTTGGGGGAAACAGTTCATGCCCTTTTTGCATCCAGTTCCAACCCTTAAGGTCTAGCCAACTACCTAGAACTTTCTTATCCTTTAAAATCATATTTCATTTCACTTTTTAGTTGCTTACTTTATTAAAGTCATGCTTGTCTAACAAAATAATCGATAACGTTACTAATGGTTTACAGTTCTTTCGTTTTCAGCTTGAAAACCTCTTATAAACGTGATAAATTTGCTAACTCGTAAATCAAACTCATTTAAAACTTAAAGTACTTAGTTAGCGTTTAATTCAAACTAGGTTCGTAATAAAATCCTCAGTGGCCATTTCTTTGCTCGTTTCAATTCCTTTTTAAAACTCAAAGAAGGGCGCATAAACAAACTAAAGTTCTAAAACATTTTTCGAACTTACTACTATTCAAAACATAAAGTACTTAGCTTGCTTATAATTCAAACAAGGTTTCACAGTAGACATCTTAAGTTGCCCATATTTAGTTTGTTTAAAAGCCTTTTTAAACTCAAGAAGCAAACATAAATAAACCAAAGCGTCAAAACATTTTCGAGCCTACTACTAGCTTGCTTTTTAACTTCTTAAACCTATCAACTATTCAATTGAGTCACTTACTGAGTAGTTCGATGATTTAGGACCTTTTAATGCTTCAAACATCTTAACAAACTAATAGGCAACCGGTAAATGCTCAAAACATTCGCAATTATGAAAACAACCCTTTAACGACACGTTTTTAAAGATTTCTAAGTTCAAAATTAATCACATAGTATCATCTAACATTTTCAAAGGGGAGAGGGGTCATAGATAGCACATTCATAACACTTCATAACTTAACCTGGTAGAATATCTCCAGTAAGCCACACATGGCCTCGCAATCCACACAATTGCGATAAATCACAACCAAGGCTCCCTCCTTACACAACACAGACCAAGGGAGCCTCAAAATCTCTTAATAGTTTTGCCTCAAACCAACCAACTACCGAGCTCAGTTCAATAGTACCATAAATGATTCAATAGTGTATGAAACCACCAAAAATAAACGCAACATTAATATGAGTAACCATAAATGGAATTTGAACATAACCATTCTGATTTAGCAACAACATCTAAACAAAAATCAGCCAACCCTAAGAATAGCTTAAATCACCCGATTAGCATCCCTAACCTCCAAAACAGAATTTAAGCATGACAAACGGATTCTACAACAGTCCTATGGCAACATTCTGTTTATTCTGAAAATCTTCAAACTAACCGGCTCATACAACCATGCATCAAATCAATATGGAATTATCCCAAAATCAATGTTACCACCTTGCTTACTCAATTTGGCTCAAAATTCCTCCAATATAGCTTACTAACTCAGATTCAAACATGCTATAACTAGAATGAGTTAAATTCGTTTTGAAATTACTAACAATTTAGGAGGCGAGAAACACCCACCTCGATTCCAAGATAGGGGACCCGATTCTTAGCTATTGGCTCGACTTTGAGTGCTGGAACAACCCCAATTCCTCTGCTTTGCTCACAGACGCACGAACAGCTCGAGACCATGCCCAATCTCATGCAATTCGAACCCCAAACTCACCCTAAATGCTCACTTACTGACTTAAACTTGTTGAGGACGCTTGATGGCACAAATTTACCCACAATTTATGGAGGAATTAAAGTAACTAAAAGCTAGATTGCATGGTTATGTTTTGACTCGCGTTTAGGCATTGAATCGCCGCATAAACCAACCAAAAATGTGATGGTTCTTTTGTATTTTCACTCAGATTTCGCACCAAAGGTTTGTTTGTTGGTGGGGGAAGGATGAATGAGGGGGATTTTGAGTTGGGTTGAGGAGAAATCGAAGGTTTCCGAGCTCCCTTGGCTGTGCGTATGGTGGGTAGCAGCGGAGGAAGGAGAAGAGAGAGAGAGGAGCTGGGGAGAGGGATTAGGGATTGCATGCCCAGGAAGGATGAAGAAAGGCCCTCGGGCGATTTAACGAAAATGGCCCTGCCTCACTTGATGAACTAACCAAGTTACTTGCTTCTTCATTGCCATGAACAGATGGAGTTGGACTTTCAAGTGCCTTCTGTTTCTGTTTCAAGTCATTTCTCAGTTGTTTTTGCAAGTTTTGTTCTGCTTTTCCAGCTTTTGTATCTGATTCTTCAATTCCACATTAGAGGAGGTCACCGCTTCGAAGTTATTCATGAGAGCTTTGAACTTTTGTTCAAGAGTCATCACACTAGTACTGGTCATGTTGACTGATGAACACGAACCAAGGCTAATCTTTTTTTGTGTTTTATGGAATTTTGGGGCATGATAGAGAGGGGAATGTGAGGGGTTTTTGATTTCAGGGCAAGAATGAAACTTAGCTGTGATACCAAACTGATGTATCATGTTGGGAACGAAGGGAATGAAAGGAAAGCTCAAGTTCAAGGAGAAAGAAGGGTGAAGGTGGCGTACGGAAGAGGATGGCATGTTTGGGAAAAAGGGAACAGGAAACTGAAAATTGAAAGATCGATAGAATTGAAACGATGCTTAGATACAGATTTCACCACTAAGAATTATTTCAAGGCCCTTGAGCTTTGGTTAAGATACAGATATCACCACCTAACTATGACCAAGACTCACTTGATTGCCACTTCAATTGGCCTGATTAGAGATAAGCAAGTAGAGAATTCAAGGTAATAACACTAAGGAGTTTCAAACTCAACTTTAAATTTCAAATGTTCATCGTTGAGTACAAAAGGGACGACCAAGCTACTGATAATGGCACGCCCATGGCTTTCCTTACTCATTAGGTAATCATTAGAAGGCTACTTCATTATTAAGAAACTTACTAGGCATACTCACTTAATTAACTAAAGTACACGGTTTAACTGTAAACTATACTAATCATGTACAAAAGGCTTAACAATTAGCAAGATGATGATCTAAGGTTCCTTCTTGATGATCCTGGGTTGATCATGTTTTCCTCCCTAGGAAGGACATCACCTATGGCTGCGATCTCAAAAGTTCAAGACTTGTTCATGCTTGCCACAACATGCCATGGTGTTCGATTCTTACCTTGCAAAGTGGATCATTCTCTTCATTCCACGTGGATTTCTCTTCATGAATGAGTTAGATGGTGACTAAGTATTAGTAGACAGGCAAGCACACATAAATGATAGTGGAGAAAACCCACCTAAGAGGGTAAACACTCTAGCTGAAGAAACCGACTCCATGGTGGCATGTGGACTGGCTACTTTGTTACTGTTGGGCCACTTCAATTTGATGACTAATCTTCGATTTCCTTCCATAAGGGGGAACCTCAAGATGTCAGCAAACCCTCCCCCCCATTTCAGAAATCGCAATTTGCACATCATTAGGTGGCTTAATTAGCCAAATTAATCCAGCCGTGCATTCTTGGTCTTTAACCGAGTAGCTTGGCAAAATGGGATCGACTGGATGGATTAACATGCTTCCCTTGAATCTTGCTGAGCATGCTTGGATTCCTGACATCCTAAGCTAACTAAAAAAAACATTACACAATTTGGATATCGTTTAGTCTAGAAAATAATAAAAACAAAATCTGGTACATGTGAGGGGTTGATCCCGAGTACTATCTCTTTTTCTGCTTGGAAAATGAAACTTGTTCCTTGGACTTGGACTACCTTGACTTTGGGGATTTAACTGGGACGTGTTTGACTGATTGACGTCAGGATATGAGGGTAAAGGAAATTATGGTTCATCATAGATATTCAATATGTATTCTTTAAAGGCCTTGAATTCATGGTGGGAGGCCTTTAACAAGTGCTCACTGAAACTAAGAAGCAAATCAAATTGCTTAGGTTTCATTTGGAGCTTATCTTGGTGGAGTTTAGATGGAGATAAAGGTGCGAGGGTAATCTTCTTGCCATCCTTTGTAAAGGGGTATGTATTCAAGAAATCATTGTGCATTACCTTATAGTCATACAACCATGGTCTTCCCAAAAGGATATAACGTGCATCCTGATGTAACTGTGGAGGCCATTCGGCTCACACTCAAAGGATTGCAAGGAACAAGCTAAGAACTCACGACACTCAACTTGAACTGAATGGAATCCGAAACTTAAAATGGAGTAAAGGATAGTTCTAAACCTGAGACTTGGATACAAAAACTCCACCATGATTATGCTTAGGGCCCTTAAACTATGATTATGATACAGAAACACCACTTAATCAAGTTTAAGACTACACTTGAACACCACTCTAACCGGCCTAGTAAGAGATAAGCAAGTTTAGTGTTTAAGAGACACAAGAGCAATGCTCTCAAATCTGATTTCAATTGATATTCAAAGTTATGTTTTACAAAATGAGCCTTCAAGGCCTTATACACCACAGCCTAAGGTAGGAAAACAAACTAAGGAGGTTTCATTCCCCGGAAGGAAAACTCTTAATCATACTTAGGTATCAATTAGAAGTAATCTAGTTACAAGGCTTGATTAATCTAAGCTAAGTATAACCTGAAAACTAAGGAAAGCAAGACAAATAATCATGCTTAGCATTAATACACTTAATTAGCCTAAATACATCATATTACTAAAGAAAATGTGGAGAAAAGTAGCAGTAAAGCAAGTTCCCTTTTCGGTTGGCCAATCCGAATGCAAGGTGTGTTTTCTTACTTTTCTTTCTCATTGGTTGCTCTTTCCAAAACTGATTTTTGCAGCAAATGATGGTGTTCCGAGCTGCATTGACTCCTGATTGAACCAAACAAGTAAGTAGGCAGCTGAGCAAACCCTTTGGATAAGGAAAAACATGTAGTAGTTTAACCGGGTTATAGAAGCCAAATTCTGCCTAGTTTTCATTCCTTCTTTCATCCAACCAAAACTAAGCATGATTTTAATTTTAGGCCATGATGGGATACTTCAGCATGTGTGCAAGCCCCCTAGTAAAGAAATCAAGGTTATGATGTGTTTAACTGGAGAATTGCACTGAAACATTTTACCATGCAGTTTCGGACCAAAACTAGTAGGCTTGATAAATTTGCTTGATTTCTTTACTTCGATTGAGCATGATTAACTTTAATTGGTTGGACCTATAAGTTAACATCTCGAGGAACCCAAAAATGCAAAAATATTGAACTTAAGCCACAATGTAGCTTAAGAAATCAAATGAACAAAATCGGGTACGTTCTTGGCGTGTAACCTGGAATCACCTCCTTAACTCTGTTGCAAATGTGGTCATTGCTTGGACTTTGGAGCTTACATTGGACCTTTCTAAACTTGTTGGACCTTCTTCAATGTCTTGGCTTGAGGCGACTCCATCATCCTCCCCTTGTTGAACAGATTTGATCATCAAATCGGCAAGGTAATCATCGGCTTGGTAGGGACTCAAATTAGCTACACTGAATGTAGCTGAAACTCCATAGTCACCTAGCAAGTCAACGTTATAAGCATTGTCATTAATTTCTTTTCAAGTACCAAAAATGGAACATTAGCTCGTGGCATTAGCATGTTCTTCCTCCTTGAAGGAAATCTATCCTTTCTTAAGTGTATCCAAACGAGGTCTCCATGTTGAGAGACTATCTTTCTCCTATGCTTGTTGGCTTGGGCTTAGTACGATGTATTATTCTTCTCAATTTTGCCTTTAACCAACTCATGGAGCTTCTTAATCTCTTCCACTCTAGTTGTTGCATCCGCACCTGGCTTTTGATCTAAAGGTTGTTGAGTAAGATGAAGGGGGCTTAGGGGATCAATCCCATACACCACTCTAAAAGGAGATAGACCAGTAGCCCTGCTTAAAGCCTTGTTATAAGTAAAAGCATCATATGGTAGGAGTAAATCCCAAGCTTTGGCATGAGGTTTAATCAAAGCCTGTAGGAGAGTACCTAGGGTTTGAATAGTCACCTATGTTTGCCCATCAGTTTGGGGATGACAAATGGCACCATAGATGAGTTTAGTACCCAACTTCTTCCATAAAGTAACCCAGAAATGACTTAACAACTTTGTATCCCTGTCTAAACCAATGAATTTGGGGATACTATGTAAGCTGATTACTTCCTTAAAGTACAATTCTGCATTATGAGTAGCATTGTTTGTCTTGTTGCACGGGATAAAGTGTGCCATCTTTTAAAACCCATCCACCACTACCAAGATAGAATCCTTATTCCTTTGGGTTTTAGGTAAACCCAAAGTGAAATCCATGCTTACATCCACCTAAGGTATTGTAGGAACTAGAAGGGGTGTATATAAGCCATGAGGTGAGGTGTGACTTTGGGCAGGTTGGCATGTTCCACTTCTGCTTAGGATGTCTTGAACATCCTTTTTCAATCTTGGCTAGTAGTAATGTTCCCTTAACATGGTTAACGCCTTGGACTCTCTAAAATGACAAGATAAGGAACCACCATGCACTTCCCTAATTGGAAGCTCACGGGTGCTACACTTAGGTACACATAACCGTGTACCCCTGAATGAAAGCCCTTATTGAACTGAGAAAAAGGACGTCTTGAACATCCTTTTTCAATCTTGGCCAGTAGTAATGTTCCCTTAACATGGTTAAGGTCTTGGACTCTCTAGAATGACCAACCAAGGAACCACAATGCACTTCCCTAATTAGAAGCTCACGAGTGCTACACTTAGGTACACACAGCCGTGTACCCTTGAATAAAAACCCTTCTCGAACAAGGAAATGTCCTTTGGGGCGCTTTGAACAAACAGCAAGCAACTCCCCAAAGTATTCATCTTCAACATACAATGCTTTTACATGCTCAAAACCGAGTACACAAGCATCTAATTGGAACAAAAGCAAATACCTTCGAGATAGAGCATCGACCACTTGGATCAGTTTTCTAGATTTGTGCTTGATTGTGAAATGAAATGATTGTAAATACTCAACCCATTTGGCATTGCGTCATTTAACTTTTGTGGGCCTCAAACATTCTTCAAAGCCTCATGATCAGAATGCAAAATAAACTCACTTGCAACTAGATAATGACTCCAATGCTTTGAACACCTCACGATTGCATAAAACTGTTTATCATAGGTGGAAAACTTTCTTCTTGAATCACACAGTTTCTCACTAAAGAAGGCTAATGGTTTACCTTCCTGAGTAAGAACACCATCTCTAACAACTCCAGAGGCATCACATTCAACTTCAAAGACTTTATCAAAGCATGGCAAAGCTAGAATGAGTGCTTGAGTTAGTCTTTTCTTCACTTCCTCAAAGGCAGCTTGGGCTTTAGGGGTCCATTGGAATGATGTATCCTTAATAATGTCGGTCATGGGAGCCATTCAGGCGCTAAAGTTCCGAATAAACCTCCTGTAAAAGGAAGCTAATCTGTGATAGCTTCGAACATCATGTATACTGTAGGGAGTACGCTAAGACTGAATGGCCTCAATCTTGCTCTCATTTGCCTTTATGCCATGTCCAGTAACAATGTAACTAAAGAATGTTACCTCATGATTGAGAACGACACATTTCTTAAGGTTACCAAATAATCTCTCACGTTCCAAAACAAGCATAACTTGGGTGAGATGATCTTGATGCTCTTGCTCATTCTTGGAATAAATCAAGATATCGCCGAAGTAAACTACCATAAACTTGCCAATGTACGGCCTAAATACTTGATTCATCAATCTCATGAATGTACTAGGAGCATTTAAAAGACCAAAGGGCATAATCAACCATTCGTAAAGCCCTCCTTCAGTCTTAAAGGTCATTTTACACTCATCACCTTCTCTAATGCGAATCTGGTAGTAACCACTTCGAAGATCAATCTTTGAAAACACTTGAGAGCCATGTAATTCATCCAGCATGTCTTCAAGTCTAGGTATAGGATACATGTACTTGATTGTAATCTTGTTAATGGCTCTACCATCCACACATGTATGCATTCCTCCATCCTTTTTAGGAACTAAAAGAGGAGGCACAACACACGGACTTAAGGACTCACAAATCAAGCCCTTGGACATTGGTTCCTCAACTTATGGTTACATATCCATAGTTTCCTTAGGATTCATTCTGTAAGTTAGCTTATTTGGTAGGATAGAACAAGGAATGTGGTCAATATGGTGTTGGATATCTCTTTTACGAGGTAAACCCATTGGTATCTCCTCAGGAAACAAAAGACATAATCGATGCGTGAGTGCTTTGCTTCATCTTTGATATTCAAGATCCACTCTCTAAAGGCTTGGAATTCATGATGGGAGGCCTTTAACAATGGTTCACTAAAAGTGAGAAGCAAATCAAATTGCTTGTGTTTCATTTGGGGCTTATGCTGGTGGAGCTGAGATGGGGATAAAGGTGCGACAGTAATCTTCTTGCCTTCCTTGGTAAAGGAGTACGTATTCAAGAAGTCATTATGATTTACCCTACGGTGATAGAACCATGGTCTTCCCAAAAGGATATGAAATGCATCCATGGGGATAACATCACACCAATGTTCATCTTGATATTTCTGTCCAATCAAGAAAGAAACAAGGCACCGTGTGTTCAATTGGATGCTCTTGCTTTGATTCAGCCATTAAATGTTGTAAGGGTGTGGATGAGTCATGGTTTGCAAGCCTAGTTTCTTAATCATGCTAAGAGAAACCACGTCTACACAGCTTCCTCCATCAATAATAATAGAGCACACCATGTCTTGAACCGCACAACGGGAATGGAATGTGTTCTCTCTTTGCTCGTCTATAGCTCCTCTCAGGCCAGTCAAAAATTTTCTCAAAACCAGCATCTCACCTTCATCAACCTCTTCTACTATCTCCTCTTAAGTTTCTTCAAGGTTATCCTCAAAATCATCCTCCTTTTCCTCCTCTTAAAACTCCTCCTTCATGGTTACCCATTCATCAAGGTTCTCTCTTTGCTTGGATTTTTTATGGACTTAGGTTCTTTGTGGAAAGGAAGGGGATGGATTTGGGGGCATAGAAATGGCATTAGAACTCCCCTTGTTAAAGGGTTGGTATTTGGTTAAGAGTTTGGGGTTTTGAGGCTTAGGGGGCTATCTTGACTTCTTTCGTTGCTCAACCTTGTAGCTAGCACGAAAGCTTCATCAAAAGTAGTATAAGCTTGTAAATCAACTACATTAGCATGCCTAGGATCAAGGCCTCCTAAGTACCTGACAATTGTTTGCTCTTCGGGCTCTTGGAGATCACACTTGACTACAAGCTTCTCAAACTCATGTGTATACTCTTCCACTTTCAGGTTACCTTGTGTGAAATTATGGAGTTAAGAATAGAAACCTTGGACATAAGTTGGTGGTAGAAATCGAGCCTCAAGCTTAGGTTTCATCCTTGATGTATCTTGCCAAGGGAATGTCTAAAGTGATGATATAAGAGAAGAGAAAATGAAGAACAAGACCAAGAAGACAAGTAACTCAAACCGGTTTATGAAGATAGAATGCAACTCCCTTGTCTAGGATAAGCCAATGGCGCCACCTAGAGAGGATGTTGGGCTATTCCTTCTTCACTTATGGATACAGAATTAAATCACCACCATAAGCAAGAAAAGGAACCTAGTAGAGCACCACTTGAACTAGCCAATTCAAGATAAAGCAACTAGGGATTTCAAGAGAGAGTAAACACTCAATTTCATTTGCATGATCATCCAAAACTCCTTTCTTACATCCCTAAAGGCCCCTTATATAGGAGGGAGCCTCAAAATTCAGATTACAATGGTTACAATCCATGCCAAACGGACCAAGACAAAAGGGGAAGCACAAAAAGCAAGAAAAGTACAAAAGGTGATGTTGACAGTTGCTGGCAGCTTTCCAGATTTGCAGGGTCGACTTCAAACGGCCATATCTCCCTTTCTACTTACCCAAATTGGCTCCAACATACCTTAATAGAAAGCTTAGAAAGTGCTCTTTCCAGTGACTACTTGTGGAGCTCAGTTGGTGCAGCCGTTCAGAAGTTATAAGCAGAACAAATGAGGTGCTGCAGTCTGACTTCAGAAAAACACCTTTAGAAGTTTCCTTTCCTTTTGCCTCCTTGGGGTCCGTTTGCTCTGGTTTCTTTTCCCACCCTTTTAGCCAACTCAAAAAGGGATCTAGGCTCAAAATTCCAGGTTGGTAGGAGTTCTTTAGGTTGGGGAGATGGGGCTCCCAAAACCGGTCATAATCTGACCTGGAAAACAGATTTGGACAGTCTGGCTTTAACAAAGGGTTTGGATGGGCAAATGACATCCAAATGGGCTGAAACTTGATTTGTTGGGCAGCTAACACTCCAAGTTTTCTAGGGACACCAAAAGTTGGGCTTAAAGCCCTCGGGACCTTAGGCTACCAAGGTCAGAAAGTTGGGCCATGTGCAGGATGGACCCGGTAGAATGCAAGTGAGGCTTCCTTGAATGATTTCGAACCCTTGGAGAGTCTTTATGATCTCTTGAGCTAGGAGAACCTCTTGGGGCTGATCCCCATCAATCCTCTACCATTTTCGGATTCTTGTCTTTCTTTCTCTAACTCGTTTGGCACACAAATTTGTCCACCGAAGGGAGGCGTATTTCCTGAGCCTTAAAGCCACCAATTTCACCTTCTTGCCTTTAGGAACTTCTTTATATTCAAAAACACGCTCAACAGGATGCATCCAATCCAAAAATTCTTCAGCATCAATAATGTATATATGGTGATGGGGGCCATCTTCATAACCCTTCCAACC
>JACYFF010031954.1:49753938-49764943 GCA_017589665.1 Selenicereus undatus
CGTGAAGATGGACTTGATTGTGGAATTGTTTTGGACCATTTGGACTTGGTATGAACTTGTGGATGGACCTCCATCAGGTTTGGATTTATGGCTTGGTGTTAGACTATAAGAGATAGCCTAAACCTTGAATAAATGTGGGAATGGATTGGTGGATGGCTTATTTTGAGGTGGAAGTGATGGAAGTGTTTGGGAAAGTAAGGATAGGTGAAGAACACAAGTAGCACTAAAGAGAAAGCTCACGGTTTAAGAGAAACCAAGGCAATCTTAAAGAACTTCAAGTGTTTTAGGATAGTACTAAGCTAGGTGATTAGATAAGATACACCACTAACCACTAGCTTAGGGCCCTTAATCTTTGATTAGGATAAGATACACCACCTAACCAAGGATTAAGACTCTCTTTGATCACCACTTAGTTTGGCCAAAAACTAAGATAAGCAAGGAAAGTGTTTAGGGAATTCAAGACACAAAGTCTTTTCTCTCAAATTAAAACTCAAGTATATATTACAAAATGAACAACTAAAGGCTTTATATAGCCTTCAAAATACATGAAATGAGCTTTCCTTCTAAGCTAGGAAAGTCATTAAACACTTAATACTACTTAGTACATAGTTAAGAACTAATCTAATACAAACCAAAAGTTTAAGGCCTTAAATACATCTTAGCATGAATATAAGCCTTTCCTAAGCACTAAGGAATGTAGATGAATCAATTTCCTCACTAGGAAGGAAAGCTTCTCACGGTCACACCTCATAACAGCTGAAAACTCCTTGCTTGACATGTGTTGCTAGTGTGGCCGAATACATGCTTGCCAAATGTCTCCTCTTCACTTGCTCCACGTGTCTCCCTCATGCTTGGCTTAGTGGCAGCTCTCCAAGCAGCTCAAACCAAGCTGGTGAATATGCTTTCACATTAAGGAAACCCATTTAGGAAGGAAATCCTCCTTGCTAAGCAACCGGGTATATAGGTGCCAGTTTCTGCCTTGACTTGTGATGCATGGTTGACACCTCAAATGTTGCGTATTCTGGGATTTTTTTACGTTGCTGGAAACCTCACGATGTCTAGAATACCCTCCATTTGAAACCAATGCATTTGGACTACGTTTGCCACCTGAAAAAGTTGAAATGCCCAAACCGTGCAGAACCGAGTTCAAAACAGCACATGACTGAAAATCAGCTTCGTTCCCTAACAAAATGAACTCCAAATCTGGTAATTCAAATTGAAAATGAAAGCTAAGATCTTAATATTTCCAGGGATGCAAAAATTGGACATTTAAACCTCATGGAAGACTAAGAAATATAATCACCAAAACCGGGTAAAATCTGGATGTAAACTGTCTTCAGCACAGCTTGACTTAAACATAGGTTTTGGATGACCAAATGAAATCCAATGAGGCTGAAACTTGTTTTATTCAAAATCCAACATCCTAAGGTTTAATAGAACACCAAAATTAAGGATTTAAGTCATCTCAAAATTAGGTGACCATGACCAGATTTCACGGGCCAGTTGCAAACGTCCCAAGTAGCAAGGTGCGTTTAATTGTCTAGGCTTGTTTCTAATGCTTGGGAATAGCCTAAACATTCTGGAAGTGAGGGATGACCACCAGACCTCCATCAAGTACTCTTCTTAAAACAAGCATTTTTCCCTCATCAGCCTCCTCTACTACCTTCTCTTGTGTTTCCGCAAGGTTATCCTTAAAACCGTCCTCCTTTTCCTCCCTTTCAAACTCCTCCTTCACGGCTGCCCATCTGCTAGTGTAATAACCTTACGGTTTTGGATAGTTTGAAGCAATGTGCCCACATCCTTGGCATTTAAAGCACCTTCTATTGCTCATGGGGTTAGGATTGGGTTTATTTTGAGGGCCTTGGATCTTTTGTGGAGCTTGAGTTCGTTGTGGAAAGCAAGGGGACGAATTTGGGGGCTTAGAAACGGGATAGAACTCCCCTTGTTAAAGGGTTGGTTCTGGGTAAAGGCTTTGGAGTTTTGAGGCTTAGGGGGATGTCTTGACTTCTTTTGTTGCCCAACCTTGTGAGCAAGCATGCAAACTTCATCAAAAGTCATGTAACCTTGCAAATCAACTACATTAGCATACCCAGGATCAAGATCTCCTAAGTACCTAACTATAGTTTGCTCTTCGGGTGCTTGAAGATCACACTTGATAACAAGATTTTTGAATTCATGAGTATACTCCTCTACATTCAAGCTACCTTGTGTCAAATTATGGAGTTAAGAATAGTAATCCTGAATGAAAGTTGGGGGTAGAAACTGAGCCTTCAGCTTGGATTTCATCTTCTCCCACGTTCTAATCTTGGACTCTCTTTCTCTCACCCGTTTGGTGCATAAGTTTGTCCACCAAAGGGACGCATATTTCCTGTGCCTTAAAGCCACCAATTTCACCTTCTTGTCTTCAGGAACTTCCTCATACTCAAAAACACGCTCAACTATATGCATTCGATCCAAAAACTCTTCAGGATCAAGCTTAGCTTCAAAACTCTAGGATTTTGACCCTGAAGTCATTGGGATTAGCTTGAATTTGTGGTTCTCGTCTAGCCATTCTTAAGGGTTCGTCCTCATTAGATAAATCCACATTATGACGAAACACTTGTTCTTGTTTTCTAGGCTCATATTGGAGAGGTTCTTCATTCATCCTCTACTTTTGCTTTAAAACGGCTCCAAGTTGTTTTCTCAAGTATTCATTTTGAGCTTGGAGCTCTTTGTCATATTGAGCTTCTTCATTGATTTTCCTCATCAGCAATTCATTTTGGACAGAAAGTGATTGGCAATTCTTTATAACTACCTCAAATTTCTCATTCAGACTTGTACTAGTGCTCATCTTGAAACTGAGTATGTGTTTAAGCTAGAACAAGACTTGGGTTTGAATTTGAGAGGGGGAACGAAGTTTGGAAATGTGGGTATACCAGGCCAAGGAGAAACTCAGCTCTAATACAAAATATGATGGATCTTGGATGGGATTCAGCAAATATTCAAGATTGATTCCAAATGCAAATCAAAGCAAACTAAAATAAACGTTGAGTTCAAGGAGAATCCAAAAGAGAGAGAGGATAAATGAAATCTAAACTCTTACTTAGACATAGAAAACACCACTAAGTTTGAGTTTATGGCCCTTAAGCTTAATTAGGATACAATTATCACCACCTAATCAAGACTTAAGACTTACTTGATGACCACCCTAACCGCCCTAATTGGAGATAAGCAAGTGAAGTTTTTTTAGGAACGAAAGGAGTAATTCTCTCAATCTGATTTCAATTCATATTCAAGTTATGTTCTACAAAAGCAAGCCTCTCAAGGGCTTATACTCACGACCTAAGGCAGCAAAAAGAAGCTAAGAAGGTTTCCCCCCTAGGAAGGAAAGCTCTTAAACATACTTAGCTAGCGCTTAATGCTAATATAGTAAGAAGGCTTAATAAAATGTAGGCTAATTACATTCTGAATATAAATGAGTATAATTTTGACTCTCCACGGATACCACTAAGTTACTATGCCTGTAGAAGGGAGACAGAATAGAAGAATGCCAAGGCAGTGGAGGTCAGTCCGTGGTGGATGCCACAGTCTGTGGTTTCTCTATTTCCTATGAGGCTTTTTGTTTTCTCGCAAGGTCTTCGACTTCCTGGTGGTTATTATTCCATTATTATGCATGGCTGTTCGTCCTCCCGAATTTTACTAAAAAAGGGGGGGCCTCTCATCCTCTCACACACTCCATCATGTCATCTCATACTCCTTTCCTCTCTTCAAGCTGATTAGGATTAGTTTAGATTAGAGGGAGAGAGAGATAGAGTTGAAGTGAAGACTTGCAAGGATTCCATCTCGGGTTTGCACGACGGTTCAAGCGCGATTTTTGGTTGAGCAATTCTTCCCTCTTCTCTTCTCTTTCCTCTTTAGATTTATCCCTTTAGAGTAGTTAGTTGTTTAATCTTTGATCATGTGTGAGTAGTTTACTTTTGCCGAGGGATTTAGTAGTTTGTGGAGGTGTAGTTGGATCATGTTTTAATCTATTCAATTGTACTTATTTTCATGGCTGGTTTGATTTCGTTCTATCAAGTGTATCATATGTTGTGAGTTGATTTTTGGCCAAAATTTACTTGAACACTTGAAACAATCAAGTGAACATTCGAAAGACGACATTTGGTTGTTGGACTGCTTGAATAGACTTAGCATAACTTCGTCTCGAAAGAGGGATTTATGTGTTTGGAGGGCTATTAAGTAATCGAACATATTATTAAACTTGGATTACGTCAAATTAGTTGGAAAGAGCGACATTTGCTTAGTTTAAGCAAATTTAGTTGATTTCGAAAGAATAGACTAAATTTCTGTACAGATTGCAATTCGTCGAAATTTGCCAATTATAGAACGGCACATGTTTATCATTTTGGTTCAATTCCCCTTCATAAGTACGAAAATTCCTAGCATTTTTCCCTTATTTGATTTACAAAAGTTTATTTGCAGTTGTTGAATGGAAACCATTTGAATTAGAATTTTACTAAGCATATCTTTAGGGATTCTAACCCAGTAGTTCAACCTAGTCTATAGAGATCGACGTTGATTTGCTGTAATGCCACCATGCGCTTGCAGGCCTACTAGGTTTTTGGCGCAGTTGCCGAGGACTAGGATCGAATATTGGGCCTTTCCTGATAGGTTTGAGAAAACATTTAGTTTTTCTTTGAAAAAAAAAAGGAAAACAAAAATTGAAAATCTAAAAAAATAAGAATTTTTTAGAAACAACAACGACAATTTTCCATTTCCCTTAATTCGAGCATGAATTATTTTGGAGTTATTTTAAGTGATTAATTGTTTTCCTTGCTCAACGTAGTTATTGTGTTGGTAAATGGGAAAGTTTGGAAATTGTTGCTGAGGGTGTGAATAGTGAAACCCGAAGTCTTTTAGAGTATTGGGGCTTTCATGGTAAAAATATTGATGATGCATGGTATTTGCTTGAGTGGATTACTTGGGATTCATTTGAATTTAAGAAGGCTCTTGTTATTTATAAATGTTCATTTTGTGATCCTTGAGCATTCTGTTCCAGATCTTATTATGCCCCTTTTTGGTGTGATTTATGTAATTCTTCTGATTATGCTACTAATTTGTGTCCTTATTATGCATGCTATACTCAACCTTATTTTGCATCACTCATAGACAACACTGAAGTTGTCCTGACCTTAAATGATTCATCCTTTCCTTTAGCTCAATGCAGGGGGCTCGGGAAGGGTGATACTTTTCCATTTGATGTTAGGTTTGATTATGCGGATGCATGTTTTGAGTTAGAAGATATTTTTGATAAGGTGCATAATCCAGTGGAGAATACTTTGGAGGAATCACGTTATGTGCTTGTGCACGAGGAGTCTCCTAGCCTTGGTTTTCATGATATTCTTCTCCCCAATCCCCTCGATCATTCCCATGTTTCCCCTAAGTGTTCACAACCCTCTATTTCCCCATAGTATTCTTTAGACGCACCCGTGGATAATGCTTAGATTTTTGATTCTAATGTTGTCTTGGGCCCTGAGGATAGCGAGTTTATGTGCTTGGTGGGAATGTTGATGCTTATCTGTCCCTAGGTTACTTAAGAGGGTATGATCCCTCCATTGACTCGTATTGTGTACGCCTAGAGGGCCTACCTAGGAAAATCATGTGGTCTACATTCTTTAATCATTTCTATGGGTTTTGATAAGGTTAAGAGGATATTAGTTGCCTTTGGTGTGAGTTTTGTTATTGCCTCTTACCTTTTATTTTCCCAATTGTGGTCCTAGGAGTTTGATAAGCTCCTGCGTGCTTGAACAACACCTGCTTTCATGAGCCGAGTTTAGACAATGTGATGGAGTGGCTAATGCTCCATGTGCCCCGGTTATTACGCGACTGCATAACCGAGGTGCACTATGCACCTAACCTGGTGAGATCGTTATGTTTTTTTTCGTTTCCCTTCTCTTACTTTCTTTCCTTTGAATAATAATGCTTTATTTAAGTATGGGGGAAGGGTAGCTTCATGTTTTTCATTTTGATTATTAGTTTGCATACATGCTAGAGCATATAGTCTTAGGTTTCCTTTTTGTTTGCATTAGTGTTTCGCATTTAGTTGCATTTTAGGTTTGCATATAGGAATGCATGAAGAGATGTTATGGTTGGTTTAAGATAACCTCCGATGATATTTTTGCTAGGCATGATAGCTTTCATGAGCTTGAGTAACTTTTGATGTATAATCCCTTTTGGTGCGAAACTTTTTGAAGGTTTTTTAAGTACTTCTTGCTTTGACCCTTGTCTTGATTGAGAAGTTTGTTATCCCTTAGAATTTTTGGCACTCATGTTTGTAGAAGGGAGTCATTTTATGAGCTTAATGAGACTTTGGTAGATATCCCGCAAAATTTTGAGCCTTATTTGGACTAATCATTATATTTAGTCTCATGTTTCTTTCATATGTGTGACTCTTCCACATTGTATCTCCAGAAATTGCCTGGACTCTTGTTCAAAATTACATTAGCATGTGCATATTAGATGATATGATAGAGGGACTGCTTTCTTTGGTCATCTTAGCCACATCGCCAAATAGCCTACCTTCGTATTATATGTTTGTTCCCTTTACTAGCCCCTTTGAGCTAATATTCGTCTTTGTTGTGACCCCTTCATATTAGCCCTTGGCCAAACACATATTCCTACTTTAAAGCCAAATCTATGGAGCATTACTTCATCTACGTAGTGGGTGGTTTTGGGAGTAATTGAGTTTAAGGTGGCTTTGGTATGTTGGTTTATTGAGGGATTCAAGATATTGATCATTTGTTTTGGTTCCCTCTTGTTTTGGCTGTATACATAAAAATTCGGTTGTGGGTTGATAGTTAGTGATCCTATGCCTTTCAGTAATGTAATTTTCCTTTCATTTCTCCAAAAAAAAGGAATAAAAAGGAGAAGGAAAAGTGCAAAAAGAAAAAACTCATGTTGCAAAAAAAAAGAAAAAAAGAAAAAACAAATTATGTTGAAAAGAAAAAGACAAAAAAGGAAGATAAAGTCATGTTGAAAAAAAAAGCAAAAAAAAAAGATAACAAATGAAAAAAACAAGTGAAAAAGAAAAACTAAGTGTTTGGCATGGCATACATACATTGCTTGTGTTTCTTCTTTGCCAACTCATTTCCTATGTAATTGATTGGGATATATATCCATTGTATTTTGAGGTTTGGAGTGTTCGTGAAATTCAAGGTTTCTTGGTGGTTTGTTGGTTGCTCCCTAATCACTTGGCTAAGTAGCTCCACAATGTCCTAAATGCAGTTGTCCACTCCTTTCCCTTAACCCTTCTAGCCGACATTACAACTCTATCAAAGTCGTCTTAATTATCTTGTGCACATTACATTTTAGTGGTGGATAATTTTGAGAGCCTTGCCAAGCATATGGTAGGTTGCATCTTTGGAATGAGTCTTGAGTGAACCTGTGATGTATTTCAAACACATGAGCGGGAGTGTTTCACATTTCCCAAAAGTGAGGTTCTATCAGTCCATTTGGCTCTACTCAATCTCATGTGCTTGCATGACAAGCTTTGTGATTCTTTGGGGTGATCAAGTTCGATATTGAGTTTGTGGTCTTATAATTTTTTGAAAACCTTCTTTTTCTTTTGACTTTGAAATGTTTTGTGCACTACTTGGGGGTTTTTGTTGATTGTTATTCTTGCTTGTGACATGCTATGGCTTTCCTATTTTAAAGAGGTTGTTCTGTTCCATCTTCCCTAGTTGGTTTTCTCTAATGCTTGCTTGAGGACAGGCAACGTTTAAGCATGGGGGAGTTTGATGAGTGCTTAACATATATATCATTTTAGGGTCATTTTGCTGCATTTTAGAGAGAATTATGTGCTTTATGTTATAATTTATACTTCTTTTCCCGTTTTACGATCGGTTTATGATTATTTTCTGTGTTTTGCAGGTTTTGGACCTTTTAACCCAAATTTCACCCATAAATGAGTATAATTCTCACTCTCCACAGATACCCCTAAGTTGTTATCCCCGTGAAAGGGAGATAGAATCGAAGAATGCCGAGGCAGTGGACACCATGGTCGGTCAATTGTGGATGCCACGGTCCATGGTGTCTCTATTTCCTACGAGGCTTTTTGTTTTGTCACAAGCTCTTCGACTTCCTGGCGGTTATTGTCCATTATTACACATGGTTGTTCGTCTTTCAGAATTTTACTATAAAAAGGGGCGGGGCTCTCCTCCTCACACATACCCCATCATCTTATCTCATACTCCTTTCCTCTCTTCAAGTAGATTAGGATTAGTTCAAATTAGAGGGAGAGAGAGATAGAATTGAAGTGAAGACTAGCAAGGATTCCATCCCGAGTTTGCACGATGGTTCAAGTGCGATTTTTGGCTGAGCAATTCTTCGCTCTTCTCTTCTCTTTCCTCTTTAGATTTATCACTTTAGAGTAGTTAGTTGTTTAATATTTGATCATGTGTGAGTACTTTAATTTTGTCAAGGGATTTAGTGGTTTATGGAGGTGTAGTTTGATCATGTTTTAATCTATTCAATTGTGCTTATTTTCATGATTGGTTTGATTTCGTTCTATCAAGTCTTTGATATGTTGTGAGTTGATTTTTGGCCAAAATTTACTTGCACACTTGAAGTAATCGAGTGAAAATTTGAAAGACGACATTTGGTTGTTGGGCTGCTTGAATAAACTTAGCATAACTTCGTCTCGAAAGGGAGATTTATATGTTAGGAGTGCTATTAAGTAATCGAAGATACTAAACTTGGATTAAGTCAAATTAGCTTGAAAGAGCGACATTTTCTTAGTTTAGGCAAATTTTGTTGATTTTGAAAGAACAAACTGAATTTCTATATAGATTGCAATTCCTTGAAATTAGGCAATTAGATAAAGGCTCATGTTTATCATTTTGGTTCAATTCCCTTTCATAACTACGAAAATTCTTGGGCGTTTTTCCCATATTTGCTTTTGAAAAGTTTATTTGTAGTTGTTGAATCGAAACCATTTGAAGTAGAATTTTTCTTAGCATACCTTTAGGGAATATAACCCAGTAGTTCAACCTAGTCCTTGTTGGATCGACCTTTACTTGCTACAAAGCCACCGTGAGCTTACGGGCCTACTAGAATTCCACCTAAACATTTTACCACGTAGTTTCGGACCAATTATGGCAGTCTTGACAAAATGGCTTGATTCGTTCACTTTGATTGAGCATGTGATGTAAAGCACAAGGGAAAACACTCACACTCAACTGGATTGCATTGATAAGCTAAGAACTCACGACTTTTTACTTGAACTCAAGGAATCTGAAACTAAAAGTGAGTTGAAGAACAAACTTGGATACAGAAAACACCACCAAGATCAAGGTTAGGTTCCCTAAACTATGATTATGGTACAGAAACACCACTTAATCAAGTTTAAGACTACACATGAACACCACTCTAACTGGCCTAGTTAGAGATAAGCAAGTTTATTATTTTACGTATGAAAGGGGCAACACTCTCAATCTGATTTTAGTTTGATATTCAAAGTTATATTTTCAAAAGACAGCGTTCAAGGCCTTATACACACGACCTAAGCCAGCAAAAGGGGATGGGAGGTTTCCTTCCTAGGAAGGAAAACACTTAGAGCACGCTTAGGATGCGCTTAAGCTAATCTAGCTACAAAGTGTGATCAACTTAAGCTAATTACATTCTAATCACTAAGGAAAGCAAAACAAATGATCAGACTTAACATTATTACACTTTATTAGCTTTATACATCAGCTTTACTAGTGAGAAGGGTAGAAAAGTAGCAGTAAAGTGCTTTCTCTTTTCGGCCGGCTGATCCGGATGCAAGGTGTGATTTCCTTCTTAGTTTTCTCATTGGCTAGGCTCTTTCCAAGGATGATTTGTAGCTCACGATGATGTTCCTGGTTCCCTTGTCACTGGGTGATGCAAGCAAGTAGAAAACCAGCTGAGCAGACCCTTCGAAGAAGGAACGACACGCAACTGCTTAACCAGGTTCTAGAAGCCACATTCTGCCTGGTTTTTTACCCTTCTTTTTTCCAATAAAAAATGAGCATGATTTTAATTTCAGGTAGTGGGGGCATACATTAGGGTGTGTACAAATCCCCTCAGCAAAGAAATCAAGGTTTGGGCGCGTTCAAGTAGGAAACTCCGCTGAAAGATTTTACCATGCAGTTTTAAATCAAAGCTAACCAGCTTAATACATTGGCTTGATTTCTTCACTTCGACTGGTCATGATTAACTTCAACGACTTGGACCTGAAAGTTAACATCCAGACGAACCCAAACATGTAAAAAATTGAGCTTAAGCCATATTGTAGCTTAAGAAATTATTTGAACAAAATCGGGTATTTTCTGACCATTTAACCTAGATGCACTTCCATGACTCTTTTCAAGAATGTGAGTTATTGCTTGGACTTTGGAGCTTGCATTGGACCTTGCAAGACTCATTGAACCTTCTTCTTGGTCTTGGCTGGAGGGGACTCCATTATCCTCCACTTGTTGCAAAGATTTGATCCTCAAATCGATAACGTAATCATCAGCTCGGTAAGGACTCAAGTCAGCCACATTGAATGTAGTTAAAACTTCACAGTTACCAGGCAAATCAACCTTATAAGCATTGTCATTAATCTTTTTCAAGTACCTTAAATGGACCATCAGCTCATGGCAATAGCTTGTTCTTCCTCTTTTAAGGAATCCTTTCCTTCCTTAAGTGTATTTGAACGAGGTTTTCAGGTTGAAACACCATCTTTCTCCTATGCTTGTTGCCTTGGGCTTGGTAGGATGCTGATGGGGACCATCCAAGTCAACCTCTTTTGACACCCACCATTGACCCTACTACTGTTTTGGAGCCCAAGAGGGTCAAGGAAATCCATGCCTTGGTCAGAAATCAAGTGTACAAGGCAGAAGAAGAAGTGGTCAGTTCGAACAGTTTCTGGCCCGGTTTTGTTTGCCTTCTAGAACAAAATTCTGAAGGCCAAATTTCCTGCACGCCATACCAGATTAAAGCTTAGGATCTAAGCTTTCCAACAAGT
>JACYFF010031954.1:49765343-49808476 GCA_017589665.1 Selenicereus undatus
TTATAAATACCCCCTCTCATCCTTTTGTAAGGGTCTTTTGCTGAATTAAACACAAACCTTAGAGCATTGTCTCTTCCTCTCAAATTCCTAGTTCTATATCTCAAGTTTGGCAACTTGGGTGGTGTCTAGGTCTCTTTATCTGAATTGGGTGGTGTTTCTGTATCCCAATTGATCTAAGGAGATTGCCCAAGTCCTCATTCAAGAGTGGCACTTCGGTTTATCTCTTGAAAGGGTGCTTGTTCTATCCTTGGTTTCGGTTTTTTGCTTCACATTCAAGATCTTCTACTCCATTTTCTTTCCCAAGTGCAAGGTGAGGTATATCAAGTGGTATCAGAGCCTTGGCTACCCTCCTGAGCTTGCTTCCACCCACAAACACCCTCCCAAACACTAACCCACAAAGTCCATCAAACACATCCCCTTTTATCTCCCTTGCAAGCTTTCTGCCGAGCCACGGACAGCCAATCGGCACGGGCACCCCGTGCTAAGGCGCACGACCGTGCCACTTTTCACCCCGTCCCCCTTCAAACAGAAAGTCCGCACGGTCAGGCCGTGCCCCCTTGCACGACCGTGCCACTCACCCCCAACCTGAAACACTCCATTCCCCACCCTCATACCACCATGTCTACTAGCATCACACCGGAACAAAGTGACAAAGCCGAACTCGAGGCTCAGGTCAAGTACCTCCAAATACAACTTGGCCAACTCCTTGAAGAAAAGCGGAGGTACATGAGGAATTCCCGAAGTCCAACGGAACAACACCCTCGGTTTAACCTTGAAGAAGAGGAGAGCTATCCCAAAGGCCCCTCTAGTGAAGAAGATGAGGGAAGAAGGCCACTTCGACCTAGTGGAGGTGGCAACTTGGACTTCAAAGTCGACATCCCCGAGTTTGAAGGTCATCTAGATCCCGACATGTTCCTAGATTGGCTTCGAACGGTGGAACGAGTCTTTGATTACAAAGACATTCCGGAGGAGAAAAAGGTAAAGCTTGTAGCCCTTAAACTTCGCAAGTATGCTTCAATTTGGTGGGCTAATTTGATGACCAAGAGGGCAAGAAAGGGGAAGGGTAAAATCCGTACTTGGGCTAAGATGAGGGATAAACTCAAGTCTAAATTCCTCCCTACCCATTACCTCCATGACAACTACCTCAAACTCCACAACCTCAAACAAGGAACCAAAAGTGTGGAAGAGTATACTAGGGAGTTTGAACAACTCCTCTTGAAGTGTGACTTGAGTGAAGAAGAGAACCAAACCCTTGTGAGGTATTTGAGTGGTTTGGATGAGAGCATAGCCCATGTCATTGAACTACACCCCTATTCATCCCTTGATGAGCTTAGTTCTCTTGCTTACAAGGTGGAACAACACCGAAAATCCAAAGGCAAAGGAATTGTGTCCAAGCCTCCCCCTCGGTCTTACCCCTTTCAAAGACCCCCAAACACAATCCCTAAACCCCAAGCTCCACCCCCTCCACGGCCAACTCCACAAAATGCCCAAAACCCTCCACAAAGAACCCTTCCCAAGCCGGAGGATAGGAGAAGGTGTTTTCGGTGCCAAGGATTGGGACACATTGCTTCCGAGTGTCCAAACAAGAGAATCATCACCTTGGCTGAATTTCAAGCTTCCTTTGAGGAGTATGAAGTAGGCAATGAAGGAGAATATGAACAAGAACCCAATGAGCCTCTAGAAGAGGTTGAAGAGGGTCCGGATGATGGAGAGTTGTTGGTAATTCGAAGGGCCTTAAGTGGCCTAGCCTCTCAAGACAATCTTGAACAAAGAGAGGCCATCTTCCATACAAGGTGCACCATTGGTGGTAAAGTGTGCTCCCTTATCATTGATGGGGGAAGTTGTGCAAATGTGGCATCACAATCCATGGTGGACAAACTCAAGCTACCGGTGACTCCTCATCCCAAGCCATACACCATTCAATGGCTTAATCAAAGCAAAGGTTTGCAAATATCTTCTCAATGCCTTGTGTCTTTAAGCATTGGTAAGAATTACAAGGATGACATTTGGTGTGACATTGTACCTATGGATGCATGCCATGTCTTGTTGGGGCGCCCTTGGTTGTTTGATAGAAAGGTCATGCATGATGGCCGAATGAACACATATACCTTCACCAAGCACCACAAAAAGATCACCCTCACCCCCCTCAAATCGGCCACCCCTTCCAAACCCAAAGAAAACCCACCAAAAGATGTCTTCCTCACCACTCTCCTCAAATCTCAATTGCATGAGTATGAACCCTACAAAGAGTGGATATTGCTTGGCCAAGAACCGGCCTTGTCCACGGCCTCCTCACATCCCCTCCTTACCCCTCTCCTACAAGAGTTCCAACATGTTTTCCCACAAGAGATCCCACATGGCCTACCCCCAAAAAGAACCATCCAACACAAAATTGACCTTGTGCCCGGTTCTACTCTTCCAAACAAACCGGCCTATAGGATGAACCCCCAAGAAACTCAAGAGGTTCAACGTCAAGTTGATGATCTCCTAGCCAAAGGGTTAATCCGTGAGAGTTTGAGCCCATGTGCCGTCCCGGCCCTTCTTGTGCCCAAGAAGGATGGAAGTATGAGGATGTGTGTTGATAGTAGAGCTATCAACAAGATCACTATCAAGTACCGGTATCCCATTCCCCGGTTGGAAGACCTACTAGATGAGCTTCATGGGGCCACTATCTTCTCCAAAATTGATCTTAGAAGTGGCTACTATCAAATCCGGATCTTTGAAGGGGATGAGTGGAAGACCGCCTTCAAGACCAAGGGAGGCCTATATGAGTGGTTGGTGATGCCATTTGGGTTGTCTAATGCACCAAGTACTTTCATGAGGCTTATGAATGAGGTGCTTAAACCGGTTATTGGCAAGTTTGTTGTTGTGTACTTTGATGACATCCTTGTCTATAGCCATGATGAGCAAGAGCATGCAAGTCATCTTCAACAAGTCCTTAGTATTTTGGCTAAGGAAGAGCTCTATGGCAACCTTGAGAAGTGCCATTTCTTCACATCCCAAGTCATCTTTTTGGGATATGTGGTTTCGGCCCAAGGCATCCATGTAGATGAAGAGAAAGTCAAGGCCATTCAAGAGTGGCCTACTCCTACATCCATACAACAAGTGAGAAGTTTCCATGGGTTGGCTTCCTTCTATAGGAGGTTTGTGAAGGATTTTAGCTCTATTGTCTCACCCATGACCGAGGTAATCAAAGGGAAATCCTTTGAGTGGAATGACCAAGCACAATCGGCCTTTGAGGAGATCAAAAGGAGACTCACTAGTGCTCCTATTCTAGCCTTGCCAAGCTTCTCCAAGCCCTTTGAAGTTGAGTGTGATGCTTCCGGGGTGGGCATTGTGGCGGTTTTGTCTCAAGAAAGAAGGCCAATTGCATTTTTTAGTGAGAAGTTGAATGAAACCAAGAGGAGATACTCCACTTATGATAAGGAGTTCTATGCTATCATCCGTGCCTTGGAACATTGGAGGCATTACCTTGTTGGGGCCGAATTCACATTGCATTCGGACCATGAAGCCCTTAAGTTCATCCAAGGGCAACACAAGCTCAACCCCCGCCATGCTAAGTGGGTTGAGTACCTCCAAGCTTTCAACTTCATGATCCACCATAAAGCCGGGAAGTTGAACAAAGGGGCGGATGCTCTCTCAAGGAGGTATCACCTCCTTTCGGTCCTTGACTCCAAAGTGCTTGGTTCGAAATTATCAAAGGGATGTATGCTAATGATGAGGACTTCAAGGAAATTTTTGTCAAGTGTGCTACTCACCCCCACGGCCTCTTCCATCTCCAAGAGGGTTTCATCTTCAAGGGCACACGGCTATGCATTCCCAAGTGTGGGTTTAGGGAGTTGCTCATCCAAGAACTCCATGGTGGTGCTCTAGCCGGTCACTTTGGGGTAGACAAGACTAGCTCAATGCTCAAGGAGCATTATTATTGGCCAAAAATGGCCAAGGATGTGGAGCACTTCATCAAAAGGTGTTCGGTTTGTCAAATGGCCAAGAGTCATGTCCATCCCCACGGCCTCTACTCTCCTCTACCCGTGCCTCTAGCCCCATGGGAGGATATTAGTTTGGATTTCATCACCGACTTGCCCCGTACCCAAAGAAGCAAAGACTCCATCATGGTGGTGGTGGACCGGTTCTCAAAAATGGCCCACTTTGTCCCTTGCCATACAACTCATGATGCCTCTTCCATAGCCAACCTATACTTCAAGGAGATTGTAAGACTTCATGGCATTCCAAGGAGCATGGTTTCGGATAGGGACACTAAGTTCCTTAGTCATTTTTGGCTCACACTTTGGAGGAAGATGGGGACGCACCTCAAGTTTAGCACTACTTGTCACCCACAACCCGATGGCCAAACCGAGGTGACAAACCGGACTTTAGGTACATTACTTAGAGTGCTTGTCAAGAAGAATATCAAAGCTTGGGACGAGCTCCTTCCTCATGCCGAGTTCGCCTTCAACCGTGCACCAAGCAAAGCTACTCATCTCTCCCCTTTCCAAGTGGTCTATGGGTGCAATCCAAAAACCCCCTTAGACCTTGTTCCCATCCCTACTCCTAACAAATTTAGTTGGGAGGCCGAGAAGAGAGCCAAAGAGATCAAAGACCTTCATGCTCAAGTGAGGGAAAGGGTTGAGAAGGCTAATGCCCAAGCCATGCATCAAGCCAACAAGCATAAGAAGGAGGTCCACTTTCAGCCCGGGGACTTGGTGTGGATACATATGAGGAAAGAAAGGTTCCCTAGCAAACGCAAGTCCAAGATCATGCCAAGGTCAGATGGCCCCTTTGAGGTATTGGAGAAAATTGGGCCGAATGCATACAAGGTTGACCTACCGGGTGAGTATGGGGTGTCCGCCACCTTCAATGTGGCTGATCTCAGCCCATACTATGTTGAAAATGAAGAACTCCCAAGTTTGAGGTCAAACTCCAACCCACTTGGGGAGGATGATGGGGACCATCCAAGTCAACCTCTTTTGACACCCACCATTGACCCTACTACTGTTTTGGAGCTCAAGAGGGTCAAGGAAATCCATGCCTTGGTCAGAAATCAAGTGTACAAGTGATGTACCCATGGGAAGCAAAGGGAATAGCAATGAGAGTGATCAAGTGCAAGGGCAAGCAACCCCAACCCCCAAGGAAGTCCAAGAAGCCACCAAAGTCATGAGGGAGCCCCTAGATAACCTTGACCATGATCCCACAATGCTGGTCAACAAGGGCAACAACCTCTTGACCCTAATCACCTAGGTTGAAGGTGGTTTAGGAGGTTGATGGAGGCCATCCTTTTAACCCTCCTAATCCCTCATCATCCACTCCCCTAGAGTCCAAAAACATCATGGAGACCCAAGAAGTCCAAACCCTGGCCAGAAACATCATGAACATCAACCGTCACCAATGTTCCAGTTCGATCAGTTTCTGGCCCGTTTTTGTTTTGCTTGTAGAGATCGATCCTGAAGGCCAAATTTCCTGAACTCATATCCAAATTAAAGATTAGATTCTAAGCTTTCCAACAAGTACTCATGCAGGAAATTTGGAGGTCATTTGGTCAGTCATCCATTGCAAAAACCGAAGCTCACTATTTGCAGGCTGGAATCCCGCGTGGTCTGAATGCAAGGATCTTTTGGATGACCTATTGAACTCCATCTTTTGTGAAACTTTAGGGCATGAAAATACATCTAAATATTTATCAAATCATGCCCCTAAAGTTGGGAGGAAGCTCCCCCTTGTGCTGCTATTAACCGGCCAAAGAAGGAAGAAAATCCTTTTAACCGGTTAATGTAGTGACTTGCTGATTTCCTTGGGTTTTGCTTGTACTAATCTGATTTGTGTTCCCCCAAACCCCTCAGCTGCTGTATTTGAGTACTCCTAAGCTTGACACCTCAACTTTGAGATCATTTAAGCTAGTGAGGTGTCAAGTGTGGGAGTAATCACTTGTATTATCACTTAGTCCTTGTTTCTAGCCTTAGACTTAGGTGTCATTGACCTTAATCAGCTTGTATACAGAAAAATTAGCTGAGTGAAGGGTGGTATGCTTCTATAAATACCCCCCTCACTTCCTTTTGTAGGGGACTTTTGGCAAATTGTGTTTAGGTTGAGTTCATACTCCCTTGTTTTCTCTCTACTCTTGCTTATCACTAGCCTAGCTCTCTAGTGTGGTGTTCAAGGGTCCTTGAAGACCAATTGAGTGGTGATATCTTATCTCCATTGGTCCTCAAGGAGAGCTCTAAGTAAGCTTGGTGGTGATATCTTATCCAAGTCTACTTAGTTTATCTTCTTGTCACTTGATTGTTTGCATTCCCACCTATTCTTTCTCTCCCAAATTGCTTTTCTACTTGAGATCCCTTCTTTGTTCTTCATTTGAGGACTTAGAAGTGCATCAACAAGGCAGAAGAAGAAGTGGTCAGTTCGAACAGTTTCTGGCCCGGTTTTGTTTGCCTTCTAGAACAAAATTCTGAAGGCCAAATTTCCTGCACGCCATACCAGATTAAAGCTTAGGATCTAAGCTTTCCAAAAAGTACTTGTGCAGAAATTTTGGAGCTCATTTGGTCAGTCAAAAGGGCCAAAAACCGAAGCATATGCAGTGCAGGCTGGAATCCAGCGTGGGGTGAAAGAGGGTTCTGTTTGGGTAACCTATTGAACTCCATTTTTTGTCAAACTTTAGGGCATGAAAATGCATCTAAATATTTATCAAATCATGCCCCTAAAGTAGAGAGGAAGCACCCCCTTGTGCTGCTATTAACCAGCCAAAGAGTGAAGAAAATGCTAGTGACCGGGTAAAGGCTTGGACCGGCTGCCACATTGATTTTGGTGTGTACTTTTGCATTTATGGCTGTTTTAAAGCCCCAATCTGATGTATTAGGGTAGCTTAGATGGTTGACACCTCAACCTTGAGATTAATTAAACTAGTGAGGTGTCAAGAGTTGGTGTAATCTCTTGTTTTGTCACTAGGTACTTGTAAGCTAGGTTAGGCTTAGTCATTTAGTCACTAAATCAGCTTGCAAGCTACCTTGGCTGAGTGTGAGGGTGGGAATGAGGTTATAAATACCCCCTCTCATCCTTTTGTAAGGGTCTTTTGCTGAATTAAACACAAACCTTAGAGCATTGTCTCTTCCTCTCAAATTCCTAGTTCTATATCTCAAGTTTGGCAACTTGGGTGGTGTCTAGGTCTCTTTATCTCAATTGGGTGGTGTTTCTGTATCCCAATTGATCTAAGGAGATTGCCCAAGTCCTCATTCAAGAGTGGCACTTCGGTTTATCTCTTGAAGGGGTGCTTGTTCTATCCTTGGTTTCGGTTTTTTGCTTCACATTCAAGATCTTCTACTCCATTTTCTTTCCCAAGTGCAAGGTGAGGTATATCAGATGCACTAGTCCTCTCCATTCTGCCTTCAACCAAATCATGGAGCTTTTGTGTCTCTTCCACCGTAGCTACTGCGTTCGCACTTGGCTTTTGATCTAATGGTTGTGGAGTAAAATCAAGGGGGCTTAGGGGATCAATCCCATACAGCACCTTAAAAGGAGATAGACCAATAGTCCTGCTTGGAGCCTTTTATAAGCAAATTCAGTGTGTGGCAAGAGTAAATCCCAAGCTTTGGCATGAGGTTTAATCAAAGCCCGTAGGAGAGTACCTAGGGTTTGATTTCTCACCTCGATTTGCCCACCATTTTGGGATGGCAGTTGGTACTATGCACGAGTTTAGTACCCAGCTTCTTCCATAAAGCAACCCAGAAATGACTTAATAACTTTGTATCCCCATCTGAGACAATGGATTTGGGGATACCATGTAATATGGTTACTTTCTTGAAATATAACTCAGCAATATGGGTAGCATCATTTGTCTTGTTGTATGGGATAAAATGTGCCATTTTTGAAAAGCTATCCACCACCACAAAGATAGAATCCTTGTTCCTTTGAGTTTTAGGCAAACCTAATATGAAATCCATGCTTACATCCACCAAAGGTAAGGTAGGAACTCGAAGGCTTGTGTATCAGCCGTGGGGTAAGGTATGGCTCTTGGCACGTTCCACATCTTCTTAGGATGTCTTGAACATCCTTTTCCATTCCTAGCTAGCAGTAATGTTCTCTTAACATGGTTGAGGTCTTGGATTCGCCAAAATGACCAACCAAGGAACCACCATGCACTTCCCTTATTAAAAGCTCACGAGGGCTACACTTTAGTACACACTGCCTTGTACCCTTGAACAAAAACCCTTCTTGAATCAAGAAGTCTCCTTCAGGGTGTTGGGAACAAGCAGCAAACAACTCCCCAAAGTCTTCATCTTCATCGTATAATGCTTTTTGATGCTCAAAACCGAGTACATAAGCATCTAATTGGAACAAAAGTACATACCTCCTCGATAGAGCATCGACACCTTGATTGAGGTTTCCATATTTATGCTTGATTGTAAAGTGAAATGACTGGAGAAACTCAACTGAGTTAGGATGCCATGAGTTTAGCTTGTTTTGGCCTTGAATATGGTTCAAAGCCTCCTGATCAGAATGCAAAATGAACTCACTTGCAATTAGATAATGACTCCAATGTTCTAAACACCTCACGATTGCATAAAACTCTTTATCATAGGTGGAATATTTTCTCCTTGAATCACATAATTTCTCACTAAAGAAGGCTAATGGCTTACCTTCCTAAGTAAGAACACTACATATACCAACTCCAGAGGCATCACATTCAACTACAAAGACTTTATCAAAGCACGACAAGCCTAGAACCGATGCTTGAGTAAGCCTTTTCTTCACTTCTTCGAAGGTAGCTTGGGCTTTAGGGGTTCATTGGAATGATGCACCCTTAATCACCTCAGTCATAGGAGCCATTATGGTATTGAAGTTTCGAATAAATCTCTTATAAAAGGAAGCTAATCTGTGAAAACTTCGAACATCATGTACACTGTGAGGGATAGGCTAAGACCGAATGGCCTCAATCTGGCTCTCATCTGCCTTAATACCATCTCAAGTAACAATATAACCTAACAATGTGACTTCAGGAGTGAAAAGGGCACATTTCTTAAGGTGACTAAACAATCTCTCACGTTCTAGAATAAGCATAACTTGAGTAAGATGATCTTGATGTTCATATTCATTCTTGGAATAAATCAAGATATCATCGAAGTAAACTAGCAAAGACTTGCCAATGTACAACCTAAACACTTGATTCATTAATCTCATGAAGGTTCTTGGAGCATTTGAGAGACCAACGGGCATAACCATCCATTTATAATGCCCTCCTTTGGTCTTAAAGTCCATTTTCCATTCATCACCTTCTCTAATGCGAATCTAGTAGTGACCACTTCAAATATCAATCTTTGAAAACACTTGAGAGCGATGTAATTCATCTAGCATATCCTTAAGTCTAGGTGTTGGATACCTGTACTTGACAGTGATCTTGTTAATGGCTCTACCATCCACACACATATGCATTCCTCCATCCTTTTTTGAACTAGCAAAGCAGGGACGATACATGGACTTAAGGACTCACAGATTAAGCCCTTAGACATTAGCTCCTCAACCTGACGTGGAATCTCGACGGTTTCTTTAGGATTCATTATATAAGCTGGCTTATTAGGTAGGACAGAACTAGGAATGAGATCAATATGGTGTTGGATATCTCCCTTAGGAGGCAAACCCGTTAGTATCTCCTCAGGAAACAAATGATAGAATCGATGCATGAGTGCTTTGGCTATGGTGTGAGAAGGTAAGGGAGAATCTGGTTCATCTTGGGTAGCTAATATCTAATCTCTAAAGGCCTTGAATTCATGATGGGAGGCCTTTAACAATGATTCACTAAATGTGAGTAGCAAATTAGATTGTTTAGGTTTGGCTTAAGGCTTATCTTGATGGAGCTTAGATGGAGATAAGGGGGCTAGGGTAATCCTCTTCCCATCCTTAGTAAAGCAATAAGTATTCAAGAAACCATTACGCATGACCCCATGGACATGTAACCATAGCCTTCCCAAAAGGATATGACATGCATCCATGGGAATAACATCACACCAAAGCTTATCTTGGTAGTTCTTTCCAATGGAGAAAGAAACAAGGCACCGTGAGTTCACTTGGATACCCTTGCTTTGATTCAACTATTGAATGTTGTAAGGGTGTGAATGAATCATGGTTTGCAAACCTAGTTTCTCAATCATGCTAAGAGAGACCACGTTTGCACAGCTCCCTCCATCAATGATAACAAAATAAACCTTCCCTTGAACCGTACAATGGGAATGGAATATGTTCTCTCTTTGATCATCCTTTGCTCCCTTCTGGTTTCTTAAAACTCTTCTAAAAGCCAACATCTCTCCTTCATCAACTTCCTCAACTACCTCATCTTGAATTTCCTCAAGGTTATCTTCAAAATTGTCCTCCTTTTCCTCCTCTTCAAACTCCTTCTTCACAGCTGCCCACTCGGCTAGAGTAATAACATTCCGGTTTGGATAGTCCGAAGCAATGTGCCCAAGTCCTTGGCACTTAAAGCACCTTCTGTTGCTCATGGGAATAGGATTGGGTGTATTTGGAGGGGCCTAGATCTTTTGTGGAGCTTAGCTTGTTTGTTGAAAGGAAGGGGATGGGATTAGAAGTCCCCTTGTTAAAGGGTTGGTTTCGAGTAAAGGGTTTGGGATTTTGAGGCTTAGGGGGCTGTCTTGCTTTCTTTTGTTGCTCAACCTTGTGAGCAAGCATGGAAACCTCATCAAAAGTGGTGTAAGCTTGGAAATAAACCACATTAGCATACTTAGCATCAAGACCTCCTAAGTATTTAACGATTGTTTGCTCTTCGGGCTCTTAGAGATCACACTTGATTGTAAATTTCTCAAACTTATGTGTATAATCTTCAACATTCAAATTACCTTAAGTAAGGCTATGGAGTTGAGAATAACAATCTTGGACATAGGTTGTGGTAGAAATCGAGCACTAAGCTTAGATTTCATCTTCTCCCACGTTCTGATCTTGGACTTCCTTTCTCTAACCCATTTGGCACACAAGTTAGTACACTAAAGGGAGGCATATTTTCTCAGCCTTAAGGTAACTAACTTGACTTTGTTGCCTTCTGGAACATCCTTGCACTCAAAAACACGCTCAACTGTGTGTAACTAATCTAAGAATTCTTGAGGCTCAAGCTTGCCTTCAAATTATAGGATTTTAACCTTGAAATCATTTGTGTTTGCCTGAAACCTTGGTTCTAGGCTAGCCATTCTAAAAGCTTCATCAGTAGATGAATCCATATTATCGCCAAAGGTTTGTTCATGCCTCCTAGGATCAGACTGGAGGGGTTCTTCATTCACTTTCTGCTTTTGCTTCAAAACGTCTACAAGTTCCTTTCTTAAGTATTCATTATGAGCTCGGAGTTCTTCGTTACATTGAACTCCCTCATTGAGTATTCTCGTTAATAAGTCATTTTGGGTTGAAATTGATTAGCAATTCTTCATAACTGCCTCAATTTGCTCATCCAAACTTGTACTAGTACACATGGTGTGCACAGTTTGTGTTTGAGGTAGAACGAGGATTGCGTTTTGGAATTGAAAGGGAAAACGATTCTGGGAAGGTGCAGGGAATAACAGGCCAAGGAGAAACCAGAGTGCAAATACCAAATATGACGTAAAGCTCAAGGGAAAACACTCACACTCAACTAGATTGCAATGAACAAGCTAAGAAGTGACGACTCTTTACTTGAACTGAAGGAATCCGAAACTGAAAGTGAGTTGAAGAATAGTTCCAAACCTGAAACTTAGATATAGAAACGCGACCAATGTCAAGCTTAGGGCCCCTAAACTATGACTAAGATACAGAAACACCAATTGATATGGTTTAAGACACCACTTACTCAAGTTTAAGACTCCACTTGAACACCACTCTAACCGGCCTTATTAAAGATAGGCATGTTTAGTGTTTTAACCACGAAAGGAGTAATGCTCTCAATCGGATTTGAATTTGATATTCAAAGTTATGTTTTCAAAAGAGAGCCTTTAAGGCCATATATACACGGCCTAAGGTGGCAAAAGGGGGTGGGAGGTTTCCTTCCTAGGTAGGAAAACACTTAGAGCACGCTTAGGATGCGCTTAAGCGAATCTAGTTACAAAGTGTGATTAACTTAAGCTAATTACTTTCTAATTAGCAAGAAAAGCAAAACCAATTATCATACTTAACATTAATACACTTAGTTAGCTTAATAAATCAGCTTTACTAGTGAGAAGCAAAGAAAAGTGATGGAGATCCCTCCATGCCCCTTAATTTGGAACATCGAATCAGTAAAGGTAATCTTGCTTTGCTGGCCAAAGGATGAATAAATCATCCTTATTTTGTTTAAGACGTAAAATAGCAGGTCACGGTTTGCTTCCATCAGCAAAACCGGTTTTTGTGTGCCTTAAGTTGAATATTTCACATTGGGATTGGAGTTCAAGAAGTTAGCATTCCAGAAAATAAAGTTTCACCCCATTTGGAATTCATTTACCCTCTCAAATTAGCCAATAAACCAAAGATATACAAACTGCCAGTTCAACTAGAATATACCCGGTTTTGGGTTTGTGCTTTCTTAAGCTTAATGGTGGTTTAAGTCTTGGATTTTTACCTTTCTGGAATCCCCAAGATGTTTACTTTCAGGTCCAAGCATTGAATTCCAATCATACGCAGACGAAGTAAAGAGATCAAGCCAATTTGTCAAACTTGCCAGTTTTCGTCCAAAACTGCACGGTTAAATGTTTTAGTAGAATTAACCTACTTAAACAAGGTTTAACCTGGACTTATTTGTTGGGGGGCGGGGTTTGTACACATCGTAAAGTTTCCCCCCATGGCCTACAATCAGAATCATGACCACTTTTGGTTGGGTTTAAAGAAGTTAGAAAACCCGGTAAAAACTGCCCCTTGAACCCGCTTTACAGCAGCGGCACAATTTCCCTTCAATCAGTGAGTATGCTTGGTTTTATAGCTTCAATCTATATTGGCACACGTCCCAAGGACTCTAGGAACTCAATCATCAAGCTGCAAAAGGGAGTTGTCTAGCGAAGAGCAACAACGGGAAGCAAAGGCAGCAAAATATGTTCTTGAAGCTAATTGGTTAGCTGAAAAGTAGAGGATACTTTACGGGTGCTCGTTTTCTTTTACTAAGCTACCTGATTGTATTAAGGCTTAAATGTGTATGATTAAGGTTGAAACTTCATTTGCTTTGTTTTCCTTTGCATTTTGAATGTAATTAGATTAGGTTAAATGAGCTTCTATCCGGGTTAGCCTAAACCATGTAATTAGCCTAATCTAAGAACTTTCCTTCCTAGGAAGGTAACCTTTACGTGTGTGCTTACTTGCTTGCTAGCTTGTTTGACTTGTATTAAAAGCAAACACACGGCCCCTTGTAAAACATATTAGACTTTTGAATCAAAAATTAGATTGAAAGCATTTGTACTTTCGTGCTTAGGCATATTCAAACAGTAAACTTACTTATCCTTAACTAGGCTAGTTAAGGTGGTGTTCAAGTGCAGTCTTAAACTTGTTTAAGTGGTGTTTCTGTATCTTAATCAAGTTTAGGGGCCCTAAGCTTTAGTTTGGTGGTGTTTCTGTATCCAAACAAGGGTTTAGTTCTATCTAGCCACCTTCTTTATCCTCACGGGTTTGAAGAGTACTTAGCTAGTTTTCAGATTGCAAGGTCATGTGTTCTTGCTGTCTAGCTTTGTTTTCATTTAATCCTTTGAAGATACTTCAAGTTCCTTTTCCTTTTCTCATTTAGAATCCCTTGATTCTAAACCTGATCCCTATCTCACGTTGTTGTTGCCTCACAACCAGCCCCTAACATTCCACTTCCCTTGGTTTTTCCTCAATTGTATTCTCCCTTGGTTTTAAGCATTTGCTCTTGAATTGAGTTTTAGCCTTGACCCTTGATAGATACATCAACATTGGTATCAGAGCAAGTTTCTCCTTGGCCTGGTATTCGCCCCCACGCTCCCCAAAACACAAATCCAAACACAGACCACAAAGCTTGCTATTTTCAGCCGTGCCAGGCAGAAAAGTAGCACGACCACCCCGTGCCACCTTTGGTCCGTGTTGTTTCACTTATTTAAGCCACCTACTTCAAGCATGAGTGCTACAAGCATGACCTTGGAGCAAAGATTTGATGCACTGACGAGACAACATGAGTTGCTATTCAAAGAAAGCCTAGTCCCTCCAAATAAACCTAACCTTGCCCCTATGAGCATTAAAAGGTGTTCTAATTGCCAAGGCTTTGGTCACACATCCTCGGACTGCCCTGACAAGGAATTCATCACCATGGCCGAATGGGAAGCAGCCATGGAGGAAAAAAGTGAGAAAAATGAAGAAGAACGTGATCATAAACTTGAGGAAACTCAAGAGGAGGTAATCGAATAGGCTAGAGAAGAAGAGCACTTTGTTTTGAGAAGAGTTCCAAGCCAACCAAAGGGAGTGAAAGATGGACCATCAAACCCTCCACCCACTCACCCCAAAACCAAAACACTCACACAAATATTCTGTCAATTGATTTCAGAACCATTATTAAACGCTTCTAATTCTGAATTAAGAGCATATGAGGAAGTGGTTCAAAGCACGTTCAAAGAGTCCCCTACGTACACCACTCAAATCAGCAGGGGGAATGCAAGAACAAGAGTCTCTAAGATCAAGAGAGACTTATTTGCATGGCTCATTTTATTTCAACTAGAACTGAATCAAGTAGAGGAGTTGATTACGTAAACTAATTCGAGGTCAAATCTTTTTCAAACAAGGGGAGGATGACGGAGATCCCTTCGTGCCCATTAATTTGGAACATTAAATCAGTAAAGGTAATCTTGTATTGCTGGCCAAAGGATGAATAAATCATCCTTATTTTGTTTAAGACCTAAAACAGTAGGTCACGGTTTGCTTCTAGCAGCCAACCCAGTTTTTGTGTGCTTAATTATTTAAAACTCTTCAAGCTTTAAGTCGAATATTTCACATTGGGATTGGGGTTCAAGAAGTTAGCTTTCCAGAAAATCAAGTTCAATCCCATTTGGACTTTATTTACCCTTTCAAATTAGCCAATAAACCCAAGATATAGAAACTGCCAGTTCAACCAGAATATACCCGGTTTTGGGTATGTGCTTTCTTAAGCTTAATGGTGGTTTAAGTCTTGGGTTTTTACCTTTCTGGATTCCCCAAGATGTGTACTTTCATGTCCAAGCATTGAATTTCAATCATACCTAGACAAAGTAAAGAGATCAAGGCAATTTGTCAAACCTGCCAGTTTTGGTCCAAAACTGCACGGTTAAATGTTTTAGTAGAATTAACCTACTTAGACAAGGCTTAACCTTGATTTCTTTGTTGGGGGGGGGGTTTGTACACATTGTAAGGTTTCCCCCCATGGCCTGAAATAAGAATCATGACCACTTTTGGTTTGGTTTAAAGAAGTTAGAAAACCGGGTAAAAACAACCCCTTGAACCCGGTTTACAGCAGCACCACAATTTCCCTTCAATCATTGAGTATGCTTGGTTTTCTAGTTTCAATCTATATTGGCACACATCCCAAGGCCTATAGGAACTCAATCATCAAGCTGCAAAAGGGAGTTGTCTGGCAAAGAGCAACCAATGGGAAGCAAAGGCAGCAAAATATGTTCTTGAAGCTAATTGGTTAGCCGAAAAGTGGAAGCTACTTTATGGCTGCTCGCTTTCTTTTACTAGGCTACCTGATTGTATTAAGGCTTAAACATGTATAATTAGGGTTGTAACTTCATTTTCTTTGTTTTCCATTGCATTTTGAATGTAATTAGATTACATTAAATGAGCTTGTATCCGAGTTAGCCTAAACTGCGTAATTAGCCTAATTTAAGACCTTTCCTTCCTAGGAAGGAAACCTTTAGGTGTGTGCTTGCTAGCTTGTTAGACTTGTATTAAAAGCAAACACACAACCCCTTGTAAAACATATCGTAATTTTGAATCAAAAATCAGATTGAGAGCATTTGTGCTTTTGTGCTTAGGCACATTCAAACACTAAACTTGCTTATCCTTAACCAGGCCGATTAAGGTGGTGTTCAAGTGTAGTCTTTAACTTGTTTCAGTGGTGTTTCTGTATCTTACTGAAGTTTAGGGGCCCTAAACTTTAGTTTGGTGGTGTTTCTATATCCAAACAAGGGTTTAGTTCTATCCATCTACCTTGTTTATCCTCACGGGTTTGAAGAGTACTCAGCTAGTTTTCAGATTTCAAGGTTGTGTGTTCTTGCTGTCTAGCTTTGCTTTCATTTAATCCTTTGAAGATACTTCAAGTTCCTTTTCCTTTTCTCATTTAGAATCCCGTGATTCTAAACCCGATCCCTATCTCACGTTGTTGCTGCCCCACAACCAGCCCCTAAAGTTTGACTTTCCTTGGTTTTTCCTTGATTGTATTCTCTCTTGGTTTTAAACTTTTGCTCTTGAATTGAGTTTTAGCTTGAACCCCTGACAGATACATTAAAAAGTAGTCGTAAAGTGCTTTCTCTTTTCGGCTGGCCAATCCGGATGCAAGGTGTGATTTCCTTCTTTGTTTAGTCATTAGCTAGCCTCTTTCCAAGGCTGATTTGCAGCTCATGATGATGTTTCTGGTTCCCTTATTACATGAGTGAAGCAAGCAACTAGAAAACCAGCTGAGCAAACCCTTTGAAGAAGGAAAGACATGTAGCCGCTTAACTAGGTTCTAAAACCCACATTCTGCCCAATTTTTTGTCCTTTCTTCAAATTAAAATTGAGCATGATTTTAATTCTAGGCCATAGGGGGATACCTTATGTTGTGTACAAACCCCCCAACAAAGAAATCACGGTTTGGACGTGTTTAAGTGGGAGAACTCCACTCAAACATTTTACCGTACAGTTCCGGATCAAAGTTAACCGGTTTAATAAATTGGTTTGATTTCTTCACTTCAATTGGGCACGATTGGCTTGAATGACTTGGACCTGAAATTTAACATCCAAAGGAACCAAAAAATGAAAAAAATATTGAACTTAAGCCACAATGTAGCATAAGAAATCAAATGAACAAAACTGGGTATTTTCTGGCTGTTTAACCCGGATGCACCTCCATGGCTCTAGTCAAGAATGTGAGTCATTGCTTGGACTTTGGAGCTTGCATTGGACCTTGCTAGACTTATTGGACCTTCTTCTTGGTCTTGGCTTGAGGGGACTCCATCAACATGATTGACTTTAATTGCTGGGACCTGAAAGTTAACATCTAGGGGAACCTATAAATGCAAAAATGTTGAACTTAAGTGATAATGTAGCTCAAGAAATCAGACGAACAAAACTAGTTACATTTTGGCAGTGTAACCCGGAATCACGTCCTTGACTCTTTTGTAGAATGTGAGTCATTGCTTGGGCTCTAGAGCTTGCATTGCACCCTGCTAGACTTGTTGGACCTTCTTCCTTGTCTTCGCTTGAGGGGAGTCCATTAAATAGACTCAATGGTTGTAATTGGCCAGGATTAAGCTAGGGTTAGCATTAATGCATCACGTGTTAGCTTAAATCGTGAGCTAAGAAAGACTAGGAGGTTTCATAATCTTGAAGAAACCTCCTTTCCTTTAATTGACCAACTTGTATACTTGCTTGCTAGGGTATAAGAGGTTGTGAACTTCACTTTTGTAATCAGATTACACGAACTAAAAGAGAGAAAAGAGAGCTTTGCTCCTTGAAAACCAAACACTAAACTTGCTTATCTCTAATTAGGTGGATTAGAGTGGTGATCAAGTATAGTCCTAAACTTATTTAAGTGGTGATTTTTGTATCTTAATCAAGCTTAGGGGCCCTAATCTTAGTCTTGATGGTGTTTTCTATATCCAAGATTCAAGTTTAGTTATATCCTTTAGCCCATTTCAGTTGTAGGTTTCATTGAGTTCAAGTTGAGTGCTTCGTGTACTTGGCTATTCTCTTGCTTTCCTTTGAGAGTGAGTTGAGTTCAGTGACCTTTCCATCATATTTGGCATCAGACCTAAGTTTTTCCTTGGCCTAGTACAGTCCCTAATACTTCTAGATTTGTTCCCCACATAAAATCCAAACACAAACTTCGTTTCTGCTCTCAGCTAAGCATTTAAACCCGAAGTGTAGATGAGAAGCTTGAGGTTTTTGTGAAGAGCAATCATGAAATTTTTGTTTCTAACCAAGAACTTAAGGCTCAAAATGAGTACTTGAGCAAACAACTTGGTACTTTCATGAAACAGAAGCGAAAGATCAATGAAGAGCCAATCCGGTTCAGCCAACGAAAAGAAGAAGAAGAAGCAAGCAACTGCTTGAGTTCATCTAGTGAGGATGAACCAGTAAGGAGGATCCAAATGGAGCCAAGATTGCAAGCCAACTCTAATGGTTTTAGAGCTGAGATTCTAGCATTTGAAGGCAAGTTGGATCCAGATGAGTTTCAAGAGTGGATGCAAACGGTGCAGAGTTTCTTTGAGTACAAAGACATTCCTGATGGCAAGAAAGTAATGTTGGTAGCCCTTAGGCTAAGGAAGTAGGCCTCTGTTTGGTGGACTAACCTTTGTGCCAAGAGGGTTAGGTATAGGAAAAGCAAGGTGAGGACGTACGAGGAGATGAAAGCCAAGCTTAAGTCAAGGTTTCTTCCACCCACCTACATCCAAGTTAGCCACTCTCAGTTCCATAATCTTACACAAGGTGGCCTCAATGTTGAAGAATACACACGTGAGTTTGAGAAACTCATAATCAAGGGTGATATTCAAGAACTAGAAGAGCAAACTATAGTCAGATACTTGGAGGGGCTTGATCTTAAGTGTGCTAACGTAGTTAAATTACAACAATACAACACCATTGATGAGGTATGTGTACTTGCTCACAAGATTGACCAACAACAGAAGATTAAACAGCCCTTTATGAGTGAGTTTAGTAGGCCTCCACCAAGGAAAATACCCTTTGACAAGGGAAGTTCTAAGCCACCTCCTAAGCCCACAAATTCTTCCCCACCATTGCCACAAAGAACCTAAGCTCCACAAAAGAGGCAACCACCTCCAAACAGGCCCAATCCTTGTCCCATGAGTGCAAGAAGGTGCTTTAAGTGCCAAGGATTAGGACGCATTGACGCGGACTGCCTAAACTAAAAGGTGAATACCTTAGCCGAATGGAAAGCCATGGTAGAAGAAGAGATTAAGGAGACAAATGAAGGGGAAATTGCGGGAAACCTTGAGGAGGTAGAGGAGGTAGAGGAGGAAGCAGATGAGGGTGAAATGTTTGTTTTAAGAAGAGTTCTAAGTGGCCAAAAGAGTGCCAAAGACGAGCACAGGGAGAGCATTTTTCATCCTTGGTGCACGGTTAAAGACAAGGTTTGGTCCTTGATAATTGATGAAGGGAGTTATGCAACATGGTTTCTCTTAGGATGATTATGAAGCTAGGCTTGCAAGCAACGACCCACCCTTATCCTTACAACATCCAATGGTTAAACCAAAGCAAGGGTTTACAAGTTAACTCTCGGTGCCTCATTTCTTCGTCCATTAGTAAGAACTACCAAGACGAGTTGTGGTGTGATGTTATCCCCATGGATGCATGCCTTGTCTTATTGGGTAGGCCTTGATGTTGACCACTGTCGCAAGTGCACGAGTAGTCGTAGTATAGATAAGCGATGTCGTTCCTCAGGGACTAGCGTAATCTATCGAATCTTGTCCATCAAAATACGCAAAGTAAAATTCCAATTCAAATGGTTCAATTTAACAACTTGTAATTCACTAATTTTCAGATCAATTAAGGGAACATGCATAGGAATTTATGTAGTCATGAAAAATGATTGTATCAAAATGACAAACATGTGCTTTTTCTCTAATCGGTTAATCTCGAGGAACTGTGATCTATCAAAAAATCTGGCCTATTCTTTCAAAATCAGCCAAATTTGCCTAAGCTAAACAAAAGTCGTTCTTTTAAACTAATTTGTCTTAATCCAAGTTAAACATCTTCAATTACTTTCTAGTCCTCCTAACATGCAAATCTCTATTTCTAGTTGATGTTATGTCAGGTTTTATCAAGCATTCTAACAATCAAATGTCATCTTTTAATATTTCACCAGATTGTTTCAAGTGTGCAAGCAAACTTTGACCAAAAATCTGCTCATAACATGATAATCACTTGATAGAATGAAATCGAACCAAACATGAAAATAAGCACAAGTTTTTAGATTAAAACATTATCCAACAATACTTTCATAAACTAGTAAATCCCCAGAGAAAAATTAAACTACTCACTAATGATTAAGGATTAAACAACTAACTACCGTTTTGCGAAATCTGAGCGAAAGGACTTGACTAAGAATAGCCTTGAACCAAGGGCTTGAAATCCGCCTCAAGATCAAACACTCACACATAAGATCCCTCACCAATACAAATACCAAACTAAAATCTAAACTAAAGAGAACAAAAATTTGAGAAGAAGAATGAACTATGCTACTCTATATTCCTGTGCACTTCCTTCTGCTCAGCTGCTACCTGAACAAAGCCTTTTAATAGGAAAACTGCGATTCGGCTGAACAGAAATATGTTTTCAGCCACACAACTGAAGGAAAACAAAGAGGCAACAGTTTCTCTATGCACCACAGTCCGTGGCAGACACCACGGTTCGGTTGATAGGCCCGCAAGCGCACGGTGTCGTTGTAGATAATCAAGGTCGATCCCACGGAAACTAGATTGAAGTATTTAGGCTATGTTCCCTGAAGATATGCTAAGCGAATCAAAGTTTGATATAGAAACTAATTTAATCTAGTATCTAACCTAGTGGATAATCAATCAAGGATTTATACATAACCAGCAATCTCCCAATTCATGTATCAATCCAGCACTTCTTCCTCCAATGGCTGTTTTAAAACTGATAATCAAATTATCACAACCCTCTTTCAAGGTGAAGTGAAATACCTAAATCAAATCAATCGTCAATTTTCATGGATTTCTCTATTAGTTTACGTTCAATAGGCACATGATTATCAAATCAATGGTTTCTCAATCCGTAGTTCTCTTTCAAGACATCATGCAATCAAGCCAAATTTTAGGATTCCGGTATGCGAGATTTCACATTTCAGTCCTTCATCCAAATACACACAACATACAAGAAGGTGATCAAGTTTCTCACAAGACAATAAACTTCTATAAATTCAAACAATCTAACAATTCCGAAAGCACCAAATCATATCAACATAGGATCAAGAAACTAACAAACTTTTGCATAAATCCAAAATCAAACAACAAAGACAATCAAAATACAAAACATAAAAATGAGAAAAGAGAGGAGAAGAGAAGAGGGAAGAGATGCTCAGGCAAGGAAGGTGATTGAACCATCGTGCAAACTCGGGATGGAATCCTTGCAAATGTTCACTTCAAGTCTCTCCCTCTCTCTCTCTCTCTCTCTCTCTCTCAAATGTAAACTCTAATCCTTAGTAGAATGATATGAAGAATGGAATGATGGGATGGATCTTTCTACTGCTTTAGGGATGGGTATTTATAGTAAAACCTAATCAACCTTAGCCACACGATGAGGGAAAACCAACAGGCTAGGAGTTACACCTTCACCATGGGCAGTGACTTCTACCATGCACAGACCATGGTGCCCTCTGGCTCATCATTCTCCAGTTATTCTCTTGCTCCATGGGCATCGCAACTTAGGGGCATACGTGGTGAGTAAAAATATATACTATCTAGGGTCAAATGCTAGGCAGAAAGGCCTAACATACTGTAAAATACGTCAAATAGCTATACCCAAGCATAAATAAAGAATAAGAGTATAAATCAGAACATACAACACATAATTCTCCTAAAAATGTGGAAAAAAGACCCTAAAATGATATACACGTTAAGCACTTATCAAATCCTGCATACTTAACCGTTGCTTTTCCTCAAGCAAACACTAAATAAAACCGAAAAGGGAGACGCTTCCAGAACTCGAAACTTGACAACCTCTTTAAAGTAGGCAAGCAACAGCATATCACAAGCAAGAATAGCAATCAATGACCACCCCAAGTAGTGCGCCAAACATTTCAAAATTAGGAGGAGAAGGTTTTGGAAGAAGTATAAGACCACAAGCTCGATATCAAAGTTGATCACCCCCAAGGAACCATAAAGCCTTTCATGCAAGCACATCGGATTGATTAGAGCTAAATGGACTAGTAGAACCTCACTTTTGGGAGATGTGAAACACTCCCGCTCATGTGTTTAAAATATAGCATAGGTTCACTCAAAACTCATTCCAAAGATGCAATCTACCATGTGCTTGTAAAGACTCTTAAAGTCTCCACCACTAAAATGCAATGTGTACAAGACAATCAAAAGGACTTTGTTCAGGTTGTAATGTGGGCTAGAAGGATTAAGGGAAAGGAGAGGACAAATGAATTTGGGCAATGTAGAGCTACATAGCCAAGTGACTAGGTGTTAAGATCGTGAGTATTCTACCACAAGAGGGGGGTGAATTATGGTGTCTGATTTTCGCGTTGTGAATAGCAAACACCCTTGTGACTTGTTTGCAGAGGGTGTTCCCAAATATTGCAAATGCGAAAATCACCAAGATAAATGCGGAAAATAAAGCACACACAATTTTTACGTGGAAAACACCTCTAGCCCAACTGAGGTGTGAAAAACCACGACCTACCTCGTGTAGGATTTAACCACTTTCTCTATCGGGCTTCAAACGTTACAAATGCAACACACCTTGTTACAACTTGCAACCACGTAACCTTCTTCCCTAAGACAGGTTACACCACGTCCAAATCTCACCCGATTGGACACGTCCAAAGTCCACACGACTGAGGACCACTCACTCACTTTTCTGATTCAAGATCAGGGTTACAAAACACCTTACTGGGTGCTTCTGTCTTAAGCAGATGTAGGGTACAATGAAAATCCTATTATGCCAATATATTGAAAGCTCAGTTTAAACACAACTTGTCTCGGTTTTTCTTTTCTCAAGAGTAGCTCGAAAACAATTTTTTCTCACTAGAAAAACCACCTTTTTAATTCTCCCTTTTTGCGTTTGCTATGTAAGTTTCTCGTTTTTTCTCTTGCTTTCTTTTCTTGCTCCTTGTGGGAGTGAAAGAACTGAGATTTTATACATAAAAATCCAACAGTCAAGACCAAAAGAATCAGCTAAGTATGGAAAACGATTTTCAAGAAAAAATAGTCCCCAACGGCTAGTGACAAGTTTTTCCCAAAGTATAAGGAATTTGTTATCTTAAGAGATAACCCTTATCTTCCCATAGCCGTGAAGAGAAAAAAAAAAGCAACCAGAAATCTTCAGCTTTTGAAACTTTATCATATCCGAAAATATGGGCAAAAGGAATCTTTTAGTTTTGGCAAATCTCCCAAAACCTATTTTCGCAAATCTCCCATAATATTTTCAAGAAATATCCTTTCCATAAAAATAGCAATCTTGGAGTTTAAAGAAAGTATTATTGAGATCTTGGGCAACCGAAATGAATTTTCAAAGATAACCGGGTATGGCCACTTCAGTTCAGAAACACCCTAGGCACCCTGTTTGCAGGGTTGTTCACAACTGGTGTTCTGAAGCACTTAGCGCAAATACCAATTCAGGAGGTGTTTAAAAAGCGTTTTCAATATTGACATATTAACAAGAGTCTAAACAAATAAAACCTATATATCCAAGACTTCTTGTTTTGAACCAGTCATCTTGTCCAAGATTTGTAGAGCTGCTGTGAACACCAAGGCCACCTTGTTTGCTAGGGTTGTTCTTTGCATTGCCAGAGTTCAGGAACATGCCTTACAATCAACTGTCGAGATGGCGTTCTTGACTTAATATAGAATCACCAATTAAAACCTGTTTTGAAGACTTGTTCTCACATGTAGCAAACCAGTTAATACAATAAAGATTACAAACACCAGTTAGGCCTGTTTGGAGCAACATTACTTGGACAAATTTTTACGCTTGGATTTGTTATCATCAAAACTTAGATATAATAACTCAATAAATTCCCCCTTTTTGATGATGACAAACCAAGTGACCATATTGACAAAAAGGAGAAAAAAAAAATGCATGCTGATAGGGATCCACGAAGGTACTGTAGAGGTCAACCTACCCTATCGAGTCAAGATTAAGTCCATTCGTCATACTTTGTCAGTTTTGTCAATAGGTTAATCCATAAGCAAAGCAGTACAATTGCAAAATAACAAAAACAAAAAAACTTAGACAGTTAGGGAGCAGGGGGTGGTTTCGTTTGCAGAGGAGGAATGCTAGGGGAAAGGGTGGAGAGAAGAGCAAGCAGGTCTTCATGGCGTTTGGCAGAGAGGGCTTGTTCCTCAGCAAAAGCAGCCTTGACAGCTGAGAGCTCATCCTTGAGGCGAGCATTGTTGATGTATTCTAGCTTCACTAATGCAAGATTAAGCAAAAGGGAAACAAGAATGCATTTGGGTGGAAGAACAAGGAAAAAACACAAGAACAAGATAAATCAAGTCCACTAGCAAGGGTGGTGTAAAACCCACCTTGGTTTGCACACTTGGGCAATCTTACCACTTGCTGTATTCTTGTTTCCCTTTTGCTTAATCTTGCATTAGTGAAGCTAGAATAAATCAAGTGGTATCAGAGCTTAGGCTACCCTCTTGGCTAGGCTTCCATCCCCAAACACATTCCCAAACACTAGCACCACAAAATCAGCCCAAACACAACCCCTTCAAACTTTCACCCGTGCCCAACCAGAAAGTTGGCACGGCCTGACCGTGCCACCTAGGCATGACCGTGCCACATCCTTCCCAGCCCACTTCCTTGTCGTGGTCTAGCACGGCCACCCCGTGCCCCTCCACACGACCGTGCCACCCCCCTCCTTCCCAAAACAGCTTTTTCCCACTCTCAAACCACCATGTCTACTAGCCTTACCCCCGAGCAAGTGAGCGAGCAAGTCCTAAGAGAGAATGCCGAGTTGCAAGCCCAAGATAAGTACTTACAATCTCAACTTGGCAAGATGATGCAAGAGAAGAGAAAGAACTTGCAAAGTCCTAGGAGTTCAAGCAAGCAATACTTGGGTGACTCCGAGGAGGAAGAAGAAAGCAACTCCCTTGAAGATTCCGAAGAAGATGCATATGTAAGGAGGCCAAAGAGGCATCAAAGGCCTCAAGACCGAAGCTACAACGACTTCAAGGTGGACATCCCCAACTTTGAAGGCCAACTTGACCCGGATGTGTTCTTGGATTGGCTTCAAACCGTTGAAAGGGTCTTTGAGTTCAAGGACATCCCCGACGAAAAAAAGGTAAAGCTTGTTGCTTTAAAGCTTCGAAAGTATGCTTCAATTTGATGGTCCAATCTTGTGTCTAAGAGAGCTAGGAAGGGTAAAGGGAAGATAAGAACTTGGGACAAAATGAAATCCAAACTTAAGTCCAAGTTTTTGCCACCCCATTACTTGCAAGACAACTTCCTTAAACTCCACCACCTCAAACAAGGGTCTAAAAGTGTAGAGGAATACAGTAGGGAGTTTGAACAATTGTTGTTGAAATGTAGTTTGGAGGAGGATGAGTCTCAAACTTTGATAAGATATTTGAGTGGCTTGAATGATGAAATTGCTCATGTTGTGGAACTTCACCCATACACTTCTTTGGATGAGCTTAGTGTCTTAGCCCACAAAGTTGATGTATACATGGTTGAGCTCAAGCATCAGATTCGAGGGTAATTTTTGAAACAATAAATTTAAGGTGCAACCAATGCACTTTATGATGGGGACCATCCAAACCAACCCCCATAGCACTTACCAATAATCCTCCCACTGTTTTGGAGCCCAAAAAGGTCAAGGAAGTTCATGCCTTGGTCAGAAATCAAGTGTATAAAGAAGAAGAAGAATTGGTCAGTTTGAACAGTTTCTGCCCCGGTTTTTGTTTTCCTTCTGGAGCAAAATTCTGAAGGCCAAATTTCCTGCACGCCATACCAAATTACATCTTAGGATCTCAGCTTTCCAACAAGTACTTGTGCATAAATTTTGGAGCCCATTTGGTCGGTCAACGAAGGCAAAACCTGAAGGTGTCACACTGCAGGACGCAATCCAGCACTGTCCAAATGCAAGGCTTGATTGGTTGACCTATTGAACTCCAACTTTTGTGAAACTTTAGGGCATAAAAATACATCTAAATATTTATCAAGTCATGCCCCTAAAGTGGAGAGGAAGCACCCCCTTGTGCTGCTATTAACCGGCCAAAGAAGGAGTAAAATCCTTTTAACCGGTTAAAGAAGTGACTTGCTGATTTTCTTGGTTTTTGTTTGTACTAATCTGATTTGTGTTCCCCCAAACCCCTTAGCTGCTGTATTAGAGTGCCCCTAAGCTTGACACCTCAACTTTGAGATCATTTAAGCTAGTGAGGTGTCAAGTGTGGATGTAATCACTTGTATTATCACCTAGTCTTTGTTTCTAGCGTTAGACTTAGGTGTACTTAGCCATAATCAGCTTGCAAGCTGCCTTGGCTGAGTGTGAGGGTGGGAATGAGGCTATAAATACCCCCCTCTCATCCTTTTGTAGGGGGTCTTTTGCTGAAATTAAACAAACACATTGAGCATTGCTCTTGTTCCCTCAAATTCCTAGTTCTATATCTTAAGTTTGGCAACTTAAGTGGTGTCTAGGTCTCTTTATCTCAAGTGGGTGGTGTTTCTGTATCCCATTTGATCTAAGGAGATTGCCCAAGTTCTCAACCAAGAGTGGCACTTCGGTTTATCTCTTGCAAGAGTGCTTGTTCTATCCTTGCTTTTCGGTTTTAGCTCACATTCAAGATCTCTTCTACTCCATTTTCTTCCCAAGTGCAAGGTGAAATACATCAAAAGTTGAGTCACAAAAGAAAGCCAAGGGCAAGGGTATGGGATCCAAGCCTAGCCCCCATCCTTACCCCTTCCAAAAACCCTCATACTACCCTCCCAAAACAAGCCCAAACTCAAACACAAGACCCCCTCCACCAATTCTCCCTCAAACCCCCACAAAACCGCCCTCAAAACCCATGGACAAGAAAAGATGTTTCCGATGTCAAGGCCTTGGACACTTTGCTTCCGAGTGTCCCAACAAAAGAATTGTCACCTTGGCCGAATACCATGCTACTTGTGAGGAGTTAGATGATGAGAATGATGGGGAAGAGAAGGAACTTCTTATGACCGAAGGTCTTGAAGAAGTTGAAGAGGGACCCGATGAAGGAGAAATGCTTGTGATTAGAAGAGCTTTGAGTGGTATTGCTTCCCAAAATGACATGGAACAAAGGGAGAACATCTTCCATACCCGTTGCACCGTGAAGGGGAAGGTTTGCTCTCTCATTATTGATGGTGGAAGTTGTGCCAATGTGGCTTCCAAAACTCTTATGGAAAAGCTCAAGCTATCTGTCTCTCCACACCCAAGCCCTTACACCATACAATGGCTCAATCAAGGTAAAGGCTTGCAAATCTCTTCTCGTTGTTTACTTGGCTTTTCAATTGGCAAAAGTTATAAAGATGAGATTTGGTGTGATATTGTACCCATGGATGCTTGCCATGTCCTCTTGGGACGTCCATGGTTGTTTGATAGAAGTGTGATGCATGATGGTCGGTTAAATACATACACATTTGCTAAAGACCACAAAAAGATCACCCTCACCCCTCTCAAATCAAACTCACATAAAAGGCCTCAAGACACTCCTAGCATGGATGTCTTCCTCACTACCCTACTCCATTCCCAACTCCATGAATATGATGATTTCAAAGAATGGATTTTACTTGACCAAGAATCGGCCGAAGCTAAGGATTCTTCCCATCCTTTGCTTTCCCCTCTCCTCAAAATTTCCAACATGTCTTCCCTAGTGAGGTCCCCCATGGCCTCCCCTCCAAAAGAACCATACAACACAAAATTGACCTCATTCCCGGTGCCACCCTCCCAAACAAGCCGGCCTACCGAATGAACCCACAAGAGACTCAAGAAGTGCAAAGGCAAGTGGATGATCTTCTTGCAAAAGGCTTGATCCGTGAGAGCCTTAGTCCATGTGCCGTGCCCGCCTTGCTTGTTCCAAAGAAAGATGGGTCAATGAGGATGTGTGTGGATAGTAGAGCGCTAAACAAAATCACCATCAAATATCGCTTTCCTATTCCACGGTTGGAGGATCTCCTAGATGAGCTTCATGGAGCCACCATATTTTCTAAGATTGATCTTAGAAGTGGCTATTATCAAATCCGGATCTATGAAGGAGATGAATGGAAGACGGCCTTCAAAACCAAAGGAGGTCTCTTTGAGTGGCTTGTTATGCCATTCGGGTTGTCCAATGCACCAAGCACTTTCATGAGGCTTATGAACCAAGTTCTAAAGCCCCTTATTGGCAAGTTTGTTGTTGTCTACTTTGATGACATATTGGTGTATAGCAAGAATGAAGAAGAGCATGCCCATCATCTACACCAAGTCTTGAGTATCCTATCTCAAGAAGAGCTCTATGGGAACTTGGAGAAGTGTCACTTTTTCACTTCTCAAGTCATATTCTTGGGCTATGTTGTTTCGGCTCAAGGGATTCATGTTGATAAGAGCAAAGTTCAAGCAATCCGAGATTGGCCCGTTCCAATTCAATTCAACAAGTTAGGAGCTTCCATGGCCTAGCCTCTTTCTATAGGAGGTTTGTGAGAGATTTTAGCACTATTGTTGCCCCCATGACCGAGGTGCTTAAGGCCACGAAATTTGAGTGGACCAACCAAGCTCAAAGGGCCTTTGAAGAAATCAAGTACAAGCTCACAAGTGCACCCGTTCTAGCTCTACCAAGCTTCTCCAAAATATTTGAGGTAGAGTGTGATGCTTCCGGTGTTGGGATAGGGGCTATCCTATCTCAAGAAAAGAGGCCCCTAGCCTTCTTTAGTGAGAAGGTCAATGATGCCAAAAGAAAGTACTCCACTTATGACAAGGAGTTCTATGCCATTGTGAGAGCTTTGGAACATTGGAGGCACTACTTGGTGGGGGGAGAATTCATTCTCCATTCAGATCATGAGGCTCTCAAGTTCATACAAGGGCAACACAAACTCAACCCAAGGCATGCAAAGTGGGTTGAGTACCTCCAAGCCTTCCATTTTGTGATCCACCACAAGTCGGGTCAACTTAACAAAGGAGCGGATGCATTTTCAAGAAGGTACCTCTTACTCTCTACCTTGGAATCCAAAGTCCTTGGTTTTGAGATCATTAAGGGGTTGTATGATCAAGATGAGGATTTCAAGGAAATCCATGAGAAGTGTGCTAGCCACCCTCACGGCTTGTTTCACTTGGATCATGGATTCCTCTTCAAGGGAACCCGACTTTGCATTCCAAGGAGTGGATTTCGAGAGCTCCTCATTCAAGAGCTCCATGGTGGGGCTTTGGCCGGGCACTTTGGCATTGAAAAGACTTGCTCCATGCTCAAGGAGCACTACTATTGGCCAAGCATGTCCAAGGATGTGGAACACTATGTGAAAAGGTGTTCTACATGTCAACAAGCCAAGAGCCACTCTAGGCCCCAAGGTCTATACACACCTCTCCCCATTCCTCAAGGCCCTTGGGAGGATGTGAGTTTAGACTTCATCACGGGTTTGCCAAGAACCCAAAGGCACAAAGATTTAATCATGGTAGTGGTGGACCGGTTCTCAAAGATGGCTCATTTCATATCATGCCATACCACCAACGATGCTTTATCCATTGCAAACCTCTACTTCAAGGAGGTTGTTCGTCTCCATGGCATTCCAAGAAGCATGGTGTCGGATAGGGACACCAAGTTCCTAAGTCACTTTTGGCTCACATTGTGGAGAAAGTTTGGCACTCACCTCAAGTTTAGCACAACATGCCACCCCCAAACCGATGGTCAAACCGAGGTGACTAATAGAACTTTGGGCACCTTGCTTAGAGTTCTAGTCTAGAAGAATATCAAAGGGTGGGATGAGTTGCTTCCTCATGCCGAGTTTGCCTTCAACCGCACACCAAGTAAGGCCACAAGTCTCTCTCCCTTTCAAGTGGTGTACGGTTACAATCCAAGCACTCCCTTAGACTTGGTTCCCATTCCAACTCCAACCAAGTTTAGTTGGGAGGCCGAAAAGAGGGCCAAAGAAATCCAAGAACTTCATGCCAAGGTGAGGGCCCGAATTGAAAGGTCCAATGAGCAAGCCAAGTCACATGCCAACAAGCACAAGAAGGAAGTTCATTTCCAACCCGGGGACTTGGTATGGATCCATTTGAGGAAGGAAAGGTTTCCAAGCAAGCGCAAGTCAAAGCTCATGCCAAGATCGGATGGCCCCTTTGAAGTGCTTGAAAGGATTGGTCCAAATGCCTACAAAGTCGACCTTCCGGGTGAGTATGGAGTCTCCACCACCTTCAATGTGGCTGACCTAAGTCCTTATTATGAGGAAGATGAAGAGCCTCCAAGTTTGAGGTCAAACTCCAACCAAACCGGGGAGTATGATGGGGACCATCTCCATGATTCGTCCAACCTCTCCCCCACCACCTTACAAGAGTCCAACACCACCAATTAGGTCAAGGAAGTGCAATCCATGGTCAAAAACATCATGAACAACACCCATGAACCATTGCTTAATTCGGACCGAAATTGGCCCGATTTTGCAAGCTTAATTACCCAAGCTTAAGGATGGGTAAATGGGCTGCAAACCCACTTTTTGGAACCCTTAATATGTCAGCTTCAAATGCATATAAAGAGTTCTAGGATAGGTAATTGATAAATAAATCAATGGGGGACTTTTTCTAGAAGCAGCAGAATCTGCCCTAGATTGGACATGCTGCACATTTTGCCTCATATTTCCCAAACGGCTGATCCAATTGACCTGCACGAGGCGGCCCTGGAAAGCTGACTTCCTGATCTTTCCAACAAGGCCTAATTTAGCCAATTTGGACAACAAACCTAGGATATATATCTGTTTAAAGTTGATGCATGTGCACTGAAAAGTTGCTGACACATTGTAAAAGTACTTTTCAGCTTTTGTCTTTTGCTTTTTGGTTCCCCCAAGCCCTTCAACGTGTATGAGCTGATTTTTCCTTCCCTTGGAAGCTTGTTAAAGGTCTCCACACTATAAAAGGGAGCCTTGGGCTGTCCAAGAAGGATAGATGAATGTGTATTCAGTTTTGAGTTGTGAAAACTCTCTCAAACTCTCTCTAAAAATCCTAGTGTTATATCTTCGGTGTTGGAAACTCCAAGTGGGTCTCTAGGTTTTCTTAATTCAACTAAAAAGGTGATTTTATTTGAAGGAAGAAGATTGCCCAAGTGTGCAAACCAAGGAGGGTTTTACACCACCCTTGCTAGTGGACTTGATTTATCCTTGTTCTTGTGTTCTTTCTCAACTTTTCTACCCAAATGCATTCTTGATTCACTTTTGCAAATCTTTGCCTTAGTGAAGCTTGAATACATCAAGTGGTAAGATTGCCCAAGTGTGCAAATCAAGGTGGGTTTTACATCACCCTTGCTAGTGGACTTGATTATCTTGGTTCTTGATTGCATTTTTATCTTTCTTCCCATTGTATATGTTTTTATGAGTTGGACCTCCCAAAAAATATACATCAATTGTCCTCAAGAACAGTCTCAACCTTGATGGAGGGTTGCTCAGAAACAGGTGGTCGAGGTGGTCGACGACCCTGTTTGTTGACTGACCCTTCGCCAATCTCATAGCCACACCCTAGCAGGGTGTCAACCCTAATTTCATCAATGGTTTGGGCTGCTACTCTCCGTGTGAGCACTATTCCAAAGTGCTCAAACACCCTTGTCAGCAGAAACCCATAGCCAAGATCATGGGCCCGGGTGGTGTTTGCAATTCGCCTTATGTGGCGAATCATAAGCGCAGGGAGGTTTATTTGTTCCTCCCGATTTAGGAGGTCCACCAGGCATTGATCGAAGGCATCTGCTGAGTTGCGCCCTTGACCTCGGGGAATTATGTTCTTGATGGTGAACATAACCAGGAGTTGGTGTAGGGAGGTCATTTCACCCTTCTTAACCGAGAGGGGTGTTCGCAGGCCCTGTTTCTGACTGAGGCGTTTTGACACCTCTAGGAGCCTGGCTGGTTCCAGGGCTGTTTTGTCTTCCCTCACATACACAGTAAAGCCTTGTGAGGGCACTCCCAGAATTTTCCCGAGTGTGGGCGCATCAACCTTGATGCCTTGCCCACTCACTAAACTTGTCACCACCCCTTCGGTGACCTCGCAGTTGGCATAAAATTCAACCAACTCAGGCACAAAACACCCCAACTGGGTGTTCGCAAACAAGTCGAGCCATCCTTGGGCTCGCAACTTGGTCAGGAACACCCCCAGACCTTGTTCCTCGAAGAAGCGTTCATTGATTACCTTCCCCCGGACGACATTGCGCTTAAGCAATTGCGCATGCATGTCAGACATAGGAGAGGGGGTAGCCAGTTTTGGGCATTTGGGAGGAGGAACAGAGCTAGTAGCGGTTGATGGAGGGGCTGTTGTGGGCTTTCTTGGGACGGTTGATTTTGCAGGAGAGGGCTTTACAGAAGGTTTAGAGGATTTTTGAGGGGCTTGTTCTTCAAGGACATCGAAGAACACCGGTCGTCCCTGTTTGAAAGAGGTGTTCTCAGAATCAGAGCTTGAGAACCCTTCGGTAGAGGACGAGGAAATCTCCTGGATAATTTGAGTAGAGGGTTTGGAGGTACAGGGAGAGGATTGAAAAGCTAATCTCGCCAATTTGCGAGAGGGCGGAGAGGATTTTGGAGACAGGGGAGCTTGAGACCTTGGTTGTGGCCTTGTTCTGTTATGCTTGGCCACGATTTTATCATTCAACCATATGCACCGAATAACCAAGAGACATACCTGTTTTTTATCATTCAACCAAGATGCCTGCCTGTTCTTTGTCGTTTGATCTTGATTAGAGATGGCAGGGCTGCTCCAGTGATCCTTAATACATCCCCTTATGTTGCACTTTTTGTATAGATTAAAGCAAAGGCACACAATTCGAGTGTATGCACTCATAATACACTGCAGTTTCCAATAAGATTTGCACACAAGGAAGAGAACAGGGTGTAGAGGTTGTTTTTACCACACCTAATTCATGTCTTGGAAACAGGTATCTCAAGGTGTTCTTACCAACCCTAGTTCCAATCTATTTCTCTCAAATTGATCTCTAGCTAGTGCCTTGGTGAATATATCAGCAATTTAATTTTCCGTTGAGCAAAAATTCATAGAAATTAAACCCTTTTCAACATTATCTCTCAAGAAATGATGTCGAATGTCAATATGCTTTGTTCTTTTATGTTGACATGGATTTTTGGCAATATTAATTGCACTTGTGTTATCACAAAAAATAGGAATGCATCCAATGTCAACACAAAAGTCTTTAAGCTGTTGCCTTATCCACAACAATTGAGCACAACATGAAGCTGCTGCAACATATTCAGCTTCTGCTGTGGACATAACAACTGAATGTTGCTTCTTGGTAGCGCAAGATACCAAACAAGGTCCAAGAAAATGAGCCATACCTGAGGTACTCTTTCTATCAACTAGGAAACCTGCATAGTCAGCGTCAGCATATCCAACAAGATCAAGATTGCAACCTCTAGGATACCATAGAGCTAAATCAGGTGTATGCTTTAAATATCTTAGTATCCGTTTAACAGCCTTAAGATCAGTCTCTTTAGGATTAGACTGAAAACGGGCACATAAACCAACACTAAAAACAATATCCGGTCTACTAGCGATTAGGTATAGGAGTGACCCAATCATGCCCCTATAGAGTTTCTCCTCAACTGAGGGACTCCCATCATCCATAACCAACTTGGTTGAAGGAGAAATAGGAGTGTCTATGGGTTTGGCCGACTCCATCCCAAAACGCTTAAGTAGCTCCTTGATATACTTCTGTTGATGGATCATGGTGCCGTTTGGAGTTTGCTTGATTTGTAAGCCTAAGAAAAAGTTAAGCTCACCCATCATGCTCATCTCAAACTCACTCCTCATCATATTTGAAAATTCATTGCATAAATCATGATGAGTTGCACCAAATGTAATGTCATTGACATATACTTGAACAATCAATAAATGTTCCCCCTTAGATTTTAGAAACAAGGTATTGTCTACCTTGCCTCTTCTAAAATTATTTTCAAGTAAAAAGCTTGACAATCGTTCGTACCAAGCTCTTGGAGCTTGTTTTAAACCATAAAGTGCTTTTGTCAAGTTTAAAAACATGATTTGGAAAATCACCATTTTCAAAACCAGGGGGTTGTTTGACATACACCTCTTCTTTAAGGTATCCGTTTAGGAATGCACTTTTCACATCTATTTGATATAGCTTGATTTCCATATGAGCTGCAAAGGCTATTAAGATTCGAATAGCCTCAATTCTAGCAACTGGTGCAAAGGTTTCTTCATAATCAATCCCTTCTTCTTGATTGTACCCTTGAACCACTAGCCTTGCCTTGTTCCTAGTGACTGTTCCTGACTCATCTTGCTTATTTCGGAACACCCACTTGGTTCCAATGATTGTTCTCTCTGCAGGTTTAGGTACAAGGTGCCACACTTTGTTTCTTTCAAATTGATGAAGCTCTTCTTGCATAGCCGTGATCCAATCTGAATCTGCAAGGGCTTCATTCACACTTTTTGGCTCAATGTTAGAAAGAAAAGCATAGAAATCACAAAAATTCTTAAGTTTAGATCTAGTTTGCACTCCAGTATTAATATCTGACAAGATTTGATCAAGAGGGTGCGAACTATAGTGCTTCCATGGTCTTGGATTAATTGGATCCACAGACACATGTTCTGTTCCAACTGAAGTGTGTGTAGGATCAGGCTCAAGAACACTTCCTGATCCTGTTTCTACACCTGTTTGCAAGCTGGTTCCTGAAGAACATGGTTCCGAACAGGGTTCAACGGTGTTTCCCCCTGTTTGGCGTTCACCTTGCCTGCCGTTTTGAGGAACAACTTCTGGACCTGTTGTCCCCATGGTGTTCTTACCTTGTCTCTCATGGGGAAACACTTCTTTTCGGATAAGACCTAATTCAAACTCTTCTTCCTGTGCATCATTCTTATTCAAAGTGTTAGATTCATCAAAAAGCACATGCACACTTTCCTCAATGCACAAGGTTCTTTTGTTAAAGACTTTGTATGCCTTGCTGTGAGAAGAATAACCGAGAAATATTGACTCATCACTCCTGGGATCAAACTTTCCTAAAGCATCCTTCCCATTATTATGCACAAAACACTTACAACCGAATGTTCTTAAATGCATAATGTTGGGTTTTCTGCCTTTGAAGAGTTCGTAGGGAGTTTTGTTCAAAATAGGTCTAATCATACATCTATTCATAATATAACAAGATGTGTTCAAAGCTTCTGCCCAAAAGTTCCTAGGAAGACCACTAGCAATAAGCATTGTCCTAGTCATGTCTTCTAGGGTTTGATTTTTGCGCTCAACCACCCCATTCTGTTGGGGTGTTCTCGGGGCTAAGAAGTTATGATCAACACCATGTTCATTACAATAGTTTGTAAAACTTGCATTTTCAAATTCAGTACCATGATCAGACCTCAAGCTAACCAAAGAGTACCCTACTCTCTTTTCAGCCTTTTTGATAAGGGCAATAAAATTCTCAAAAGTTTCATCCTTGGAGGCCAAGAACAGGGTCCAAGTAAATCGAGAGTAATCATCCACTATTACAAGCACATACCTTTTCCCTCGTCTACTAGCTATCCTCATGGGACCACATAGATCAATATGAAATAACTCAAGAGGTCGGGTAGTGCTTACACACTTTTTAGATTTTAAAGAAGATCTGACTTGTTTTCCTTTTGCACAAGCTTCACATACCTTGTCATCATTACACTTGATGGAAGGTAGTCCAACAACCAAATCTTTGGAAACAAGTTTGTTTAACAAGGACAGGCTTGCATGACCTAGTCTCTTGTGCCATAACATTATATTATCATTTAATGCATTTAAACAAGTCGGATTATTTTGGGGAAGAGTGGAAATACAAACTTTATAAGCATTTTGACATCGCTTCCCCCTCAACACAACATTTCCTGTGTTGTCATTCACAACCAAGCAACGTGTTTTTGAAAACAGTACTAGGTTGTTCTTGTCACACAGTTGGGACACACTTAGCAAATTGTGTTTTAACCCATCAACTAAGTGCACATTATCAATTGAGTGGGAGAGAGTTTTACCAATATTACCTATACCGACAATTGTCCCAGACTTGCCGTTTTCAAATGCTACACTCCCACCATTCAAAGCTGTATGTGAGAGAAAATTTGATCTTTCACCAGTCATGTGCCGTGAACACACACTATCAACAAACCACAACTGCCTGTTTTCAAGGGTGTTGGTGGGGTTGTTCGTAAGGTTGTTCTCTCTCACTTCAGCCTGCAAAACAAATCACGGGTTAGTTTTGGGAACCCAGATCCACTTGGGTCCCATTCTTTTAGACATGTAAAGCTCATCTTTTCTAATCCAGATTTGTTTCACATACCTTTCATTCTTTTCATTGGCATGTTTTCTTAAAGGGCAAGTGTATCTATAATGACCCGTTTTACCACAATGAAAGCAAACGATGTTTTCAGGTAATCCCACATACTTCCTATGTATTGGGTAAACGGTCCGTTTGTGCTTGTAACCAAGTCCCTTTTTGTTTCTATTGTGATGAGTGTTTAGCCAATCAAGGGCTTGTGAGGATTTGTTCTAGCGTTTGTTTGTGGCAAGATCAGTTTCCAATTTTTCTATGGTAGCATTCAAGCTCTGCTTTTCATTTAGCAGGGATTCAACTGTTTCTTCCACTTGAGAGAGTTTTTTCTCTACTTGAGTATAATCGCCTTCTTTTAGAAAGAGATCTTCTCTAAGGACGTTAATATTCTCATGTAAACCGAGTTTCTCATTTTTGAGAATTTCATTTTCAAGCTCTAGGTCACGAACTTCTCTTTTTAGATCAGCACAGGTGTCTATCAAATTATATAGAAGTTCTTCCAAAGTGGCTTTGTTAAGACCATGTACCTTGTTCTTAAGATCTGAGAAGCTGATTGTTGAGTCATTATCTGAATCTGAATCACTTTGTGCCATCAGTGCTACGACCTCTTCTTCAGCTTCAGATTCTCCTTCATCCTCAGAGGAATCTCCCCAAGCAGCCAGCATAGCTTTCGAGAATCGCTTGCCCAGATTGTTTACAGGGTGTTTTCGACCCTGTTTTTGAGGGTGTTCGGGCATATGATCTTCTCGAAGCAGAGGACAATTTTTGACTAAGTGATCTGGTTTGCCGCACTTGAAACACCCTGTCAGCTGTTCTTTAGGGGTGTTTCTGGACTTACTGAAGTCTTTTCTTTTGTTGTTTTCCTTGACCTTTTTGAAGAATTTCTTGAATTTTCTGGACATTAGGGCCATATCTTTATTTTCAAGGTCAGAGTCAGTGTCCTCATGTGCTTTCAAGGCAAGCCCACGATCCTTCTTTTGCTCCTCTCTTTGTTGTGAGTTCTTTCGGAGTTCGTAGGTTTGGAGATTACCAATCAACTCGTCGAGGGTGATTTTGTTCATGTCTTTAGCCTCTTGGATGGCTGTTACTTTGGCCTCCCACGTACGAGGTAGAATTCTGAGGATTTTCCTCACCAACTCTTCAGTGGTGAAAGATTTTCCCAGGGATTTTAACTCGTTCGTGATGTGGGTAAAGCGTGTATACATGTCCATCACAGTCTCACGATCACCCATATCAAACAACTCATATTGTCGCATAAGTAGCTCAATTCTAGATTGTTTAACTTGACTCGTACCTTCATGAGCAACTTGCAGGGCATTCCAGATAGCTTGGGCTGATTCACACTCACAGATGCGAGTGTATTCATCGGGTCCTAGGCCAAAATATAGTAGCTTCTTGGCCTTGGCATTTTTCTCCATTTTCTTATAATCTTCAGCGTCAAACTCTTTAGGTTCCTTGGAAACCATCTTACCATCTTCAAGCACCTTGGTGGGAACAAGGGGCCCATTCTTGAAGAGCATCCATAACTCATAATCTTCTGCCTGAATATAGTTTTCCATCCTATTCTTCCACCAACTATAATGTTGGCCGTTGAAATAGGGTGGACGAGTAATGGATTGCCCTTCAAGAATTCCTTGTGGTGTACTCATCTTCAAAATCTCTCAAGGTGTTAGCCTTTTGTGAGAGAACCTGCTCTGATACCACTTGTTAACATCGTGAGTATTCTACCACAAGAGGAGGGTGAATTGTGGTGTCTGATTTTCGCGTTGTGAATAGCAAACACCCTTGTGACTTGTTTGCAGAGGGTATTGTCAAATATTGCAAATGCGAAAATCACCAAGATAAATGCGGAAAATAAAGCACACGCAATTTTTACGTGGAAAACACCTCTAGCCCAACTGAGGTGTGAAAAACCACGACCTACCTCGTGTAGGATTTAACCACTTTCACTATCGGGCTTCAAACGTTACAAATGCACAACACCTTGTTACAACTTGCAACCACGTAACCTTCTTCCCTAAGACAGGTTACACCACGTCCAAATATCACCCGATTGGACACGTCCAAAGTCCACACGACTGAGGACCACTCACTCACTTTTCTGATTCAAGATCAGGGTTACAAAACACCTTACTGGGGGCTTCTGTCTTAAGCAGATGTAGGGTACAATGAAAATCCTATTATGCCAATATATTGAAAGCTCAGTTTAAACACAACTTGTCTCGGTTTTTCTTTTCTCAAGAGTAGCTCGAAAACAATTTTTTCTCACTAGAAAACCACCTTTTTAATTCTCCCTTTTTGCGTTTGCTATGTAAGTTTCTCGTTTTTTCTCTTGCTTTCTTTTCTTGCTCCTTGTGGGAGTGAAAGAACTGAGATTTTATACATAAAAATCCAACGGTCAAGACCAAAAGAATCAGCTAAGTATGGAAAACGATTTTCAAGAAAAAATACTCCCCAATGGCTAGTGACAAGTTTTTCCCAAAGTATAAGGAATTTGTTATCTTAAGAGATAACCCTTGTCTTCCCATAGCCGTGAAGAGAAAAAAAAAGCAACCAGAAATCTTCAGCTTTTGAAACTTTATCATATCCGAAAATATGGGCAAAAGGAATCTTTTAGTTTTGGCAAATCTCCCAAAACCTATTTTCGCAAATCTCCCATAATATTTTCAAGAAATATCCTTTCCATAAAAATAGCAATCTTGGAGTTTAAAGAAAGTATTATGGAGATCTTGGCCAACCGAAATGAATTTTCAAAGATAACCGGGTATGGCCACTTCAGTTCAGAAACACCCTAGGCACCCTGTTTGCAGGGTTGTTTGCAACTGGTGTTCTGAAGCACTTAGCACAAATACCGATTCAAGAGGTGTTTAAAAAGCGTTTTCAATATTGGCATATTAACAAGAGTCTAAATAAATAAAACCTATATACCCAAGACTTCTTGTTTTGAACCAGTCATCTTGTCCAAGATTTGCAGAGCTGTTGTGAACACCAAGGCCACCTTGTTTGCTGGGGTTGTTCTTTGCATTGCCAGAGTTCAGGAACATGCCTTACAATCAACTGTCGAGATGGCGTTCTTGACTTAATATAGAATCACCAATTAAAACTTGTTTTGAAGCTCACATGTAGCAAACCAGTTAATACAATAAAGATTACAAACACCAGTTAGGCCTGTTTGGAGCAACATTACTTGGACAAATTTTTACACTGGGATTTGTTATCATCAAAACTTAGATATAATAACTCAACACTAGGGAGCAACCAATAAACCACTAATTAACCATTAAATTCAACAACACTCCAAACTCTGACAACATAAGGAACATACCCCAATGGATCATGTAGGAAATGAGTTTATAAAGAAAAGAATTCAAGCTATTTACATATCCAACGCCAATCACTTAGTTTTTTTTTCTCTTTTGTTTTTTTCATTTTCTTTTTTTCGATTTTTTTTTGTTTTTCTAACAAGATTTTTTTCTTCTTCTACTTTTTTCCCTTTTTTCGTTTTTGTTTCTCTTTCATGAAATGAAGCGAAAATTGCAATTATTGAAAGGGATAAGATCACTGACTATCAATTCACAATCGAATACATACGCTCAACCCAAATAAGAGGGAACAAAAGCAAATGCTCAATATTACCAATCCCTCAACAATCCAATATACCAAAGCCACCTTAAACTCAATTATCCCTAAAACCACCCACTATATAGATGAAGTGACGCTCTATAGATTTGACTTAAAGGTCGGAATATGTGTTTTGCCAAGGGCTATAAATGGATATAAGCTCAAAGGGGCTAGCAAAGGTAAAAAAACATGTAATACATGGGTAGGCTATTTGGCTATCTGGCTAAAATGAGCAAAGAAAGAAATGCCTCTATCATATCATCAAATATGCACATGCGAATGTGGTTTGGAACAAGAGTCTAGGTAAGTTCTAAAGATGCGACATGGAAGAGTCATATTCGTGAAAGAAACATGAAACTAAATATAATGATTTAGTCCAAATAAGGCTCAAAATCTCACGGGATATCTACCAAAGTCACAATAAGCTCATAAAGTGATTCCATGTACAAACATTAGTGCTAAGGACTCCAAGGGATAAAAAAGTTCTCAATCAAGACAATAGTCAAAACAAGAAATATTTACAAAACCTTCACAAATTTTCGCAACAAAAGGGATTACACCTAAAAAGATACTCAGGCTCATGAAACCTACTTTGCCTAAACAAAAACATCATTGGAGAGTATCTCAAACCAATCCACACCATCCCTACATGCAATCCTATATGCAACTAAATACAAAACAAATGTTAAACACTAATGCAAACAAAAAGAAACCTAAAACTATATGCTCTAATATGCAAACTAATAACCAAAATGAAAGACATGAAGTTATGCTTCCCCCATACTTAAATAAAGCATTCTTATTCAAAGGAAAGAAAGTAAGAGAAGAGAAAAGAGAACAAAATATAACGATCTTACCAGGTTAGGTGTAGTGTGCACTTAAGTTATGTGGCCTCATAATTGGGGCAAATGAAGTATCAGCCACTCCATCACAACTTTAAGACTCGACTCATTAAACTGGATGCCATCAAAGCACGCAGGAGCTCATCAAACTGTTGGGACCAAATTTAGAAAATAAAAGGTAAGAGGAAATAACAAAAATCACACTGAACACAATAGCTATCCTTTTGACCTTATCGATGGCCTATAGAAAAATCATAGAAAGAATTAAAGCATGTAACCCATGTGATTTTCTTAGGCAAGTCTTCTAGGCATACACAATAAGGGTGAATGGAGGGTTCACAACCTCTTAATTAACCAAGGGAAACGTAATTGCCAACATTCCCACCAAGCATGTTGAACGTGTTATCCTCATAGCCCAAATTAGTATCGCAAATCATAGAATTATGCATGGGCACATCTCAAGAATACTCAGGGGAAATGCAGCGTAATGAATAGAGAGGTGAAACATGGAAATGATAAAGGGGATTAGGGAGAACATTGTTATCAAAATGAAGGCTAGGAGACTCCTCATGCATAAATACATCACGTGACCTCTCTAAGGAAGTCTAAACTAGATCATGCACCATATCAAAACTATCTCCTGACTCAAAGCATGCATCACTAACGCTAAACTTAGCAACTATCACAAAAGGCTCACCGACCTCGAGCCCCGTGCATAGAGGTAAAGGGAAGGATGAATCATGTAAAGATAGGACAACATCAGTATTGTCCATAGGTGATGCAAAGTTAGGTTGAGCATAGCATGCATAATGACACAAATTAGTTTCATGGTCAGAACAGCTACACAAATCACACCAAAAAGGGGCACAATAAGATCGACAATATAATGTCCAAGGATCAAGAAATGAATATCTAGAAACACGACAAGCCTTCTCAAATTCAAATGAATCCCAAGAAATCCACTCAAGCAAATACTAAGCATCATAAACATTTCTAGCAGGAAAACCCCAAAACTCTAAAAGAACTCGGGTTTTACTATTCACACCCTCATCAACATTGGCCAAAATTTTTCATTTACTCACATAATAACCACATTAAGGAAGAAAAGCATTGAAATGCTTAAAATATCTCCAAAATAATTCACACTCGAATTCAGGGAAATGAAAAGATGGCAGTTTTTTTTCAAGACTTTTTGTATTTTTTGTTATTTTCAAATGTTTTTTCCAAGTTTTATTTTTCATAGAAAAACAAAATGCTTAGTCAAACTTATTGGGAAAAAAACATTATTCAACACAAGTTCCCAGCAACGGCGCCAAAAACTTGATAGGCCCTCAAGCACACGGTGGTGCTGTAGCTAATCAAGGTCAATCCCACAAAGATGAGGTTGATCTATTTAGGCTATATTCCCTCAAGATATTCTAAGCGAATCAAACTTTGATATTGAAACTAATTTAATCTATTATCTAACCTAGTGGATACTCAATCGAGGATTTATACCAAACTAGCAATCTCCCAATTCATATATCAATCAAGCACTTCTTTCTCTAATGCTTGTTTTAAACCCGATAATCAAATTATCACAACCCTGTTTCAAGGTGAAGTGAAATACCTAAATCAAATCAGTCATCAATTTTCAAGGATTTCTCGATTAGTTTACGTTCATTAGGCACACGATTATCAACTCAATGGTTTCTCAATCCATAATTCTCTTTCAAGACATCACGCAATCAAGCCAAATCCTAGGATTTTGGTATTTGAGATTTCACCTTTTAGTCCTTCATCCAAATACCCACAACATGCAAGAAAGTGATCAAGTTTCTCACAAGACAAAAAACTTCTAGAATTCGACGAAACAATCCAACAATTTCGAAAGCACCAAATGATATCAACACAAGAACAATAAACTAACAAATGTTTGCATAAATTCGAAATCAAACAAAAAAGATAATCAAAACACAAAACATAAAAATAAGAAACGAGAAGAGAACAGAAGAGGGAAGAGATGCTCAGCCAAGGAATGCACTTGAACTATCGTGCAAACCCGGGAAGGAATCCTTGCGAATCTTCACCTGAACTCACTCTCTCTCTCTAGAATCTAAACTCTAATCCAACAAACTTGGAATAGAACTTTCTGCTACTTGAGGGACTGTTATTTATAGGAAAATCCAACAAACCTCGGCCACAAGATGAAGAAAACCAACTGGCTAAGAGTTACACCTTCACCACGGTCCATGACATCTACCACGGGCAGACCATAGTGCCCTCTGGCTCATCATTCTTTTGTTCTTCTCTTGCTCCATAAGCATGGTGATGGGGACCATCCTCATCACCCATCTAATTCACTCCCATCCATTCCCCAAGGGTCCAGCA
>JACYFF010031954.1:49854608-49868936 GCA_017589665.1 Selenicereus undatus
GTCAATGGTGGGTGTCAAAAGAGGTTGACTTGGATGGTCCCCATCATTGCAACCCCCTCCCCAGTGAACAATGGAAGAGAAGAGAGATTGAGCGAAAGAGAGGGTAAGAGGTGGCGCCACACCGGCAGCCGTCTGATTGCTCATAGCCTCACGATGCCTGAACCGAAGAACGAAGGGACAGATCGTTGGCGAGCAAGAGGGAAGTCGACGCATCGCAAATTGGGCGCGATTCCGGCGATTAGGGCACGACGGCGGTTGCCAAGGTGGCCAGCGCTGGCAAGGACGGTTCGTGCACAAGCGGTGAGAGAGAAGGAGGCTCTGAATGGCCAGGGTTCACGAGGGTTAGCCTTCTGTCCTGTGGCTTGGTGGCTACTCGACCGTGCCGGTCAGGTGGTGAAGCAGTGGGTTAGACATCAGGGGACAGGGAACGAACCAAACCCATGCGTGCTAATCGAACCAAACCCTAAGTTGAGTCTTTAAGCTTCGAATCCATGTGGGTGTTTATCTTCTCCTAATCTATTAGTAATTTCAAACGAATTTCAATAAAAAATCGGTGGTTTAAGTTTAATTCTGAAAATGTTATCAGTAATTGGAAGATTTGAGGTTGAAATATGGTAAAAATGGTGATGATATTGATTTGGGGTCATGCACGTTGAATTGACGCATAGTTTTGCTAAATTGTCAATTTGGGGAATTGTAGAGCAGGAAGATTCTGCTCTAATTTTGTCACCAAAATCAGTTTAAACATGTTTAAAGTTGTTTAAGTGATTACATATGAATACTACGCTTGTGGATATTAGTTTTGTGAATTAATCGATTGAATTATTTTGATCATTGAACCGAACTTGGTAGTTGGAAGGTTTGAGGTGAAACTATTGAATAATTTGAGGTTCTTCTCGTCGGTGCGGTGTGAGGAGAGAGCCTAGGTTTGATATAAACTGCAATCGTGTGGATTGCGATGTTTATGAAATACTAAAGTGGATTCTGCAAAACTGTTCCTGCGAAGTGTAATGAATGTGCTACTTTTGAACCCCTTCCCTCTTGATGTTGTTAAGTGATGCTATGTGATTGATTTTTGTACTTAGACATCTATAAAAAGGGTCATTAAAAGCTTATTTTCATAATTGCATATGTTTCTAACAATTTACTAGTTGCCTGCTGAATTGTTAAGATGTTTGTAGCCTAAAAGATCCTAAATCGTCGAACTAGTCAGTGAGGGACTGAACTGAATAGTCGATAGGTTTAGGAAGTTAAAAACCAAACTAGTAGCGAGTTTGAAAATGTTTTAAGGCTTACGTTTGTTCATATCCCTTTCTTGCGTTTAAAAGGATTGAAATAAATTTTAAAATGGCAATTGAAGATGTACACTATGAAACTATGAAACTACGTTCGAAATATATGCTAGCTAAGTACTTTGGGTTTCAAATTGCAAGTTAGTAACTCCATTATGATTTTAAGAGATTTTCAAGTTGAATTCTGAAGTGTTTGAATGTGTTACGTGTGAGCCCCTCCCCTTTATGTCATTAAGCTTTATCATGTGTATGAGCATGAAATTTTGCAAAAGAAGGTTTTTGTGGTTGAAAATGAAAGTAGCCATAACTATTAGCGAATGATGACCTATTTTTAACTATATCAATGCAGTTTTTAAGGCGTAAAGAACTTTTTAAAAAAAAGAAGCGAGTTGTATGATAAATGACTTCGTTGTGAGAGAGAACAAACCTGTTAGCCACGATGGCCATACACTATAAATGGCTAAGATAATGTGCTTACAACTATATGTAAGATGGGAGTGAACCTGCTAGAACGCGGGAATCCCTATCCTAAAGAGTAGTCCTAGTAGTGGGAAACCCTAGAAGACCCTGACGAGGGTGCATGTCCAATTATGTAGCCATCCCGGGAGTAAGAGCTTATGTTTATGCGTGAGCAATAGTCTCACCAAGGGCTGGGAATAGATCTCACCTAACCAGCACAATATGATGATCTTATGCCAAGAGTATTTTCCTAATAAGTAAGAAAAGCAGTTGGCATTTCGCCATTTTACTTATTTCAGGAAAAAGAAAGATTTTAAGGGCCATTAAGAGGCTAATTCAAATGAGATTCGAAAAGTTTATAAAGCTCATTAGAGGACCAATATGAAAGAGATTTCTCTTTAAAGAGTATATGAGCCTTGAGGAGGCTAGTTTGATTTGTAAACAATTCTTTAATGAGGTTAGCTTGATTTGTAAACTATTCTTTAAAGAAGCAAGTTTGATTGGTGAACTATCCTTTGAACAATTGTTTTCAAAATGCGCATTCAAAAGCATTTTGCCCTATCTTGATGTTTACTTGCTTATGTGCCTAAATGCTTGTTTATTAAGGAAGTTTGGTTATTATGGTCCTACAAACGAGCTTGAGTGGCTGGCATGAAGTTTAGGTGATGATTTTCCTTGGGGGCTATGATTACCTAATATGAGAATAGTATACAAATATTTTATGAATGCTACTTATTATTATGATCATTTCCTTCAAATGGTTTTAGTTTTAAAGAGTTGGGAAATACTCACTGAACGTGTGGTTCCTTATCCAATTACTATTTCCCATTTTCCCAGGTTGTCATTGTGACAAGTAAAAGTCAATTTACTTACGTCGAGATGGAGTCTACCCTTACTTTCAAAAAGTGTCATGTATGCACCTATGGAAGTAAACTGAAGAGTTAAGCAATGTAATATGATGTATCCCTAGAGTTGTAAATGTACATAAACAATCCAATTCATGTAATGCATATTTTTTAAAAGTCGCTCTGTGTTGCCATGTGAGCCAACCATCTGATTAGGCAGTTGTCTTTTTAGCTAAAGTTAGTTATATTTTGGTATGTAAACCCCAGTACTCCGGATGTGTGATCCGTTGATTTATATCTTTCATTTCCTCCTTTATTACTGAATATTTTTTTTTGGTGTACTCCGGCGGCTGGCCCGAAGAGTTGTGGCCTCCGACGTGTAGCCACTGAGCTTATTTTGGAGCTATTTATGCTTCTATTGATTGCAGGGATTGAATGTAAGGCTTTAAGCCTCAGAAATGATTAGTTTTAGGCAAAACTCTACTCGTTTCACCACATAATTTAAGTAGGAATTATGAAATCGTTAATGCTCCTAACCCGAGAGGTTTGGCAGTGTTACGCCTAAGAAGTTTGATGTTTTTTTTCCCATGACCGAGAAGGTCAATGGAAACCAAAAAGAGAGTGAAATTCCTGTATTTTGGCAAAAGCCTAATTGCGAAATGGCCTACTAATTCCTTCCCTCCGAAAGCTTGAAGCAAGAGAACCCAACACAAAGAATGACCTGAAACCATATTTTGAAGATGATCACCTTTAGAATTTGAGGGCAAATTCTCTCCGACAAGGGGAGGATGATGCACCCAAGGGAATCCTTAGAGGAGATTGTTATGAAGAGCTAACTAAGTCCATGGAGGTCCAAGAAGTTCTTCAAACCTTGAGGGATCACTTGGCGGGTTCAAACTGCTACTGTCCAGTCCAAGCCATCACCAGCAGTGTCTTTGTAGTTCTGGTTGACATGAGTCCGTTATTTTGGCAAGATGTTTAACGTCATAAAGTTATCTTTTCAATAATGCAAATTTCAAGTCATTCGGAGTTCATTTGCCATCCAAATCAGCTCTTATAGTCCGGCTATACAATTTGCCTAGTCAAGCCAATTCATTAACCGGTTTTGTAGTTCTATTTTTCCCAACCTTGGATTACCTTAGGAACCTAAAAATGTACTTTTGGGAGCCCTTTTGGAGTGAACTTTAAAGGTATCAAAAGCGTTTCAATTTAAATTCAAATTAAAGGTTTTAAAAGAGAGCATGTTTAAAAAGGGTGTAGGCCATCTTTAACAAGGAACCACTTGTTTTTATTAGGGTACAACTATCAAACAGCTGGCAATCAGAGGCTCCAAGAGGTCTTACCTTAAAATGGACATTTAGGGGCTTCTCCTAGATTTTGAATGACCCAATTTGGGCAAGTATTTTGGAAGATATGCTTGTTTGAAGTTGAGGTTGCAATTCCGAAAACTACTAACAGCTTTTACTTTTGCTTTTGTACTTACTTGCCTTTTGGTTCCCTCCTTTTCTCTTTGGCCGTTTCTTTGGCCTTTTTTCCCCCTTCTTGCTGATTGTTAGAGGCCCCTTATATGTGGGAAAGCCTTCATTTTGTAAAGACATTAATGAATGAATGAAATGGTTGAATTTTAAACTCCCTCAAAATCTCCCCCTTGTTTATCTATAGTTTACCTTACTATGGTGATGTTCAAGAGCCTTTTGTGATCTTTTGAGTGGTGATATCTCATCTCATTAGATCTAAAAGCTGAGCTCTAAGGAGCTTACTGAAGTTTACTTACTCTACTTGAGACCACTTCTTGGTTCTTCTCATTTTAAGAACCTAGAAGTGCAACATTTGGTAGCAGAGCATAGGCTACTCTCTTCACCTAATCTTCAAAGCCCAAACACATCCCTTTACCCTAAACATAAAACCAACTCATAAAGAACCCTTGCACTTCATCCATCACGCCTTCATTTAGGAACTTTAAGAAAGAGTGATGGAGATCTCTCTATACCCCTTAATTTGGAAACTCAAAATCAGCAAAGGTAATCATATTTTTATTGCTGAAGGATGAATAAATCATCCTCATTTTGTTTAAGAAGCAAACCGCAGGGCAAGGGTTCATTCCAGCAGCTAAGCCGCTTTTGTGTGCTTAATTCATCAAGCATACTCAACGTTTAAGTCTAATATTTTTACACGGATTTGAAGTTCAAGATGTTAGTTTTCCAACAAGACAAGTTTCATCCAATTTGGACTTCATTTGGTCGTTGAAATTAGCCTTTAATCTCAAGGTGTCAAAACTGCCCAACATGGTCAGAATGTACTCGGTTTTGCAAGCTTAAATACCCAAACTTAAAGATGGGTTAATGGGCTGCAAACCCACTTTTTGGAACCCTTAATATGTCAGCTTCAAAGGCATATAAAGAGTTCTAGGGTAGGTAATTGATAAATAAGTCAATGGGGGACTTTTTCTAGAAGCAGCAGAATCTGCCACAGATTGGACATGCCGCACATTTTTCCTCGTATCTCCCAAACGGATGCTCCAATTAACATGAATGAGGAGGCCCTGGAAATCGGACTTCTTGAGCTTTCCAAAAAGGCCTAATTCAGCTAATTTGGCCAAGAAACCTAGGAGATATAGCTGTTTAAAGTTGCTGCTTGTGCACTGAAAAGTTGCTGACACATTGTAAAAGTACTTTTCAGCTTTTGTCTTTTGCTTTTTGGTTCCCCATGCCTATTAAACGTGTAAGGGCTGATTGGTACGTTCCTTGGCTACTTGTTAAAGGTCTCCATACTATAAAAGGGAGCCTTGGGCTGTCCAAGAAAGGAGGTTGAATGTGTATTCAGATTTGAGTTGTGAAAACTCTCTCAAACTCTCTCTAAAATTCCTAGTGTTGTATCTTGGGTGTTGGCAACTCCAAGTGGGTCTCTAGGTCTTCTTAATTCAACTAAGAAGGTGATTTTAGTTGAAGGAAGAAGATTGCCCAAGTGTTCAAACCAAGGTGGATTGTACATCACCCTTGCTAGTCCACTTGTTCTATCTTAGTTCTTGTTTTTTTCTTTTCATCTTTTCTACCCAATTGCATTCTTGATTCACTTTTGCAAATCTTTGCCTTAGTGAAGCTTGAATACATCACCAAGTGTGCAAACCAAGGTGGGTTTACATCACCCTTGCTAGTCCACTTGATTTATCTTGGTTCTTGTTTTCCTTTTCATCCTTCCACCCATTGTATATGTTTTTGTGAGTTTGGACTCCCAAAAAATATACATCAATTGGTATCAGAGCTTTGGCTACCCTCTTGGCCAAGCTTCCATCAACCAAACACATTCCCACCAAAAAAAAAAAACCCTTAACCATTCATCCATCCATCATGATTTCTTTTGAAGACTTAAGGAAAGAGACTGCTTTGATTGCAAAAGAGTTGGCTAGCCTTGAAACTCCAAAGTTTCGTGGCCAAAAGGAAGAATTCCCTCACTGGATTTCCAAGGTGGAACAAGTCTTCACTTGCCACAACCTTGAAGATCACGAGAAGTTTAAGGTGGCTATCAAGAAGCTCCGAGGCTATGCACTTGAATGGTGGGAAAGGTACAAGTATAAGAGGAAGAAGAGAGGGAAAATTAAGGTCAACACATGGGACAGGTTAAGAGGTAAACTAGAGTATGCTTTTGCTCCAACCTCTTACTTACACAAGCATCTTTTTCTTCCCTTTGAGGAAAATTGCTTTAACTCCTCTTCCAAAGACATACCTTTCAACAATGCGAGCCCCATGAGTACTTGTATCCCTAATGCCACTTCCCTCTTTTGTTTGGAAGAAACCAACCCCAACAAGGATGAAAAGATCCTTGGGGAAGAAGCCTCAAACCTAGACGCCCTACCTCCCGTTTTTGATGACTATGGTGATGATGTTGAACTTGAGGGACAAGAAGACCATTCATGTCCTTCACCACTTGTACTAGATCACCATTTATATGAGGGAGTAGCACGTGTTGCTCACTTTGATCCTTGTCATGGCAATCTCATTATTTCATCCCCACAATTAGAACCGGAACTAGCCAATCTCATCACCATGGGGAGACAAATGGTAAACATAAGTGAGGAACAACCAAGAGGGAAAGAAAAAAAGAGAGAGGGGAACACGATGAATGTGCTAAGACCGCTTTCACGGGTGCTTCGTTTGAGAACGATCACTACGGGAACCAAGGAAGCACTTAGTTGGGTGTTTGTCCTAAGAAGGCGAAACAAGTAATAACTCCTCCCTTGATCTACCCATTTCAAGTTTGGAAGCACCATCCCAAGTTTCTCACGCTTCAATCATCAGATTCGAGGTCGAATCTACTTCAACAAGGGGAGTATAATGTATATATGGTGATGGGGGCCATCTTCATAACCCTTCCAACTTTTTCCCCTCCATCGCCTTGATTTAAAAATAAAGCAAATCAGTTAGGTAATCTTATTATGCTGGCTAAAGGATGAATAATTCATCCAAATTTTTTTTAAGCTTTGAGATTGCAGGGCAAACGGTTCATTCCAGCACTGACCCGTTTTTGTGAGCAAAATTCGACAAAGATCTTCATGGTTTAAGTCTGATATTTTTACAAGGATTTGAAGTTCAAGATGTTAAATTTCCAACAAGACAAGTTTCATCCAATTTGGACTTCATTTGGTCGTTCAAATCAGCCTTTAATCTGAAGGTGTCAAAACTGCCCAGCATGGTCAGAATGTACTCGGTTTTGCAAGCTTAAATACCCAAACTTAAAGATGGGTTAATGGGCTGCAAACCCACTTTTTGGAACCCTTAATATGTCATATTCAAAGGCATATAAAGAGTTCTAGGGTACGTAATTGATAAATAAGTCAATGGGGGACTTTTTCTAGAAGCAGCACAATCTGCCACAGATTGGACATGCTGTACATTTTGCCTCATCTCTCCCAAACGGATGCTCCAATTGACCTGCACGAGGAGGCCCTGGAAATATGACTTCTTGAGCTTTCTAACAAGCCCTAATTCAGCTAATTTGGCCAACAAACCTAGGAGATATAGCTGTTTAAAGTTGCTGCTTGTGCACTGAAAAGTTGCTGACACATTGTAAAAGTACTTTTCAGCTTTTGTCTTTTGCTTTTTGGTTCCCCATGCCTATTGAACGTGTAAGGGCTGATTGGTACCTTCCTTGGCTGCTTGTTAAAGGTCTCCACACTATAAAAGGGAGCCTTGGGTTGTCCAAGAAGGGAGGTTGAATGTGTATTCAGATTTGAGTTGTGAAAACTCTCTCAAACTCTCTCTAAAATTCCTAGTGTTGCATCTTGGGTGTTGGCAACTCCAAGTGGGTCTCTAGGTCTTCTTAATTCAACTAAGAAGGTGATTTTAGTTGAAGGAAGAAGATTGCCCAAGTGTGCAAACCAAGGTGGATTATCATTACCCTTGCTAGTCCACTTGTTCTATCTTAGTTCTTGTTTTTTTCTTTTCATCTTTTCTACCCAATTGCATTCTTGATTCACTTTTGCAAATCTTTGCCTTAGTGAAGCTTCAATACATCACCAAGTGTGCAAACCAAGGTGGGTTTACGTCACCCTTGCTAGTCCACTTGATTTATCTTGGTTCTTGTTTTCCTTTTCAGCCTTGATTGACACTGAGTTGAAGAGCCTTGAAATCCCAAGATTTCATGGCCAAAAGGATGAGCTTACAACTTGGTTATCTAGGGTGGAGCAAGTGTTTGCTTGTTACAACCTTGGTGACCAAGAGAAGTTGAAGATGGTTATTTCAAGATTGAGAGGTTGTGCACTTCAACGGTGGAAGAATTACATGTTTAAGGGAAGAAAGAAAGGAAAAGTCAAGGTGAGAACTTGTAAGAAGTTGAGGAGTAAGTTGATGGGTTTCTTTTTCCCTCTCACTTACTTACCCAAACGTGTTGCTCCATTTCCTAAGAAGAATGGCCCAAAGTCCTCATGTATGGTCATCCTTTTTAACAAGGGGAGTCCAAAGAGTTCTCGTACTTCTACCCTTCCTATCTTGCTATCCTTAAAGGAAGTCATCCCCTATGAAGATGACGAGGTAAGTGAAGAGGAACAAGGTTTAAATCCATTTGATCTACCTCCCATTTTAGATGACTATGGTGACGAAGGAGCCTTATATTTTTAAAGAGGATTCCCATCTCCCTCTTTACAAGGCCGCATGTTTTCAACAAGAAGATAAAGTAGAGGCAACAAGAGACTTCTTCTCCGTGGCTTTCTCAGTGTCCTTCAATGTGTCCCTTTATTTTTAACCCGTTCACCCTTGGCCACAAAACAAGGAACCAAAAACCCACCAATTTGCTCCCCACACCCTCACCCTTGACTTTACATCAAGAATACCTGAAGTGAGACCTAAGAAGTTTGATGGTTCTTCTCCCATGGGCGAAAAAATTGACAGAAACCAAAACAAGAGTGAAATTCCCATTTCTTTGCAAAATCCTAACTACAAAATGCCCCACAAATTGACCCCCTCCAAAAGCTTGAAGCAAGGGAACCCAACACAAAGAATGACCTCAAACTGTATTTTGAAGATGATCACCTTGAGAATTTGAGGGAAAATTCTCTCCAGCAAGGGGAGGATGAAGCACCCATGGGAGACCTTAGTGGAGATTGTGATCAAGGGATAAATAAGTCCAAGGAGGTCCAAAAAGTTCTTTAAACCTTGGGGGATCACTTGGCGGGTTCAAATTGCTACTATGAAGTCCAAGCGAGCACCAGCAGTGTCCCTGTGACTCTATTTACTAACTTCTGGGTGACATGCATCCATCATTTTGCTAAGAGGTTTAAAGCTCAGAAAGTTAGCTTTCTAATAAAGCAAATTTCAAGCCATTTGGACTTCATTTGCCCATCCGAATTGGCTCTCAAAGTTCGGTTATACAATCTGCCCAGTTGAGCAAGTTCATCACCCGATTTTGTAGGTCCGTTTTTCCTAGCATTGGGTTAATGTAAGAACCTCCAAATCTACCTTTGGGAACTCTTTTTGATTGAACTTCAACGGCAGCAAAGGAGTTTTAGGTTAAATTCAAAGTAAAGGTTTCAACAGAGAGCAAGTTCATAAAGGGTGTAGGCTGTCTTCAACAAGGAACCACTTGTCTTTATCAGGGCATAACTTTCAAACAGCTCAAAAGAAGAGGCTCCAAGAGGTCTTACCTAAAAATAGACATTTAGGGCTTTCTTCTAGCTTTTGAATGACCCAATTGGACGAGCATTTTGGAAGACATGCGTGCTTGCAGATGAGGTTGCAGTTGTAAAAAGTACTGACAACTTTTATATATGCTTGCTTTTAGGTTCCCTTCTTTTCTCTTTGGTCGTTTGTTTGTCCTTTGTTTCCCCCTTGTTGCTTATTGTTAGAGGCGCCTTATATGTGGGAAAGCCTTCATTTTGTAAAGACACATAGTGTATGAATGAAATGGTTAAGTTTTAAACTACCTTTAAATCTCTCCCTTGCTTAACTCTAGTTTAGCTCACTAGGGTGATGTTCAAGAGGCTTTTGTGATCTTTTGAGTGGTGATATCTTATGTCACTAGGTATAAAAGTTGAGCTCGAAGACTCTTGGTGGTGATATCTTATCCAAGTGGCTTAGTTTTATCTCTTAGCTTCTCTTCTCTTGCTTATCTCTAGTGTAGCTCCCTAGAGTTGTGTTCAAGAGCCTTTTCTGATCTTTTGAGTGGTGATATCTTATCTCACTGGATCTAAAAGTTGGGCTCTATGACCCGTGGTGGTGATATCTTATCCAAGCGGCATCATTTTATCTCTTATCTCTTTTCTTCTTTTGCAAACTGTAGCTTCATTTACGTGCTTTACCTGAGATCACTTCTTGGTTCCTCCCATTTTAAGGACCTAAAAGTGCAACATTTCGTATCAGAGCATAGGCTACTCTCTTGGCCAAAGCTTCCAACCCCGAACACATCCCCTTAACTCGAACACAAAACCAACCTATAAAGAGCCCTTGCACTTCATCCATCATGCCTTCATTTAGGAACTTCAAGAAAGTGCTAGCCTTGGCTGACATTGAGTTAATTAGCCTCGGAATCCCGAGATTTCATGGCCAAAAGGATAAGTTTACAAGTTGGCTATCTAAGGTGAAGCAAGTGTTTGCTTCTTAACCTAGGTGACCAAGAGAAGTTTAAGATGGTTATAAGTTTAAGGGAAGAAAGAAAGGAAATGAGAAGGTGAGAACTTGGAAGAAGTTTAGGAGTAAGTTAATGGGTGCCTTTTTCCCTCCCACTTTCATGCTCAAACGTGTTTCTCCATTTCCTTAGAATAATGGCTGAAAGTCCTCATGTATGCTCATCCTTTTTAACAAGTTAAGTTCAAAGAGTTCTCATGCCTCTAGCCTTCCTGTAATAACCCGACCCTAACCTATATTTATTTATTTAAATCATATTTATTTACTTAATTAATCATGTTTATTCATTTAATTAATCATGCTTATTGATTTAATTGGTCATGGTTATTTATTTAACCAAATCATGTTTATTAATTCAATTACACCTAATTTATTTATCGAATGAATTCTATTATGTTATTTAAATTTTTCATCTTCATTTATTGTATTTAATCATCCCGGTTAGGAGATATTTCATTTTGTTGAGTCCCACTTTGCAATTCAAGTTTCATTGATTGTTAATTCCAGTTTTGTTGATTAATTAAATATTGGGTGAATCGATAGTATGCCTCGATAATTATGGTATAAGAAATTATTTTTATTATTGTTGTTGTTGTTGTTATTATTATTATTATTATTATTATTATTATTATTATTATTATTATTATTATTGTTATTATTTTTATTATTATTACTATTATCATTATTTTTATAACCTTTCAAAAAGTTAATTTTGAATTACGCAAAAACGTTATCATTACGAAGCTCTTTATTCCCGAACCCAAGTTATTTCGGCCTAATTTGAAGCCCAACAAATTTACATGTTAACCTAACTAATTACCACGATTAAGCCTAATCATGGTTAGGGAAATGTCATTCTTTTTAAGCTATAAATTCAGCCAAGCGTAAGACAATTCAAAAAAATACAATAAACTCAACCCACATCTCCCTCTCCTCTCTCACTCTACACGGCTAGCCCCCCTCCCTCAAGTTGTTGTTGCTGTTGTTGTTTTCCAGCCAGCCCCGGTTGCCTCTAACCCCTCCCCAACGTCCTGTTACCACTAGCCACCATCCCCACTCCTCAAAACAACCAACCATCACCACCATCTCTATTGTTTCCAAGCTCAAAGTGAGTAATCTTGAACTTGATCTTGTTGGTTTTGATTTTGATTTTAGTTTTGATTCTTGGTTTGATGTTTGTGATCATTGATCATGATGTTTTGATAAGAAATAGGAGTTATTTTGGTGTTGATCATGGTGGAGATGAGACTGAATCACGCTAGGAAACAATAGATCATGTTCATGCACGCTTCAGTTAAAACCATTTTTATGGATTGGTTTGTATTTGATTTTGTAATCTTTAGTTTTATTGATGATTATGATGATGTCTTTTTGGTGATTTTGAATGATTTCAACTGAGGATTTGTGTAAAAAGAGAGGAAAAAGCTAAAACAGTGAGGGTTGGAAATTTTAGAAAAGCAAGGTAGACTTTAGGATTAAACTGGTAATGATCGGCCCATGGTAATTTTATGATTTTTGGTGGGTAGATATTTCCATGTGTTAGCTTTCAAATGGGCATTGAATCGTCTTAATCTAAGGTCGGTGGAAAACATTATGGTCGTTTTACCAAAACTGTGCAGAATAGACCAAAACTGACACACTTGTGTTTTACCCTCATTTTGGAAACCCTATCGTCGGAATCATATTTTGTGTTGCAAATGAAAGTTTTTGGGACTTCTTAATCTTTTCATATTGGGATTTTAGGTCTCCATTTGTGGTCTACAGTGAAGGTTTTGAATTTTTGAAGTGAACTAACCTGCCTTGGTGCAAATTGAGCTATTATTGCAACTTCTGTGCAGTGTATACTTGGATGAAAATTTAGAAACTTGTACTGCAGCTTTTCCATATTATATTTGAATTTACTATAAGATTTCATGAATTTTGGTTGAGTATTTTGAGTTTGGTGATTTTTGGAAGCATTTTGAGTAATTGTGTAAAGAGCAATGACAAAGATTGAGTGAGATTGATCACGTATTCATTTTGTGCATTTTGGACCAAGTAAGGACATTTAAGGGGGAAATGAATATTCATGGACTTTCATGGAGCTTTTAGTTTGATCAATGAGAAAGAGGAAGTATACAATTTGGGAGTTTGTTCATGGGATTTGAATCATTTATGGATTTTACAAAGAAAATACTAAGTTTAGTGAGCTTAATAGCTTCTATTGAGTTCAATGATTCATATGGGGTGGAACTCTATACCTATGGATTTATGAATGACGTATGAGAAGTGAGGAGAGTTGTGACGTAGAAACGATATTTATCAGACCAAGTTATTGCAGGTTATGCTATTTTGAACCAAGATATATCTCTCTTAGCCTCAAGCTTTTATTACTTACTCAATTCAAAATGTATTAAATGTATTTATCAAGCCAATCTAGTGTACTCGTTGTTATCTTAAACCAAGTTATATATCAGCAATTCTTAAATCTATATCAGTAACATATCTTAGAAAAGGCCAAGAATCACTCTCCCATTTGTAACCATCAATGCCTTTTCCTTTACAATCTCAATTATCTCATTGTGGTCTATTTTTACTTTCATTACTTCATATCAAATTTAATTACTTTCATTAATTCAGTTTTGAAGTTATATTGAAATAGCCAAGTTATGTATACCATTTAATTTCCCAATTTCTGTTGCACATACTTTTACTTACTCAATTATGTGTGTAAGGATCATTTACTGACTACACATACCTATAATGACATTTATGAAACAGAGTCGAGGCCTAATTATTAGTCCTCATTATGCATAAGTGTTATCAAGTCAAAACATATTTATGTAGTTAGATGACATTTATGAAACAGCTGAATTTTATCACGTCAGATGACATTTTTAAAGACTCAAGGTACGTCCATTGCCTGTTTCTTCAAAAAGAAGAACATGTTTATCAAGTTACAACTCTTAACGAGTTTATCAATGAATCAGTTTATACAGTGATTTGCCATTTAACTTGTGACCCCGTCAGTTATTATCTATAAGGCGTCAGCCCATAATTTACTCTGGCGCCTTCAAGTCAACTCTTGATTGGATTGGCAGATGTACTCCTATGTGGAAATCACATCATTGCAAGGGTTTCGCATCCAGATAATAATGAGCTATTCAATTTCATATTACTTTCATTTTCATTGTTATTGCCAAGTAAATGAATTGCAAAGACGGGTACCCATCAACATTGTTTCTATGCTCATTTTACAATACAGGAATGCATGTACTGAGTTTTTGCTCACATTTTCGAACTGTTTTCATATTTTCCATTTTATGTGATGAAGTATCACATGTTTCTCCATTTAGCAAGTCCTTTTCGTAGTCATCAGATGCTCGCAATGGATTCAACATAGCATGAATGTTCGGATCGACCTCAGCATTAGGTTAGGTCTATATTCAATATACTCGTGTAATGTGGAGTGCGAGTTAGCACATGGTATGATAAAGTCGATGGTATTGAAGTTGAACTATTATGGACATTGGTCTTGAAGTGTTTCAGTTTAACAGATTTTGTGATTGTGAACATGAGTTGCAAGATTAAGTGGTTTCAGTGAGCCTTGTCCTTCCTTATCAGGACGGCGGTAGCGCC
>JACYFF010031954.1:49884869-49898053 GCA_017589665.1 Selenicereus undatus
TAGTGTATTCTATTGAACCCTAGCTTGGTCATCGGCAGGTACATCAAGAGGACACTAAGAAAGCCAAGGAGTAGAAGTCTCTTGTTACCTCTACTTTATCTTCTTGTTGAAAACATACGGCCTTGCAAAGTGGAAGATGGGGTTCATCTTTGCAAGCTAGTTCTTCTTCCTTACAAAAGTGTGAAGGAATCAAGGTTTCTCCTAACTCTTTAAAGTCTAAGGCTCCTTTGTCACCATAGTCGTCGAAAATGGGGGGTAGATCAAATGGATTTAAACCTTGTTCCTCTTCACTTACCTTGTCATCTTAATAGGAGATGACTTCCTTGAAGGTAGCAAGCTAGGCAGGCTAGAAGTGCGAGAACTCTTTGGACTCCCCTTGTTAAAGAGAATGTCCGTACGTGAGGACTTTGAGCAATTCTTCTTAGAAAGGGTCTGTTCTTTTCATGGGTAAATGGGGGTGGGTAAAAGGTTAAAGTGGGTTGAGGTTGGTTCAGGTGGGTTTAGGTGGTTTGAAGTTGGTATTTTTTTTGGAGGTAGGTTGAAGTAGGTTGAAATGGGTTGAAGTTGGTTGAAGTGGGTTAAAGTAGGTTGAAGTTGGTATATTTTTTTGGTGGTGGGTTGAAGTGGTTTAAAATAATGAGAATGGGTGATAATTTATTAAGCTATTGTAATTTTTAGTGCATTTTTTCGCTGAATGGTAATTTCACAATTTTGTAACTGTTTTTCTGAAAGTTGGAGGCTGGTGCAACTTGTTAATTACTTTTAACTATTTGGGTTACAAATTATTAAATTTATGAAGGGGTGGGTCAAAGTTGGTTAAAGTGGGTTGAGGTAGGTTGAGGTTGGTTGAAATGGGTTGAGGTTGGTATTTTTTTCTCAGGTGGGTTGAAGTTGGTTAAAGTACGTTGAAGTGGGTTGAAGTTGGTAAATCTAAAAAGACCTACGAAAAGAACAGGGCCAAAATGGAGAAACACGTTTGAGCGTGTAGGTGGGTGGGAAAGTGACACCCATCAACTTACTCCTCAACTTCTTCCAATTTCTCACCTTATCTTTTGCTTTCTGTTTCAGCTAAAAATGTGATATTTTTAAGGCACTTTTTTCACCAATTTTATGCTCATTTTAATAATATTTTTAAGGTTTTTAATTGATTTTATTTTATTTTGCAGATTTTGAATAAATGCGAAAAATGGGCTTAAATGGTGGAAAAGGTGAGAAAAATAGAAGAAATGTCGGAGGTTGAAGAATCGGGCCAAAAATCGATGAAAAACCGGCCAAGGAAATAGAAAAAAAATAATAATAAAACCAAACCGGTCCAGTGAACCGGACCGGTCGGTTTAGCTGGACCAGCTCCACTTTAAACCCTTCCCCTTGTTGAAATTTCTGTTCAGTTGTTCTTCATTTTTCGTTTTCCAGATTGCATCGATTTGCCCTTTCCCTTGCAGTTTTTGGTTCTCCCTTGCTATTCTTCATGTCCAGTCTCGGGTTGCTTTGCTCTGTTTCATGTTTTGCCTTTCCATCTCCCCTGTTGCTTTAATTTAGCTTCAATCGTCCCCCTCCCCTACTGTTAATTAGTCTGCCTTGAATTTGATTTTGGAATAACAAATAATTAGGTTGTTAGTTTTTAATTGGTTAATTTCAAGTTTAGGTGTTTAATTTGGTTTAGTTGGTCAATTAATATAAGTATTAGTTTAGGTTTAATTGATTTAGTAAATTAGTTTGTTTTAATGTTTAATGAATTAGGATTAGATGAGTTTGGTTGAAATAGTTTAGATTGCCTTAAATAATTTCACTTAGATTAGTTAATTAGTTTAAGAATTTCGTTTTAAATGACCATAATTACACGTTTTCCCTGTAGACCGACCCTTAAAGTACTACGATTGACAACCGTAAGTGCTTGAGGTATCCCTTTCCCCTTTTATTCACTCACTTTAGTTTAGTTTTAATTTTCCACCTCAAAAATCACTCAACAAATTTTGGCGCCGTTGCGGGGGAAGACGGTGACATTTGTTTATGTTTTTAGTTGCTTTCATATTTGTTTAGTTGTGTTATTATTTTGTTTAGTTGTTATTTACTTAATGAGTTCTTGTTAGTCATTTCGTAACTTTCAGTTTCGAATCGATTTTCAATTTCTCATTTTGGTTTCGTTTTCGTTTTCGTTTTTTGAAAAAACCAAAAAAATTCAAAAACATTTGAAAAACCTCCAAAAATCCAAAAAAATGAGAAAATGCTAAAAAAAAAAATCAAAAACATTAGAAGATTCCAAAAAAAAATCGGAAAAAAAAAATTAGAAATTTCAAAAATCCAAAAAAAGTGAAAAACCTAAAATCCAAAAAAATTGAAAAACTTCAAAAACTTTAAAAATTTTGAAAATTCCAGTTTTCAGTTTCCCACAATATGAGCACAAACCTTTTTGGAGCTATTTATCGTGACTTAATGATTATCGTGCTCAATTGCCTCAAACCTTTCAAAAATGGGAAATCTGCAAGGTCATTGTTTTGGGTCTAAATTCTGAATTCCGTGGTCATGTTGAATCTATGTGCCCATGAGGTTTGTTAGAATTGTTATCTAAAACTCAACATGAAGTTTGGGATTTCTTTGAAAAATTAGGTTGGGATACTTACGAGTTTGAACAAGCTAATCAGTTTTCTGGAAACCCAACTTCTGATGAGTATGCTTTTTACGCTAATCCTTCCCCCCAAGATCATTTTCTAAACTCGTATGACTCCTCTTATGCTGTTGTGCCTCCTGTGTGGTGCGATTATTGTAAATCTTCTACTCATGATGCTTGTTCTTGTCCATATCGTGACTATTTTGATGCTCAATATGCAAGTCCTGAAAAGAGAATTGATGAATTGACTGCCAAAACGGTAGAGATTATGAAAGCGAGAATTACTGAACATTCTCAATGTGTTAATCAAAGTAGGGAGAATTGTAATGAATCTGACTTTTGTTTAGGATCTCCTAAATCAGGAGTTAGTCTTTTTGATGATTTTGAACCTTCTTATTCTACTAGGCCTGATTTGAATGAAAACATGTGTTTGCCTAGTTTAGAACAAGAAAGTGACCTCCCTCAATCTCTATCGACAGATCTTGCACCTTGCCCTAACTCACCTAAGGGCGTCACTGACGATGTCCTAGTTTCTGTTGACTTACCCACCACTTTGAATGACTTTCATGAATTAGAAGTGGGTAAGCAATCTGATTTTGATAGTGAGTTAGACATATGCATCATACATGCAGTTGAGTTTCATGATTTGGATGAATCGAAAGATGTTTCACAGGAGTTGCATGAGGAGGTGATTGTGACTGCACCCGCTATGTTTGACTTTGATGATATTCTTTCTGCAGGATATGAATCTTTTTCATATAAGCTTGATGTTACTGAAGGTTTTGATGTGGATTCTCATTTTGAATATGAATCGTTCTCTTTTGATCCCATCATGCCTGACGTTCTAATTGAATCAGATGATAATATTTTGCAAATCGAATATGAATCTTTTTGTGGGTTTGATGTTAAAATGAGTCGAAAGGCGGATTTTCGTGCTGAATATGAATCATTTTCTGTCGATCCTGTCCAAACTAACCTCCTTCTTGAATATTGCAGTTCTCCCTCTGTTCTTGCATCTTTGGACCCTCCCGAGTCTACTTTTGTCGAGTGTGAGACTTTTGTGTTTGATATTCCTTGTTTAGACCAGACTCGTGATGATAAAAACATAGATAGACTCAAAGATGACTTTGTAATGCATGATGAGATATCGGAACTCACTATGTTTGAATTTGATGATAATATTCTGCCTGTAGAGTATGAATCTTTTTCTGGTGAGTTTGGTATCCATGGAAGTTCTAATGATGGTTTTCGTGCTGATTATGAGTCATTTTCTTTTAATTGCATCCAGAGTGACTTCCTTTTTGAACCTAGCAAGTCTGAATCTGTTGAGTCTGAGATGATTATTACTGATGATTTTACTTTAGACCAGACTCATATGCATATTGAACTTAAAGGACTTGTGGTTTTAGGACCCTTTGCTTTGCCTAGACAGTTCATTCATGCTGATCCAATTTCTAGGCCTATGACCTCACTTCTGGCTGTTTGTGAGTATGTTCATTTCATTCCTAAGTGGGCCCCACTGTTTGATAAATTGAAACGGGCCATTACCTGTGCTTTCCTGATTATATGGATGTACTTAATCTAGTGCCAACTCTCTGCGTTTCATAGTCGTTATGCTATTGAGAGTTGGGCTTCTGAATTTGATAAGCTGTTGCGTGCTCTAATGTGTTTTGATTTGAATAGCACCTTTTCAGCTTAATATGGAGTGGCTGATGCTCCATAAGCGTTATAGTTTGGGTACAACCTGTATCCCACATGGTATGATCGTTCCACCCTTCGTTTCTTTTTATTTTCTTTTCTTCCTTTTTGTATTTAGTTGTTTATATTAGGATTTTGTGAATATGTGTAAATACTTTGTTTCTTTAGCTTAGTATGTTTTAGTTTTTCCTTTTTATTTCATTTTATTTTCATTATTTTTGTTATTTCATTTTTTTATTTCATTTGACTTTCATTTTTATTTTCCTTTTTCATCTTCTTTTCATTTTTGTTTCATTTTTGTTTTCCTTTATTTTGTTTTAGATTTCTTTTTGTTTAGTTTGCAATTTAGTAGGTCTTTGATTTTTGTTTTGCTTTTGTAAATATATGTGTGTGTTTGGTTTTGTTTTGATTTTGATTTTTGTTTTCTTTTCTTTAGTTTTTAGGGTTGTGGTTTGTTTTTCAATTTTTGTGTATTTCTTTGATTTTAGTTTTGCTTTTTCTTTTTCATTTTGGTTTTATTTTGTTTTTGATTTTATGTTTCTAGTGGTGTTCTAGTTGTATATATTCTAGGTTTTATGATTGTATAGTTTATGTGCTTGCTTTTTAGCGCCTTAATTCTTCCAATGAGGACATTGTGAAGTTTTGGTGTGGGAGTGAGGTGCCATTTTTTTTTAAAATTTTTGAAAATTTTGTTGTTTTTGGGGACATTTGTATCTTTTCTGATTAGTTTGAATCCCCTGTGCTTTAGTTGTTAGTTTGTATATTAATAGGATGTGCATGAGAAGTCTCAAACATCGAATGTGATATTCTAAGCCCTGATTCTAACTCTAGTTGTTCATTAAAGGTTGTGTAATCCAGTCCTTGTTATCCTTTCATCATTGTCTTTAGGTCTTAGGTTTCCATGAATGATTCTCCCACTAGCTATGGCATGATTACTTTGGAAAAAAGTTGAAAAAAAATGAAAAAAAAATTGTATTATAAATAAAGAAAAAGAATAAAATTTGGAATGACAAGTATCCCTTTGAGGCATGCGCCACTGGGACCCTTTGAGGCACGTGCTACTGGGTGTTACCCTTTGAGGCGATATTGCTATTGGGAAAGCTTGCTTCCAAAGTTAGTATAAGAATAATGTAGTTGTGTTGGCTGAGTGGGATTGAGTCTGTTTTGGTAAATCTGAGTCCTGGAGATGATGATTCACTTGCACACAAACATTGGGATGAATTCAAAATCTGGATGTTCAATGGGGTGAAAAAATCAGTGTTTTGATGTCATTTAGAGGTAAAGGGCTTTGATGTACATTTTGTGTATATACAGGTTAATAACTGAGTACATGGGTGATTTAGCTGATTAGGATTTGTGCATATGTTTCCCGAGTTTTGTACATACCAGTTTTGAGAAAACCCAAAAAGATTTTTCTTTTATTTTTGGAATAATTTTGTGGGTATTTTCACTTTGAAACCCTCACGAGACCTCACTCGTCCACTTGGGAGTCCAAGGGGTTTAAAGGGCTTGTTGCATACGCTAAATGCAATCGTGATTCCTACGACAGTGAGTTAAGATTTTCTTTTCTTTTCTTTTTAGTTAGCTTAGTTTATTTTACTCGAGGACGAGCAAAATCTTGGTGTGGGAGTATTTGTTTGAGCTAAAAATGTGATATTTTTAAGGCACTTTTTTCACCAATTTTATGCTCGTTTTAATAATATTTTTAGGGTTTTTAATTGATTTTATTTTATTTTGCAGATTTTGAATAAATGCGAAAAATGGGCTTAAATGGCGGAAAAGGTGAGAAAAATAGAAGAAATGTCGGAGGTTGAAGAATCGGGCCAAAAATCGATGAAAAACCGGCCAAGGAAATAGAAAAAAAAAATAATAATAAAACCAAACCGGTCCAGTGAACCGGACCAGCCGGTTCAGCTGGACCGGCTCCACTTTAAACCCTTCCCCCTGCTGAAATTTCTGTTCAGTTGTTCTTCATTTTTCGTTTTCCAGATTGCATCGATTTGCCCTTTCCCTTGCGGTTTTTGGTTCTGCCTTGCTATTCTTCATGTCCAGTCTCGGGTTGCTTTGCTCTGTTTCATGTTTTGCCTTTCCATCTCCCCTGTTGCTTTAATTTAGCTTCAATTCGTCCCCCTCCCCTACTGTTAATTAGTCTGCCTTGAATTTGATTTTGGAATAACAAAAAATTAGGTTGCTAGTTTTTAATTGGTTAATTTCAAGTTTAGGTGTTTAATTTGGTTTAGTTGGTCAATTAATATAAGTATTAGTTTAAGTTTAATTGATTTAGTAAATTAGTTTGTTTTAATGTTTAATGAATTAAGATTAGATGAGTTTGGTTGAAATAGTTTAGATTGCCTTAAATAATTTCACTTAGGTTAGTTAATTAGTTTAAGCATTTCGTTTTAAATGACCATAATTTCACGTTTTTCCTTGTGGACGGACCCTTGAGTACTACGACTGACAATCGTGAGTGCTTGAGGTATCCCTTTCCCCTTTTATTCACTCACTTTAGTTTAGTTTTAATTTTCCACCTCAAAAATCACTTAACACTTTTTTTCTTCTCTTAAACTTGTAAATCTTCCACTGTTGAAGTGCACAACCTCTCAATCTTGAAATAACGATCTTAAAGCTCTCTTAGTCACCAAGGTTGTGACAAGCAAACAATTACTCCACCTTAGACAACCAAGTTGTAAACTCATCCTTTGGGGCATGAAATCTTCGGATTTCAAGGCTAATCAACTCAATGTCAAGCTAGCTCTTTCTCGAAGTTCCTAAATGAAGACATGATGGATGAAGCGCAAGGGTTCTTTGTGGGTTGGTTTCATGTCTGGGTTACGGGGATGTGTTCGGGGTTGTAAGCTTCGGGGTAGCATAAGCTTTGATACCAAATGTTGCACTTCTGGGTCCTTAAAACGGAAAGAACAAAGAATTTATCTCAAGTAGAGTAAGTAAACCAAGCTACGGTTTACGAACAAGAAAAGAGATAGGAGATAAGAGATAAAACTAAGCCACTTGGATAAGATATCACCACCGAGGGTCTTAGAGCTCAACTTTTAGATCTAGTGAGACAAGATATCACAACTAGAAAGATCGTAAAAGTCTCTTGAACACCACTCTAGGGAGCTAGACTACAGAGAAGCAAGAGAAGGGAAGTTAAGAGATAAAACTAAGCCACTTGGATAAGATATGACCACCAAGAGTCTTATAGTTCAACTTTTGGATCTACTGAGGTAAGATATCACCACTCAAAAGATCATTACAGCCTCTTAAACACCACCCTAGTGAGGTAAACTAGAGACAAGCAAGAGAGAGATTTTGGGGGAGTTCAAAACTTAACCATTTCATTCATTCACTAAGTGTCTTTACAAAATGAAGGCTTTCACACATATAGGGGGCCTCTGGTAATCAGTAACAAGGGGGAAACAAACTCCAAACAAATGGCCAAAGAGAAAAGCATGGAACCAAAAAGCAAGCAAGTACAAAAGCAAAAGCAAAAGCTGTCGGTACTTTTCAGAACTGCAATCTCAACTTCAAATAAGCCAATCTTTCAAAATACTTGCCCAAGTTGGGTCATTGAAAGGCGAGGAGAATACCCTAAATGTCTATTTTCAGGTAAGACCTCTTGGAGCCTCAGACTCCCAGCCGTTTGATGGTTTGATGGTTCTACCCTGTTAAAGATAAGTGGCTCCTTGTTGAAGACAACCTACACCCTTTCTAAACTTACTCTCTGTTGAAACCTTTACTTTGAATTTAACTTGAAAATATTTTATTGACCATAAATTTCACTAAAAAAAGGGTTCCCAAAAGTAGATTTTCAAGTTCTTAAGTTAATCCAAAGTTAGGAAAAATAAACCCACCAAAAACGGTAATGAACTGGCATAATAGGGCAGATTGCACAGCGGACTTTGAGAGCTGATCGGGATGGGCAAATGAAGTCCACATGACTTGAAATTCAATTTATTGGAAAGCTAACTTTCTAAACTTAAACTCATTGGAAGCAGAACATACTCATATGTAACACCCCCAGCCCCTAAGGCTGGAAGCATTACGTTTCCTAACTTCTTACTTAAATTCTGGGACTAAACGGACAGAGTTTCCCCTACAAACTTACCATTTCCAGGCTAAACGCCTTACATTAAGTCCCTGTAAATCAACGGAAGCGTAAACATTTAAAACAAGCTCAACGGCCACACGCCGGAGTTCATAACTCGACGAGCCACCCGCTCGGAGTACACCAAACAGAATGGTTCATTAATACAGAAAAGTAAAAGATACAACTCAACGGTTCACACAACCGGAGTATGGGGTTTACATCCCAAAACATAACTAACTTTGACCAAGAAGACATCTAGCTAACTGGATGGTTGGCTCATATGACCATACAGAGCGACTCATAAATAGTATGCATTACATGAACTTAGAATACTTGTTTACAATCATTTCAAAGTAAGAACACATGACATGACTTCATTAAGCACGTAAGATCCCTTCAAATGGATCTAAACGACACCTGGCAAGCAAGAACAGGCTCCATCTTGACATAGCTGACTCAACGTCTTCCTGTTATAAAGAAAACTTGGGGAAAAGGGGGAAGAGTAGTGGGATGAGCAACCACACGCTCAGTGAGTGTCCCCCAACCCCCTTAAAACCAAAACCGTTGCAGGCAATAATATCTTTACTTACTAGTCACATATCACGTATCCATACTTTACTATCATATTAGGCATTCATAGAATTCCTATGAAAACATTACTAATCATAAACTTGACTGGCAACATATCATAGGACATAGGAACATGAACATCGGACAAGCCATGACTGATATATGCACTAGGCACGTATAAATGTCATTGCATACTTCCCTAACATGTCACAATTTCTAATGAAGTCATATTCAAACACAAGTAAAACATTTTCTTTAAACTTTCATTGAAACTTTCTTTGAACATTGGAAACATTTCTTAAACTTTGAGGTTCTCGCTCTTTTGAAAGAGTTTACATTTCGCATTCATATGATATGCATAAGGCACACATAGATTTCAAGTCTCATTTGCATCTCATACTTGATTCATATGTTATGCATGAAACATGCTCATAAGGCCTTCTTTTTCGTAATCGTATCTTACTTAGCATCTCATTCACATATCATTTATAAGAAAAGCATAGAACATACAAAGAAAACTTTCTTTGAAAACATTTCATTTAGCCTCTTGAGGCTCATAAAAATCATTCTCTTAGCCTCTTGAGGCTCATATTCTTTCATATCGATCGCATACTGACCCTTATGAACTTTTCACATTTCATTCAGCTGGCCTCTTTGGGCCAGTAAAACATTCTTTTTCTTTAAAACATATAAAATGGCAAACGCCAGTTGCTTTTCTTATCTTGGTAGGAAAATACTTCTGGCATAAGATCATTACAGGATGCTGATTGGGTGAGAACTATTCTCGACCCCATAGTGAGACCTAACGCTCACACTTAAGCTCTTACTCCCGGGATGGCTACATATAACATATCGGACCATTACATTAGCCCTCGTTAGGGCCTCTAGGGTTTATCCGGACTTATCCCCTAGGGTAACATCGTTCTTTTCATTCTTTTCATATAACATCGTTCGTTTCATATGGTCCGAAGCATATTATCTTAGCCACTTTAAAGCGTATGGACCATAACGGCTATAACTTTGCGTTTCAAACAGTAAAATCATTCAACGTATAACTCACACGTTTTCAAAACTCTTTAGGGATTCCCCCGTTCAAGCGAGTTCACTCCCAAACCTGTTTTCATTTAATTAAAATAGGCCATCATGCACGAATAGTTATGGCTACTATCATTTCAAAACATGAAATCCTTCTTTGGAAAACTCACCCTTATGCATATAGTGCAATTTGAGCATTTAAGCACATATCACGTATATCACATTGGTAAGGGGGTTCACATGCATCACATTTAAGCACTTCATAATCAATTCAACACAAAGAGCCACACATGGCCTCGCAATCCACACGATTGCGGTCAATTCACAACCCGAACTCCCTCCTCACAAGCACCATACCACAAGATCCTCGAACCACTCATAGTTCTTCCTCAAACCATCCAACTACCATCTCGGTTTCAATTTCATAAATCATAACATATTCTTAAGCTAGTTTAAACGGAGACAGGGTTTTAAGTACTCACCTGGTAAGCATCACCATTCAGCGGTGTGTTGTAGCAAGCATACGAACGCATACGTACCATTACATTCACGTATAAACCATAGCACTTTACTTAGCAATTCAAACATGATTGGGTTCTAAGCATTTATAATTTACTTCGGAGTTAGTAAGCCATTATGGGATAGCTAAGCGTATAAATGACCATAGAATGATTCAACATTTATATATGTCGATTTTAAACTCATACGATGCAATTCGAACTTCATAAATGGTCATGGAACGGCTAAACATTCATATTCATTAATTTTAGACATATACGATTCATTTCGAAGTTCATAAATGGTCATGGAACAACTAAACATGCATATGCATTGAGTTTATTATACGTGCTTGAGACGATCATAAACATATATAGATCATTTCAATCTAAATCTTCAGGCATGGATTACTATATGCATTCGAATTAACACTAAACATATATAAACCACTTCGAATTAACATTTCATGCATAATTTACCTAAATTGATTCGAATCGAACCTAAACATATATACATCACTGTAATTAATATTTCAAGCATGAATTAGTTGAATATATTCGAATCGATTCTAAGCATGCATAATTCGTTTCGAACTTAACTTTCAGGCGTAAACTACCCAACCTAACATGTATCGATTCAAGCCACCATCGAGTATTAATCATCTAAACTAACATTTAATGATTCAAAGTCATTTTCAGGCGTAAACTAACTAAACTTAGCATGCATCGCAACTTTAAAGCTTAAAACGATTTCGACACTACTAATACTTAGGAGGTGAGAAACACCCACCTCAATCCAAGCTAAGGGTTCGCTTGAAAGGCTTTAGGCTCAACTTTGAGCGCTGGAAAAGCTCGATCCTTGATTCAATTAGTCCCAACGCACGCCTAGTGATGCGATTGAAACCCTAACCTGACACAGACCAAATTCAGCATAACCCAGACCCGGTTCTGTTGCTGGGTTGCTACCGCGGCTGGCGGTCGCCGGCGTGGGCTCCACCGTCGTCGACCATGGTGGCGTGGGGCTGAGGGTTTCGAAACCCCAACCCTTGAACCAAGCCCCCATTCTCAATCTCGCTCCTTCATCTTGCTCGACCTCTCCCTGCGGTGGTTGACGAAAAACCGGGCATCGGGGGCGTGCCTAACCGGCCCCTTGTCGCCGACAAACCTTCCCCATCTCTTTGTGCCCTTCGCTCAAACTCGATCTCCTTCTTCTCTCTTCCCTGTCGTTCTCTCCTATCCGGCGACGCTGGTCACCGTCGTTGGGCCGCCGCCGTGGCCGTGGCCGTGGCCGACCGGCCTCCTTCACCCTCTCATCTCTCTCTCTCACTGATGCAGAGTGGTGGTCAGGGGGGTCGTAAGGAGCTCGAAGAACCCCCTCTTTTTCGTGATATCCGTTCAGAAGGTGATGGAGACTTCTACATCCCCTTTGATTAGAAAGAATCAAATCAATTAGATTATGTTAATATGCTGTCTAAAGGGTGATTAAATCATCCAAATTTTGTTTTAGATGTTTCATTGCAGGACAAAAGGGAAGATTCCAACATTGACCCTCTTTTGCAAGCAAAATTCGACCAGCATCAAAATGGTATAGGCCTGATGCTTTTGCATGGATTTCAATCTTAAGATGTCAGCTTTCCAACAAGACAAGTTGCATCCAATTTGGAGTTCATTTGGTCATTCAAATCACCCATTTGCCAAGATGTGTCAAAACTGTCCAGCAATCCAGAAACAACTCGGTTTTGATTAATTCATAACTTAAGCTATACTAATGCTTAAGTTACGAATTTATACATTTTTGGAGTCCTCAAGATGTTTAATTTCAGTTCCAAACATCAAATTCCAATTATGCACACAAGAGGATGAAGAAACAAGGAGTTTTCCAAAACTAGTCAGATTAGGCTCTAATCTGCGCGGTTTAAAGTTTGAGTTTATTTAACCCATTTAAACTCACCCTAACCTTGATTTCTTGGTTGGGGGGGATTATAGACATCCTAAAGTTACCCCCCATGTTTAAAATCACAATTCTACTCACTTTTGCTAAAGCTTAATCAATGTCCTAAAACCGGTCAGAAACTGTTGCTAAACCCAATTTAGTACAAGCTGAAGCATCTTAAGCTCTCAGCCATTTTCCTCCACTTGCAAGCTGATAGGCACATCCCCCTACGCTTGGCACACACTTTTAGGCCTTCATTTGATTGGTTGCATGGCCAAAAGATGGTCCAATGAGAGCTTGATTGGTGTCCATGAGTTGCTTGCTTCGCATTGGCTAGCCGTAAAGTGGTTTTCTACTTTTGGGCGGACCAATGAGGTGAGAGTGAAGAAATCTCAGCATGTATTAAGGCTAAGCATAGTGTAATGATGTATTAATAGCTTAGACATAGTTTAGATTTGTATTTCAATGTATTAGATTAAGTTTAGTTAACTTGTAATCTAGTTTAGTACAAATCAGGTTGTAATAGCTTGTAATTAGTGTTAATACCTTTCCTAAGCATGAAGAAAGGTAGTCAGGTGTTTATTTTGCTAGCTAGAAAGGTCATGGCTGCCTATTTAAGGTACCACACAGCCATAGCAAAGTAACCAACTTTGATTTGAATGATAAAAATCAGTTTGAGAGCTTTGTGCTTTCTCTCTTCAAACTATTGCTTGCTTATCCTTAATTAGGCCAATTAAGGTGGTGTTCAAGTGA
>JACYFF010031954.1:49908440-49923352 GCA_017589665.1 Selenicereus undatus
AGTTCTATCCTATTCTAGATTCATCTCCATGATTTGCTTAGTGAAGTAATTAGCATGGATTAGTGCTTAATTACTTATACTTTGCTAATCTTTCACTTCCATTCCCTTTCTTACCTCAAATACCATCCTACATAACCATTTTCAACATTTCCCATTCACCAAAAGTTGCCAAAAACGAACCACAACTCAAAAGGTTCCAAACCGTGCCTTTTCATCCTTTCACAGGTTTCTGGACAGCAAGTTGACACGGCCTGCCCGTGCCCCTAGGCACGACCGTGCCACATCTTGCCGTGGCCTTTTCTCTCCTTTTCTTTTCCCCTTTGATGTGTAGTGGCTTGGGTAGTGTTTTCCCTTGACACTTACATCATATTTGGTATCAGAGCCTAGGTTTCTCCTTGGCCTTGGTTGCCTTTCCACCTTCCACAAATCAAATCACTTCCCCTTTCTCACAAATTCAATTCCCTTTCTGATTTTACAACCTATTCTACCATGACTTCATCTAGTATGTCATTGGAAGAGAGGTTTGAAGCATTGATGAAACAAAATGAGTTTCTTGTTAGCAAAGTTCGAGAGGATTCTCAAAAGGAGCAAGAGACTAGAGCACAAAATGAGTATCTTCGAAAGCAGTTGGGTTCTTTTCTAAAGCAGAAGCAAAGAATGAATGAAGAGACCCTACAATCTGAACCAAGGAGGTATGAACAAGTCCAAAGCCATGATGTGGGATCATCAAGTGAAGAAGAGACACCAAGGAGACCTCGAAGGGAACCCCGAAATCAACAATCTACCAATGATTTCAGAGTGGAGATTCCTGAATTTGAAGGCAAATTGGATCCAGAGGAGTTCTTGGATTGGCTTCATACTGTGGAAAGAGTTTTTGAATACAAAGATGTTCCAGATGACAAGAGAGTCAAGCTTGTAGCACTCCGATTACGTAAGTATGCTTCCTTATGGTGGACTAACTTGTGTGCTAAACGAGTTAGAGAAAGAAAGGCTAAAATTCGAACTTGGGATAAAATGAAATCCAAGTTGAAGGGTAGATTTTTACCACCTACATACGTACAAGATTGCTATGCTCAACTTCATAATTTGACTCAAGGCAATCTTAGTGTTGAGGAGTATACTAGAGAATTTGAGAAGCTTGTTATTAAATGCGATTTGCAAGAACCCGAAGAGCAAACTATTGTTAGATACTTAGGTGGCCTTGAACCTAGGTATGCTAATGTTGTGGAATTGCAAGCATATACTACTTTTGATGAGGTGTGTGTACTAGCTCATAAGATTGAACAACAGAAAAAAGCTAGACCCACCATTCGACCACCACCCCCACGGCCCTTTGTGAAGAACCAACCCTTTAACAAGGGGAGTTCTAACCCTCCGCCAAGACCACAAATGCCCTTCCCTCCACAAAGAACCGTAACACCTCAAAAAGCCCCAGCAATCCCATTCCGTCCAAATCCTAACCCAATGGCTAACCGAAGGTGTTTTAAATGTCAAGGGCTTGGTCACATTGCTTCTGATTGTCCAAACAGGAAAGTTATTACTTTAGCTGAATGGACTAATGTGAAGGAAGTTTTTGAGGAGGAACATGAAGAAGAAGAAGAGCCAGAATCTGAAGAGGCTCAGGAAGAAGTTGAGGAAGGAGCCGATGACGGCGAGATGTTGGTATTAAGGAGAGTCTTGAATGGTCAAAAAAGCACCAAAGATGAACAACGGGACAATATCTTTCACACTCGGTGTACGGTCCAAGGAAAGGTTTGTTCTTTAATTGTTGATGGCGGTAGTTGTGCTAATGTGGTTTCTCTTACCATGATTGAAAAGCTAGGTTTGCAAGCTTCAGCCCATCCACATCCATACAACATACAATGGCTGAATCAAAGCAAGGGACTTCAAGTCAATTCCCGGTGTCTTATTTCATTATCTATTGGCAAGAGTTACCAGGATCAGTTATGGTGTGATGTGATACCCATGGATGCTTGTCATATTTTGCTAGGCAGGCCATGGTTATATGACAGGAAGGTGATGCATGATGGTTTCCTAAATACTTACTCCTTGTTTAAGGAAGGCAAAAAGATCACCTTAAAGCCATTATCCCCATCCGAACTCCACAAAAATAAACCTACAAAAGGCCTTGACCAATCTGGTTGCTTACTTACCTTTAGTGAAACTCTTTTGAAAGCTGAAAATCATGAGTTTAAAGCTTTTAAGGAGTGGATCTTAACCACACAAGATGAACCAGAATCTCTCTTACCAACCCATCCCTTTGCCAAAACACTCATCCAAAAGTTCTGTCATTTATTCCCTGAAGAGATACCAAATGGCTTACCTCCAAAAAGGGATATCCAACACCACATTGACCTCATCCCCGGTTCCATTCTCCCAAATAAGCCAGCCTACAGAATGAACCCAAAGGAGACCATGGAGATACAAAGGCAGGTAGAGGAATTGATGTCCAAGGGTCTTGTGCGAGAGTCACTTAGCCCCTGTGCCGTTCCTGCTTTATTGGTTCCCAAGAAGGATGGTAGTCAGCGGATGTGTGTGGACAGTCGAGCTATTAACAAGATTACAATCAAGTATAGGTACCCCATACCTAGACTTGAGGATATGTTGGATGAGCTACATGGTTCTAAGGTATTCTCGAAGATTGACTTGCGGAGTGGTTATTATCAGATTCGCATCAGAGAAGGAGATGAGTGGAAGACTGCATTTAAAACCAAGGGAGGTTTATATGAGTGGCTTGTTATGCCATTCGGTCTTTCTAATGCTCCTAGCACATTTATGCGATTGATGAATCAGGTCTTCAAACCATTCATTGGCAAGTTCGTAGTGGTTTATTTTGATGATATTCTTATCTATTCCAGGGACGAGCAAGCACACCAGCAGCATCTTATCCAGATTATGCATATCCTGGAACGAGAGGAATTGTATGGTAATCTTAAGAAGTGTACCTTTTTTACTAATGAAGTTACCTTCTTAGGTTACATTGTTTCTAGTGAAGGAATCAAGGTCGATGAAGGGAAGATCGAGGCTATTCGGAGTTGGCCTCAACCACAAAGTATTCATGATGTTCGAAGCTTCCATGGATTGGCATCTTTTTACAGGAGGTTCATTCGGAGTTTCAGCACCATTATGTCTCCCATGACCGAAGTGCTTAAAGGATCCTCATTCCAATGGAATCCTAAGGCACAATCTGCATTTGAGGAGGTAAAGAAAAAACTTACTCAAGCACCAGTACTTGCATTACCATGTTTTGACAAGGTGTTCGAGGTAGAATGTGATGCATCAGGAGTTGGCATTGGAGGAGTTTTAACTCAAGAAGGTAAACCATTAGCCTTCTTCAGTGAAAAACTTTGTGAGTCAAGAAGAAAATACTCCACATATGACAAGGAATTCTATGCTATTATTCGGTGTCTTGAACATTGGAGTCATTATTTGGTGGCTAGTGAATTTATACTTCATTCTGATCATGAAGCTTTAAAGTATATTCAGGGCCAGCACAAACTCAATTCACGCCATGCTAAGTGGGTTGAGTTCCTCCAGTCATTCCATTTCACCATCAAGCATAAGTCAGGCAAGTTGAATCAGGGTGCAGATGCATTATCTAGGAGACATCTCCTATTGTTTCAGTTGGATGCTATTATTCTTGGTTTTGAACATCTTAAGAGTCTTTATGCTGAAGATGAAGACCTTGGGGATTTATATGCTGCATGTTCTAACCACCCCAAGGGAGATTTTCATGTCCAGGACGGCTATCTATTCAAAGGAGTACGACTATGTATTCCCAAGTGTAGCACACGTGAACTTCTAATCAGGGAGGTTCATGGAGGTTCTTTAGCAGGTCATTTTGGTGAGTCCAAGACCCTTACCATGCTAAGTGATGGAAACCCATCCAGTCCAGATCATGTCCATGAGGAGTATATTCCGTCTCGTCCAAGGACAAGATCACAAACCAAAAGAATGGCTCTTATGTTGGATGAAGAAGGAGGTGGCACAAACGGGTTCACTGGTGTCAAAGTGCCCGGTTTTGTGCATTCGATTTCCTAAGCTACATTGTAGCTTATGACTAACATTTTTGCAATTTTGGAATCCTTTTGATGTTGTTTTTGCAGGTACAAAAAGAGTTTCAAGGCATATGATCAAAAGGATTGCAGTTCAAGTCATTTTCCAAGTGACTCCAAATTTTGCCCGGTTTTGCGCGGTTTGTAGTAACTATTTGTTTAACCCACAAAACCATGTCGAAACCTTGTTTTTATTAAGGGGGGGGATTCTACACATCCTAAAACTACCCCCCCACCTTTAAAATTCAAGTTATAGCCATTTTTGCACCACAAAAAAAAAATTGCACCAAAAAAAACCGAACCAAACCGGTTCACCAAAACCGGTTTTTGTCAAACCCGGTTTATTTTCCCCATATGGCCGGCCACCCTCTCCCTTCCCATGCTGCAAGTTGCTTCTCAAGATTAGGCACACACTTCAAGTTGTCTTGAGATGAAGAAAGCCTTGAAAAGAACAACCAATGGGATGAAGATTGGTGTCACCATGTGCTTGCTTGTGATTGGCTAGCCGATTTCTTCTTCAACACACCTTGGCTGCCCATGTGCAAGTGGCCTTCAATCTCAGCATGAATTAGTGTTAATCAAGGGCCTAAGTAATGTATAATCAAGCTAGGCAAGGGTTAGGTGCATAGTTTGATGTATTAGTTGTTAGTTAATCATGTATTGTTGTAACTAGTTGTATTAGTAGTTAATCTTGTCATTAGGTTAGTCCTAACACCTTTCCTCACTAGGAAGGAAAGTGATGTGGACCTTTCTTAGCCTAGTATTGTATTTCCAACTAGCATAAAAGGCCATTTGGGCCAAGGAAGAAAGGCATCTCAGAATATTCAGCTTGAAAGCTTAGAAAACCTTGTTTTCTCTCAAACACAAAACCTTGCTTGCTTATCTTAGTTTAGGCCAAACTAAGTGGTGTCCAAGTGAGTCTTAAACTTGATTAAGTGGTGATTCTGTATCTTAATCAAGCTTAAGGGCCCTAAACTTTAAGGTTGGTGGTGATTCTGTATCCAATCTTAAGTTTAGTTCTATCCTATTCTAGATTCATCTCCATGATTTGCTTAGTGAAGTAATTAGCATGGATTAGTGCTTAATTACTTATACTTTGCTAATCTTTCACTTCCATTCCCTTTCATACCTCAAATACCATCCTACATAACCATTTTCAACATTTCCCATTCACCAAAAGTTGCCAAAAACGAACCACAACTCAAAAGGTTCCAAACCGTGCCTTTTCATCCTTTCACAGGTTTCTGGACAGCAAGTTGGCACGGCCTGCCCGTGCCCCTAGGCACGACCGTGCCACCTCTTGCCGTGGCCTTTTCTCTCCTTTTCTTTTCCCCTTTGATGTGTAGTGGCTTGGGTAGTGTTTTCCCTTGACACTTACATCACCTTCACTTTAACTTTTTGTTGAAAACATGAGGCCTTGTAAAGAGGGAGATGGGGTTGCTCTTTTCAAGCTAGTGCTTCTTCCTCATAAAAGGATGAAGGAACTGAGGTTTCTCATAAATCTTAGAAATCTAGGGCTCCTTCATCACCATAGTCATCGAAAATGGGAGGTAGATAAAATGGATTTAAACCTTCTTCCTCTTCAGTTATCTCATCATCTTCATAAGAGATGACTCCCTCAGGGATAGCAAGGTAGAAAGGCTAGAAGTATGAGAACTCTTTGGGCTCCCCTTGTTAAAAAGGATGACCATGCATGAGGACTATGAGCCATTCTTCTTAATAAATGGAGAAACACGTTTGAGCATATAAGTGGGAGGGAAAAAGGCACCCACCAACTTACTCCTTATCTTCTAAGTTATCAACTTCTCTTTTCCTTTCTTTCTTCTCCTAAACTTGTAAATCTTCAACCATTGAAGGGAACAACCTCTCAATCTTGAAATAACCATCTTAAACTTTTCTTGGTCACCGAGGTTGTAATAAGTAAACACTTGCTCCACCTTAGACAACAAACTTGTACACTCATCATGTTGGCCATGAAATCTTAGGATTCTAAGGCTAATCAAATCAAGTGAATGTCAATCAAGGCTAATTCTTTCTTAAGGTTCCTAAATGAAGGAATGATGGATGAAGTGCAAGGGTTCTCCGTGGGTTGGTTTTGTGTTTGCACTAAGGGGATGTGTTTGGGGTTGGAAGCTTTAGCCAAGAGAGTAGCCTATGCTCTGATGCCAAATTTTTCACTTCTAGGTCCTTCAAACGAGACGAACCAAGAAGTGATCTCAAGTAGAGCAGGTAAACCAAGCTATGGTTTACAAATAACAAAAGAGAAAAGAAATATGAGATAAAACTAAGCCACTTGGATAAGATATTACCACCAAGGGTCTTAGAGCTCAACTTTTACATCTAATGAGAAAAGATATCACCACTCAAAAGATCACAAAAGGCTCTTGAACACCACTCTATGGAGCTACACTAGAGATAAGTAAGAGAAGAGAAGTTAAGCGATAAAACTAAGCCAATTGGATAAGATATCACCACCAAGAGTCTTACAGCTCAACTCTTAGATACAGTGAGATGAGACATCACCACGCAAAAGATCATAAAAGCCTCTTGAACATCACCCTGGTGAGCTACACTAGAGATAAGCAAGAGAGATTTTGAGTTAGTTTGAAATTCAACCATTTCATTCATTTAGTAAGTGTCTTTACAAAATGAAGGCTTTCCCACATATACGGGACCTCTAACAATCAGCAACAAAGGGGAAACAAAGGCCAAACAAATGGTCAAAGAGAAAAGGTCGGAACCAAAAAGCAAGCAAGTACAAAAGCAAAAGCAAAAGCTATTAGTACTTTTTAAAACCGCAACCTCAACTTCAAACAAGCATATCATCCAAAACACTTGTCTAAATTAGGTCATTCAAAATCTAGGAGAAATCCCTAAATGTCCACTTTCATCTAAAACCTGCTGGAGCCTCTGATGCCCAGCCGTTTGATAGTTGTACCTTGATAAAGACAAGTGGTTCCTTATTGAAGATAGCTTGCACCCTTTATGAACTTGCTCTCTTTTGAAACCTTTACTTTGAATTTAACTTAAAACTCACTTGTTGATCTCTCCGTGTGGGTCGGTCCATTAGCCCAACCACCAATTCACCTTCCCAGCAGCATCAACCCTACTTTCAATTGCTCCATTTTTCCCACATGGCTAATTCTTAACCTAGTCAAATGCCATTAATCAAAATTAATATTATACTTATGACTAGCCATGACAATGCATATAACATCCCAAATTAATTGGAATTGATTTTCATTAATTTTGGGGGTATCGTAAGGGGTTGGACTTTCACTATAAAAAGGGTTCAAGGTTAAGGGAAAAAGACACTCATATCCATTCATTTTCCATCCACACACTCAAGCATCTTCTTGTCCTTTCATCTTTTATTATTATTTTTTTTAAAGTCTTTGTAAGACAAGATCATTTGGATTGAGGGGTTAAGAAGAAAATAAGCTTTGTTAGCTATTTTTCTCTTCTCTTCTCATCTCATTTGTGAGTCAAATTTGAGAGTTTACACTAAGTTTCATAATTTTGTGTAATTGAGTATAATGTTTGGACATAGGAAGTGAAATATACAAATTTTAATGGTGTTTTCCCTAACTATGGCCAGCTAAACCACTCATTCTAGGATTAGGATGGATCATTGGTAATAATATTCTTTTGCTAATTTCTTATGGGGTTATTTTTGTCTCTTTTGCATAATCTTGAGTTTGTATTTGATCGTCATCTACTTATGCATCTTAATACTAATGTTTGATCATGTTGATGACACTAGTTTAATTTGCTATCTCAAATGAATATTAGACCTTGTAGGCTAATATGATGATTATGCAATTTAGGCTTAAAATTATAATTGTTTAAATTGAATAATTTATGCTAGAAATTTAGATGAGTTATGTCTAAATAGAATAGTTCATGCTAAACCACTAGATGAATCATCTCACTTTATAATTATAATCATCTTTTTAATTTATGGCTCAATGCTTGTAGCTTGGGTTGAACAAGAGACAAATTGAATCCCCATTTGAGTAAATCAATATTGGCATCAAAGGTGAAATCCAAAGTCCTAGATCATTCTCCTATTGATTTCTCTCCAATCTTGACTTGTTCACTCTTATTTTGCTCCTTAATTCATTTTGATAATTGAACTCATAAATTGAATTATTCTTTATAATCAGAAAGGATAAATTTAAAATCTCTATTGTTCCTCGTGGGATTGACACCCTAATACTCGCTAGTCTACAATTAACCTTGTGCAGTTGCAAGTAAAAAGGGTTTTAAAACTAGAACATAAAATCCACATCAAGTTTTTGGCGCCATTGCCGGGGAACGAATAGTGATTTTTGAATTTTCTTTTCCTTCTATTTTTTTCATTTTTGTTTTCCCTTCCCCGCTAATCTAACAATTTTATTTATTTATTCCCCACCCTTTCCCTTTTATTTTTATTGTTTCATTCCCCAATCCCTCCTAATCTAACCATTCTATTTTTGTTATTCCCTCCCCCATCTAATCTAACTGTTTTCCCTCTCCCTTCTAATCTAATCTAATCTAACTCTTTTATTTATTTATTTTTATTTTATTTTATTTATTGTACCTAATCTAACAATCCCCTTCCCTTTTATTTTTCTTTTATTTTATTCTATTTTTATTTACTTCTTTTATTTTGCTTTATTTTTTTAATTTTTTTTTCTCTTGTTATCTCTCCCTTCTCTTTTGTTCTCATTTTTGTTTGGTGCTTATTGTGGTGATTTCATTCTTTTCTTTTTGTTGTTTGTCGGTATATGCTTGCTAGACGTTCTTTGTGCGTAGATCTTAAACCATTTAATCCTAAAATTGAACGCTCTCTTCGCAAGATAAGAGCTAAGCAAAAAGAATCTAAGAATGAGATGGCTGAAGAACAACCAACCCCACCACCTAAGCAACTTAAGGAATATTTCACTCCCGCCACTTATGACTGACCTACAAGAACCCGTATGCCCACTGTTACGGTGCCATTTGAGATTAAACATTCTCTTATGCAAATGTTATCGTCGTTTTATGGGCTACAGTATGAAAATCCTTTCAAGCACGTTGATGCGTTCTTAGAGATTTGTTCTACTATATTCTTGAATAATATCTCTGATGATGCTCTTCGCTTGTGGCTTTTTCCTTTTTCTTTAAAAGATAAAGCTAAAGCTTGGTTGGACACTAAGACAAATATCACCACTTGGGATCAATTGCAAAAGCAATTCTTGAAAAAGTTTTTCTCCATTGGTAAATTGACTGCCTTAAGACGTGCTATAACAACCTTCTCGCAGAATAAAAATGAGCAATTGCATGAAAGTTGGGAAAGGTTTAAAGAATTATTGCGATGTTGTCCTCACCATAAGGTACCTATGTGGCAACTTGTCCAGAGTTTTTACTATGGCTTAGATGAGTACACTAGGCAGATGGTTGATGCGTAATGTGGTGGTAGTTTCTTGTACAAAACTCCTGAAGAAGCTTGGGAATTATTTGAACATTTGAGTGAAAATTCACACTTGCATGCTACTTCCTCACATTCTGATTTGCCTAGGCTATTAGGAAGTAAAGGGGGGATTTATGAGGTTTCGCATTCAATTGACCTTTCTTGTAAAGTTGATGCTTTAGCTAAGAAATTTGATCAATTGTTGTGCATGAACAAAGTGTCTAATCCCCTTTCGATGCAAGATGTGTGTTTGATTTGTGTTAGTCCCATGCATGCTTCTATTGATTGTCCGTGTATTAGTAAGTATGACTGTATGACTGAACAAGTGAATGCTGCCCAAGGATTTCCTCTATCCAACAATCCTTACTCTAATACCTAGAATCATGGTTGGAGGAATCATCCTAATTTTTCATGGAGGTCTCAAAATGTTAAGAATCCTCAAGCGTAGTCTTATAGACCTACCCCTCCTGGTTTTCAAAACCAGAGATATGGTCCTTCCTCTTCCTATGAAGCTCCATCTGGGAGCACTGATATCGATAAGGTACTTTCTGAACGCTGCCCAAGGATTTCCTCTATCCAACAATCCTTATTCTAATACCTAGAATCATGGTTGGAGGAATCAGCCTAATTTTTCATGGAGGTCTCAAAATGTTGAGAATCCTCAAGCGTAGTCTTATAGACCTACCCCTCCTGGTTTTCAAAACCAGAGATATGGTCCTTCCTCTTCCTATGAAGCTCCATCTGGGAGCTTTGATATCGATAAGGTACTTTCTGCTCTTGATACCTTGACTTCTGTTGTGCAAAATATGGATGCTAGGGTCCAAGGAATTGAGTCTAAAATGCATATTGTTAACTCTCACTCACACTCTATAGCTAAGTTAGAAACCTAACTTGGATAACTAGCCATAGCTATAGGTGGAAGAGAAGAAGGAAAACTTCCAAGTCACCCCATCCAGAACCCTAAAGGCCAACAATTTGAACAATTGAAAGCTGTAATAGTTCTTAGGATTGGTAAAGACGTAGACAACAAGGTGAGTGAGAAGAAACATAATAAAGATAAAAGACTTGAGACCATGGAGAGTGATATTGAGATTGAAAAAGAGAATGACCCATCCCCTTCTCTTGTTATGTCTGACCCCATTGTGACATATGAGCCAAAGGTTCCTTACCCTCAAGCTTTGGATGCATCGTTCCCTTTCAAGAAAGACAAGCAAAGAGATGACATCCTTGAGACCCTGAAGCAAGTTAAGGTCAATCTTCCCCTTTTGGAAGCAATTAGACAGATCCCGGCCTATGCTAAGTTCCTTAATGACATGTGCACTTTTAAAAGAAAATCTAAAGATGACAAGTCTAAAAAGGTTCTTCTAAGTGAACAAGTGAGTTCGATTCTGAAATGATATACTCCACCTAAGTTTCCCTACCATTTCATGTTTTATTGGCAATCACAAAATTGAAAGGGCACTTTTGGATTTGGGTTCTAGTGTCAATTTGATGCCATATTATGTTTACTTAGAGTTGGGATTAGGTGAACTACAACCTTCCAATTGTACCCTTCAGCTTGCTGATAGGTCGGTTAAGACTCCTAGGGGGAGAATAGATGATGTCTTGGTGCAAATTGATAAAGGATTCTTTCCTGTTGACTTTGTTGTGTTGGACATTGACCCCACTCAGGCTTATAAGCAGATCCCTCTTATTTTAGGTCGTCCCTTCCTAGCCACAGCTAATGCCACCATTAACTGTAGGTCAGGAGTGATGGATGTATCGGTCATGAACACGAGGGTTAGGCTTAACATTTTCAAAGCCTCTGCTTGATATTGTCTGGCTAAAGACATTAAACTTAGCACTTGTTGGGGGGCAACCCAATCTTTTTAGGTGATTTTCAGTCTTGTATTTTTTCTATTTTTCTTTTTGATCAAGGTGTGGTTGTGTTTTGGGGTGTGATTCTTCACTTGGTTTTTGGCTTTTGAGGTTGGTGATGGTTGTGAAGGTACTGTGGGAGTTTGATTGTTGAGCTTACATGGAAATAACTTGCTCGTGCTATCAGGTTGTTTTGCTCTTTTCTCCATTTTCCTTTATCTTATTGTTTTCTACATTGAGGACAATGTGAGATCTAGGTGTGGGGGGAAGGCAAAATGAAAATATTAAGGAAAATTGAAAATATTAAGGAAAATTGAAACTTGAAAATTGTGGGTGAATTTAATTATGGGAAGCAATTGAGTGTTTTGATTATGCATGTTCTACTCCTATTATGTGGATTTGATTCATGTGACCCATTCTTAGTAGAGATTATTATGTGGACATGTCACCCAAACATTAGGTGACCAGAGTCGCAAAGACACTGCTAATGCTGGCTTGAACTGGGTAGTAACAATCTGAACCAGCCATGTGATCCCTCAACATTTGAAGAACTTTTTGGACCTCCTTGGATTTAGTTAGCTCTTGATTATGACCTCCACGAAGGTCTCCCATGGGTGCATCATCCTCCCCTTGTCGGAGAGAATTTGCCCTCAAATTCTCAAGGTGATCATCTTCAAAATATGGTTTGAGCTTATTCTTTGTGTTCGTTCCCTTGCTTCAAGCTTTTGGAGGGGAATTTGCGACGCATTTTGTACTTAGGCTTCCGCAAAGATATGGGAATTTCACTCCCTTTTTGGTTTCCGTCGACTTTCTCGGCCATGGGGAAAGGACCATCAAGATTCTTAGGTCTCACTTATGGTGTTTTTGATGTAAAGTAAAGGGTGAGGGTGTGGGGAGCACATTTCTGGGTTTGTGGTTCCTTATTTAGTGGGCAAGGGTGAGTGGGTTGAAAACAATGGCCCACATGAGAGGACACTAAGAAAGCCAAGGAGTGGAAGTCTCTTGTCGCCTCTACTTTATCTTCTTGTTGAAAACATACGGCCTTGTAAAGAGGGAGATGGGGTTCCTCTTTGCAAGCTAGTTCTTCTTCCTCACAAAAGGATGAAGGAATCGAGGTTTCTCCTAACTCTTTAAAGTCTAAGGCTCCTTCATCACCATAGTCATCAAAAATGGGAGGTAGATCAAATGGATTCAAACCTTCTCCCTCGTCACATTCCATGTCATCTTCATAAGAGATGACCTCCTTTAAGGGTAGCAAGGCAGGAAGGCTAGAAGTACGAGAGCTCTTTGGACTCCCCTCATTAAAAAGGATGACCATACTTGAGGACTTTGAGCCATTCTTCTTATGAAATTTAGAAACACATTTAACCAGGTACGTGGGAGGGAAAAAGGCTCGCATCAACTTACTCCTCAACTTCTTCTAATTTCTCACCTTCTCTTTTCCTTTCTTTCTTCTCTTAAACTTATGAATCAACCTATCAATCATATAATAACCATATTAAAGTTCTCTTCCTCCACCTTAGACAACCAAGTTGTATACTCATCATTTTGGCCATGAAATCATGGGATTCTAATGGGCACCATCCACCTAAACCTTCCACAACCATTGCCAATGATCCACCCCCTATTAGGGAGTCCAAGATGGTCAAGGAAGTTCATGCCATGGTCAGAAACCACTTGTACAAAGAAGAAGATGGATTGCCCAGTTCATGCTGTTTCTGGCCCGGTTTTGTTTCTCTATTGGAGCAAAATGTAGAGGGGGAAATTTCCTGCACGCACCACCCCCTTAAAGCCTGAGATCTTATCTTTCGAACAAGACCTTTTGCAAGGCATTTGGAGTTCATTTGGTCAACCAACCAAGCCAAAAACCGAAAACAGTGCACTCTAGGGTGCAATCCAGCACAGTCCGAAAGAATGGTCCGTTTGGTTGACCTACTTAGCTCCAAATTTTGTCAAACTTTAGGGCATGAAAAAGCATCTAAATATTTGTCAAATCATGGCCCTAAAGTTGAGCTAAGGGACCATCTTGTCCTGCTTTTATCTAGCCAAAGAACGGAGAAAATTCCTTTACCCGGTTTATAGGTGTAACCGGCTGCCACCTTGGTTTTTGAGTGTACTCTTGTACTACTTGCAGGTTCAAGGCCCTAAGTTGTTGTACTTAGGTTATTTAGATGCTTGACACCTCAATTTAGAGATTATTAAGCTAGTGAGGTGTCAAGGTTAGGCTAAATCTCTTGTTTTATCAACTTTGTACTTGGAAGCTAGCTTAGGCTTAGTCATTTTGTCAAAAATTAGCTTGTATGCAGCCTTGGCCAAGTGTAAGAGAGATTTGGGGCTATAAATACCCCATCTCTTCCGTTTGCAAGGGTCTTTGGTCAAATTGAATACAAACTTAAGCATTGTCTCTCCCAAATTCCTAGTTCTACATATTAAGCTTGGCAACTTAAGTGATGTCTAGGTCTCTTTATCTCAATTAGGTGGTGATTTTGTATCCTAATTGATCTAACGAGATTTCCCTAGTGTTCAACGAGAGTGGCTATGTTGGATTATCTCTTGAAGGCACTTGTGCTATCCTCTTCTTCTCCTTCTCATTTCTCACATCCGAATCTCCCTCTCACTTTTTGTCTTGGCAAGTGCAAGGTGAGATACATAAGATTCTAAGGCTAATCAACTCAATGTCAATCAAGGCTAGCTCTTTCTTGAAGTTCCTAAATGAAGGCATGATGGATGAAGTGCAAGGCTTCCTTATAGGTTGTTTTTGTGTTTGGGTTAAGGGGATGTGTTGGGGGTTGGAAGCTTGGGCCAAAAAGTGATCTCAAGTAGGGCAAGTGAACCAAGTTGCGGTTTACAAACAAGGAAAGAGATGAGGGATAAGAGATAAAACTAAGCCACTTGGGTAAGATATCACCACCAAGGATCTTAGAACTCAACTTTTACATCTAGTGAGATAAGATATCACCACTCAAAACATCACAAAAAGTTTCTGAAGACCACTCTAGGGAGCTACACTAGAGATAAGAAGGAGAGGAGAATTTAAAAGATAAAATTAAGCGAGTTGGATAAGATATCACCACCAATAGTCTCAGAGCTCGACTTTTAGATCTCGTGGCATAAGATATTGCAACTCAAAAGATCATAAAAGCCTCTTTAACATCACCTAGTGAGCTGAACTAGAGATAGCTAAGAGAGAGATTTTGAGGTAGCTTGAAACTCAACCATTTCAATCATTCACCAAGTGTCCTTACAAAATGAAGGCTTTCCCATATATATGAGGCATCTAACAATCAACAACAAGGAGGAAACAAAGGCCAAACAAACAGCCACAGAAAAAAGGAGGGAACCAAAGAGCAAGCAAGTACAAAAGCAAAATCAAAAGCTGTCAGTACTTTTCAGAACTACAACCTCAACTTCAAACGAGAATATCTTCCAAAATGCTAGCCCATATTGGGTAATTCAAGAGCTAGCAGAAAGCCCTAAATGTCTATTTTCAAGTAAGACCTCTTAGAGCCTCTGATGCTAATGTAAGTGTCAAGGGAAAGCACTGCCCAAGCTAACTCACATCAAAT
>JACYFF010031954.1:49991249-50002944 GCA_017589665.1 Selenicereus undatus
AAACACCACAAAGTTTCAGTTTAGGGCCCTTAACATCAATTAAGATAGAGAAACACCACCTAATTAAGAGTTGAGACTTTACTTGATCCCCACTTTAACCGGCCTACTTAAAGGATAAGCAAGCGAAGTGTTTAGGAAAGAAAGGAGCAATGCTATCAATTCTGGTTTAATTGATATTCAAGCTTGTGTTTATAAAATGGGGGCCTTCATGGTCTTATACGCATGGCATAGGAAGCAAAAGGGGATGGGAGGTTTCCTTTCTAGAAGGAAATCAGTTAGAGCATGCTTAGGATGTGCTCAAGCTAATCTAGCCACAAAGTGTGATAAAGGAAGCAAAAGGGGATGCAAGGAGCTCAAAGCCTTCTCTCTCAAATCTTGAGTTCTCTTTATCCTTTTCTCAAAGGTGGTGAGTCTTAAGTGGAACCTTTATAGAATTGTGGGTGGCCTAGCCTTTAAACCATTGTTGGTAGATCCTTAGTTCGGGATGGTGGCATAGCCTTTAGACCAAGTCATATCTCGCTGTTAAGGGGAAATTTAAGACTAAACTCAAGCTTGCTTCGTTCAGCCCATGTCGTTCACGCTCCAAGAGTAATAAGGTTTACATCAATTTGATCTACCTCCCATTTTCGATGAATATGGTCACTAAGGGGACTTAGTGTAACACCCTGAGCCCTCTCGGGTCGTGGACAGTTACCAGGAATGACATCAACGATTGTCAACTAACCCCACAAATCACCACAAGTCTTGCCGGTGTATTTCGTCCTTGCTCACACGCTACCTAGGAAACTTCCTAAGATGTTACCCATCCCAAGATTGCTCCTAAGCAAGCACAAACAACTATGGAGTTCTTAAGAGTGGGCTTCCCGAAAAGAAAGGTGCATCTTTGGTGATATAAGTAGTCACTTCGATCCTTTTAAACCACACTCGGGGTATTACACTTAGACTTTAAAGAACTGGGTGTAGCTGGTTTTTGAGGGGGGTGGAAAATTAAATTAAAGAAAAAAAACCTCAAATACTCGATTGTCAATCACAGTACTTAAGGGTCGGTCCTCAGGGAAGACGTGAGATTTTATGATCATTTAAACAAAGTGATTAAACTAATTAACTAAACTAAGTCGTTTCCCATGGTCGAGAAAGTAAATGGAAACCAAAAAAGAGAGTGAAATTCCCATCTCCTTGTAAAAGCCTAACTAAAAATGCCCCACCAATTCCCCCCCATCCCCAAAGCATCAAGCAAGAGAGCCCAAGACAAAGAATGACCGCAAATCGTATTTTGAAGATGATACCTTGGGAATTTGAGGGCAAATTCTCTCCAAAAAGGGGAGGATGATGCACCCATGGGTGACCTTATTGGAGATCATGATCAAGAGCTGACTAAGTCGAAGGAGGTCCAAAAAGGTCTTCAGACATGAAAATCTACATTTAAGAGCCCTTTTTGAGTTAGATTCAAGGGTAGTAAAGAGTTTTAAGTTAAATTCAAAGTAAAGGTCTGAAAAGAGAGAAAGTTTAGAAAGGGTACGGGCTGTCTCCAACAAGGAACCACTTGTCCTTATCAGAGCACAACTATCCAACGACTAGGAGCAAGGCTCCAAGAGGTCTTGCCTGAAAATAGTCCTTTAGGGTTTTCTCTAGCTTTTGAATGACCCCATTTGGGCACGTGTTTTGGAAGGTATGCTTGTTTGAACTTGAGGTTATAGTTTAAAAAAGTACTGATAGCTTTTGCTTTTGCTTTTGTACTTGCTTTCTTTTTGGGTCCCTCCTTTTCTCTTTGGCCATTTGTTTAGCCTTTATTTACCCCGTGTTGCTGATTGTTAGAGGCCCCTTATATGTGTGAAAGCATTTTCTGAAGACACTTAGTGAATGAATGAAATGGTTGAGTAAAAACTCCCTCAAAATCTCTCTATTGCTTATCTCTAGTTTAGCTCAGTAGGGTGGTGTTGAAGAGGCTTTTACGATCTTTTGAGTGGTGATATCTTACTTCACTAGATCTAGAAGTTCAGTGCTAAAACTGTTGGTGGTGATATTTTACCCATGTCGCTCATTTTTGTTTCTTAACTTCTCTTCTCTTGCTTCTCTCTAGTCTAACTCTCTAGAGTGGTGTTCAAGAGCCTTTTTTGTTCTTTTAACTTGTTATCTATTATCTCACTAGATCTAAAAGTTGAGCTCCGAGACCCTTGGTGGTGATATCTTATCCATGTGGCTTACTTTTATCTCTTTTCTCTTATCTCCTTTGTTATTTGTAAACCGTAACTTGGATTACTTGCTCTACTTGAGATCACTTCTTGGTTCTTCTTGTTTTAAGGACCTAGAAGTGCAACATTTGGTATCAAGGCTTAGGTTACTCTCTTGGCCAAACCCCAAACACATCATGTTAACCTAAACACAAACCCAACCAACAAAGAACCCTTGCACTTTATCCATCGTGCCTTCATTTAGGAGCATCCTGAAAGAGCTAGCCTTGATTGACATTGAATTGATTAGCCTTGAAATCCCAAGATTTCATGGCCAAAAGGATGAGTTTACAACTTGGTTGTCTAAGCTGGAGCAAGTGTTTGATTGTTACAACCTTGGTAGCCAAGGAAAGTTTAAGGTGGTTATTTCAAGATTGAGAGGTTGTGCACTTCAATGGTGGAACATTTACAAGTTTAAGAGAAGAAAGAAAGGAAAAGAGAAGGTGAGAACTTGGAGGAATTTGAGGAGTAAGTTAATGGGTGCCTTTTTCCCACCCACTTACGTGCTCAAACGTGTTACTCCATTTCCAAAGAATAATGGCGCAAAGTCATCATGTATGGACATCCTTTTTAATAAGGGGAGTCCAAGGAGTTCTCGTGCTTCTAGCCTTCCTACCTTGCTGCCCTTGAAGGAAGTCATCTACTTTGAAGATGACGAGGCAAGTGAAGTGGGAGAAGGTTTAAATCCATTTGATCTGCCTCCCATTTTCGATGGCTATGGTGACAAAGGAACCTTTGACTTTAAGGAGCTAGGAGAAACCTCACTTCCTTCGTCCTTTTTTGAGGAAGAAGAATTAGCTTGTAAGGAGGAACCCCATCTCCCTCTTTATAGGGCCGCATGTTTTCAACACGAAGATAAAGTAGAGGCAACAAGAGACTTCTACTTCTTGTCTTTCTTAGTGTCCTCTCATGTGTACCATTATCTTCAACCCATTCACCATTGGCCACTAAAGAAGGAACGACAAACCAGTAAATTTGCGCCCCACACCCTCACCCTTGACTTTACATGAAGAAAACCTAAAGTGAGACGTAAGAAGTTTGATGGTTCTTTTCCTATGGCCGAGAAGGTAAATGGAAACCGAAAAGAGAGCACAATTCCCATCTATTTGTAAAAGCCTAACTGCAAAATGCCCCATAAATTCCACGCCCCCCAAAACCTCAAAGCAAGAGAACCCAACATAAAGAATCACCTCAACTCATATTTTGGAGATGATCACCATGACAATTTGATGGCAAATTATCTCCAACAAGGGGAGGACGGTGCACCCATGGGAGACCTTAGTGGAGATCATGATCAAGAGATAATTAAGTCTAATGAGGTCTAAAAATTTCTTCAAATCTTGATGCATCACATGGCGGGTTCAGATTGCTACTATCTGATGTAAGTGTCAAGGGAAAACACTACCCAAGCCACTACACATCAAAAGGGAGAGGAAAAGGAGAGAAAAGGCCACGGCAAGAGGTGGCACGGTCGTGCCCTATGGCACGGGGTGGCCGTGCCAACTTACTGGTCACAAAAACCGTGGGTGAAGAAAAAGCACGGTTGGGGGGCTTTTGTATTTTAGTTCGGTTTTGGAGTTTTTTTGTGAATGGGAACTGTTGGAAATGGGTGTATAAGTTGGTATTTGGGATAAGAAAATGAATGGAAGTGGAAGATTAGCAAAGTAGAAGTAACTAAGCACTAATCCATGCTAATCACTTCACTAAGCAAATCATAGAGATGAAACTAGAATAGGATAGAACTAAACCTAAGATTGGATACAAAATCACCACCAATCTTAAAGTTTAGGGCCCTTAAGCTTGATTAAGATATAGAATCACCACTTAATCAAGGTTAAGACTCACTTGGACACCACTTAGTTTGGCCTAAACTAAGATAAGCAAGTACGGATTTGGTTTTGAGAGAAAACAACTCTCTTGGTTTTTACCAAAGGTAAGAAATCTGAATTGCTTTTTACTATGGCCGAAAATGGCTTCTTATACAAACCTTTAGCTAGCAAATAACTAAGTAGCTGCATCACTTTCCTTCCTAAGGAGGAAAGGTATTAAAGCTAATATAATTACATGATTACTACTAATAAAAACCGGTTAGGATTACAACATGCTTAACTAAAGCTAATACATTAAACCTTGCATCTAATACTTGTCTAAACTATTAATACAACACTTAGGCTCATGCTTAACACTAATACACTCAGCAAGTTGAAGGAGAGAGCACATGGCCAGCCGAAATTTGCATGGAGAAAAACGGCAAGCCAATGGGGAGCTAGCACTTGGTGACACCAATCTCTCATTCATTGGTTGCTTCTTCTCTAGGTTTTCTTCATTCCAAGGCAGCTTGAAGAGTGTGCCAAGCTGGGAAAGAGTTTTTTGCAGCATGTGAGGATAGGGTGGCCGGCCATAGGGTCTTGGAGAACCGGTTTTGTAAAACCGGGTTCTAGAAGAACCGGTTTGGTCCGGTTTTTTGGTGCATTTTGTTCTTTGTGCAAAAATGGCTATAACTTGAATTTCAATGGTGGGGGGCTAACTTTAGAATGTGTGGAATCCCCCCCCTCAATAAAATCAAGGTTTTAACATGATTTTGGGGGTTAAATAAATAGTTACTACAAACTGCGCAAAACCGGGCAAAAGTTGGGGTCACTTAGAAAATGACTTGATCTTCAATCCCTTTGAATGTATGACTTGAATCTTCTTTTTGTACCTGCAAAACAACATCAAAAGGATTCCAAAAATGTAAGAATGTTAGGACTAAGCTACAACGTAGCTTAGGAAATCAAGTACACAAAACCGGGCACTTTGAAACTAGTGAACCCGTTTGTGCCAACTCCTTCTTCTTCCAACATAAGAGCCATTCTTCTGGTTTGTGATCATGTTCTTGGACGTGATGGAACAATCTCTTCATGAACATGATCTGGACTGGATAGGTTTCCATCATCCTCCCCTTGTTGAAAAGATTTGCTCCTCAAATCTTGTGGGGAAAAGTCAGGAATGAATGGACTCAAATCAGCCACATTAAAAGTGGCAGAAACTTCATAGTCACTTGGGAGATCCACCTTGTATGCATTGTCATTGATTTTTTCAATCACTTCAAATGGACCTTCTGCTCTTGGCATCAGCTTATTTTTCCTCTTAGAAGGAAATCGTTCCTTCCTAAGATGAATCCATACCAAATCACCAAGCTGAAATACCACTTTCCTCCTATGCTTGTTGGCGTTTGCCTCATAAGCTGCATTGGTCTTTTCAATTCGGGCTTTCACCAACTCATGGAGTTTTTGGATCTCCTTTACTCTTGTTGCTGCATCAACATGGGGCTTTTGGTCCTGGGGCCGTGGAGTGAGATCATTTGGACTTAATGGATCAACCCCGTACACCACCTTGAATGGGGATAGCCCTGTAGCCTTGCTAGGTGCCCTGTTATATGCAAACTCAGCATGTGGTAAGAGTAAATCTCAGGCTTTAACATGAGGTTTAATCAATGCCCTTAGAAGAGTTCCTAAGGTTCGATTAGTGACCTTAGTTTGGCCATCAGTCTGGGGGTGACAAGTAGTACTAAACAACAACTTAGTACCAAGTTTCTTCCATAATGTAATCCAAAAATGGCTCAGAAACTTTGTATCCCTATCAGAAACAATTGACTTAGGAATACCATGTAACCTTGTTACCTCCCTGAAATAGAGTTCAGCAATATGGGTAGCATCATTGGTCTTATTGCATGGAATGAAGTGTGCCATCTTCGAAAACCTGTCTACCACCACAAATATTGAGTCTTTACCTCTTTGGGTCTTAGGTAATCCCAAAATGAAGTCCATACTCACGTCGACCCATGGTTGTGTTGGTGTAGGCAATGGGGTATACAAGCCTTGTGGTAGGGTATGACTCTTAGCTGCTTGGCACGTACCACACCTTCTAAGGATGTCCTGCACATCCTTCTCCATTCCTGGCCAATAATAGTGTTCCCTTAGCATGGTAAGGGTCTTGGACTCACCAAAATGACCTGCTAAAGAACCTCCATGAACCTCCCTGATTAGAAGTTCACGTGTGCTACACTTGGGAATACAAAGCCGTACTCCTTTGAATAGATAGCCATCCTGGACATGAAAATCTCCCTTGGGGTGGTTAGAACATACAGCATATAAATCCCCAAGGTCTTCCTCTTCAGCATAAAGACTCTTAAGATGTTCAAAACCAAGAATAATAGCATCCAACTGAAACAATAGGAGATGTCTCCTAGATAATGCATCTGCACCCTGATTTAACTTGCCTGACTTATGTTTGATGGTGAAATGGAATGACTGGAGGAACTCAACCCACTTGGCATGGCGTGAATTGAGTTTGTGCTGGCCCTGAATATACTTTAAAGCTTCATGATCAGAATGAGGTATAAATTCACTAGCCACCCGATAATGAGTCCAATGTTCAAGACACCGAATAATAGCATAGAATTCCTTGTCATATGTGGAGTACTTTCTTCTTGACTCACAAAGTTTTTCACTAAAGAAGGCTAATGGTTTACCTTCTTGAGTTAAAACTCCTCCAATGCCAACTCCTGATGCATCACACTCTACCTCGAACACCTTGTCAAAACATGGTAATGCAAGTATAGGTGCTTGAGTGAGCTTCTTCTTTACCTCCTCAAATGCAGATTGTGCCTTAGGATTCCATTGGAATGAGGAACCTTTAAGCACTTCGGTCATGGGGGACATAATGGTGCTGAAACTCCGAATGAACCTCCTATAAAAAGATGCCAATCCATGGAAGCTTCGAACATCATGAATACTTTGTGGTTGAGGCCAACTCCGAATAGCCTCGATCTTCCCTTCATCGACCTTGATTCCTTCACTAGAAACAATGTAACCTAAGAAGGTAACTTCATTAGTAAAAAAAGTACACTTCTTAAGATTACCATACAATTCCCCTCGTTCCAGGACATGCATAATCTGGATAAGATGCTGCTGGTGTGCTTGCTCGTCCCTGGAATAGATAAGAATATCATCAAAATAAACCACCACGAACTTGCCAATGAATGGTTTAAAGACCTGATTCATCAATCGCATAAATGTGCTAGGAGCATTAGAAAGACCGAATGGCATGACAAGCCACTCATATAAACCACCCTTGGTTTTAAATGCAGTCTTCCACTCATCTCCTTCTCTGATGCGAATCTGATAATTTCCACTTCTCAAGTCAATCTTGGAGAATAGCTTAGAACCATGTAGCTCATCCAACATATCCTCAAGTCTAGGTATGGGATACCTATACTTGATTGTAATCTTGTTAATAGCTCGACTGTCCACACACATCCGCTGACTACCATCCTTCTTGGGAACCAATAAAGCAGGAACGGCACAGGGGCTAAGTGACTCTCGCACAAGACCCTTAGACATCAATTCTTCCACCTGCCTTTGTATTTCCGTGGTTTCCTTTGGGTTCATTCTATAGGCGGGCTTATTTGGGAGAATGGAATCGGGGATGAGGTCAATGTGATGTTGGATATCTCTTTTTGGGGGTAAGCCATTTGGTATCTCTTCAGGGAATAAATGACAGAATTTTTGGATGAGTGTTTTGGCAAAGGGATAGGTTGGTAAGAGGGATTCTGGTTCATGTTGTGTGGTTAAGATCCACTCTTTAAAATCCTTGAATTCATGATTTGAAGCTTTTAAGAGAGTTTCACTAAAGGTAAGTAAGCAACCAGATTGGTCATGGCCTTTTGTGGGTTTAATTTTGTGGAGCTCAGATGGGGATAAAGGCTTTAAGGTGATCTTTTTGCCGTCCTTGAACAAGGAGTAGGTATTTAGGAAACCATCATGCATCACCTTTCTGTCATATAACCATGGCCTGCCTAACAAAATATGACAAGCATCCATGGGTATCACATCACACCATAGCTGATCCTGGTAACTCTTGCCAATAGATAATGAAATAAGGCACCGGGAATTGACTTGAAGTCCCTTGCTTTGATTCAGCCATTGTATGTTGTATGGATGAGGATGGGCTGAAGCTTGCAAACCTAGCTTTTCAATCATGGTAAGAGAAACCACATTAGCACAACTACCACCATCAACAATTAAAGAACAAACCTTTCCTTGGACTGTACATCGAGTGTGAAAGATATTGTCCCGTTGTTCATCTTTGGTGCTCTTTTGGCCATTCAAGACTCTCCTTAATACCAACATCTCGCCTTCATCAGCTTCTTCCTCAACTTCTTCCTGAGCCTCTTCAGATTCTGGCTCTTCTTCCTCTTCAAAAACTTCCTTCACATTAGTCCATTCAGCTAAAGTAATAACCTTTCTGTTTGGACAATCAGAAGCAATGTGACCAAGCCCTTGACATTTAAAACACCTTCGGTTAGCCATTGGGTTAGGATTTGGACGGAATGGGATTGTTGGGGCCTTTTGAGGTGCTATGGTTCTTTGTGGAGGGAAGGGCGTTTGTGGTCTTGGTGGAGGGTTAGAACTCCCCTTGTTAAAGGGTTGGTTCTTCACAAAGGGTCGTGGAGGTGGAGGTCGAATGGTGGGTCTAGCTTTCTTTTGTTGTTCAATTTTGTAAGCTAGTACACACACTTCATCAAAAGTAGTATAGGCTTGTAATTCCACAACATTAGCATACCTAGGTTCAAGTCCACCTAAGTACCTAACAATAGTTTGTTCCTCCGGTTCTTGCAAATCACATTTAATCATCAATTTCTCAAACTCACGGGTATATTCTTCAACAGTCATACTACCCTGGGTGAGATTATGAAACTGAGCATAACGATCTTGCACATATGTAGGTGGTAAAAATCTAGCCTTCATCTTGGTTTTCATTTTATCCCAAGTTTGAATTTTAGCCTTTCTTTCCCTAACTCGTTTTGCACACAAGTTAGTCCACCATAAGGAAGCATACTTACGTAACCGGAGTGCCACAAGCTTGACTCTCTTGTCATCTGGAACATCTTTGTATTCAAAAACTCTTTCCACAGTGTGAAGCCAATCCAAGAACTCCTCTGGGTCCAATTTGCGTTCAAATTCAGGAATCTCCACTCTGAAATCATTGGTAGAATGTTGATTTCGGGGCTCCCTTCGAGGTCTCCTTGGTGTCTCTTCTTCACTTGATGATCCCACGTCATGGCTTTGGACTTGTTCATACATCCTTGGTTCAGATTGTAGGGTCTCTTCATTCATCATCTGCTTTTGCTTCATGAAAGAACCCAACTGCTTTCGAAGATACTCATTTTGTGCTCTAGTCTCTTGCTCTCTTTGAGAATCCTCACGAACTTTGCTGACTAGAAACTCATTTTGTTTCATCAATGCTTCAAACCTCTCTTCCAATGACATACTAGATGAAGTCATGGTAGAATAGGTTGTAAAATCAAAAGGGAAACTGAATTTTTGAGAAAGGGGAAGTGATTTGATTTGTGGAAGTGGAAAGGCAACCAAGGCCAAGGAGAAACCTAGGCTCTGATACCAAATATGATGTAAGTGTCAAGGGAAAACACTACCCAAGCCACTACACATCAAAAGGGAGAGGAAAAGGAGAGAAAAGGCCACGGCAAGAGGTGGCACGGTCGTGCCCTATGGCACGGGGTGGCCGTGCCAACTTACTGGTCACAAAAACCGTGGGTGAAGAAAAAGCACGGTTGGGGGGCTTTTGTGTTTTAGTTCGGTTTTGGAGTTTTTTTGTGAATGGGAACTGTTGGAAATGGGTGTATAATTTGGTATTTGGGATAAGAAAATGAATGGAAGTGGAAGATTAGCAAAGTAGAAGTAACTAAGCACTAATTCATGCTAATCACTTCACTAAGCAAATCATAGAGATGACACTAGAATAGGATAGAACTAAACCTAAGATTGGATACAGAATCACCACCAATCTTAAAGTTTAGGGCCCTTAAGCTTGATTAAGATATAGAATCACCACTTAATCAAGGTTAAGACTCACTTGGACACCACTTAGTTTGGCCTAAACTAAGATAAGCAAGTAAGGATTTGGTTTTGAGAGAAAACAACTCTCTTGGTTTTTACCAAAGGTAAGAAATCTGAATTGCTTTTTACTATGGCCGAAAATGGCTTCTTATACAAACCTTTAGCTAGCAAATAACTAAGTAGCTGCATCACTTTCCTTCCTAAGGAGGAAAGGTATTAAAGCTAATCTAATTACATGATTACTACTAATAAAAACCGGTTAGTATTACAACATGTGATGTAAGTGTCAAGGGAAATGAGAACCCAAGCCAACTCACATCAAGGGGAGAGGAAAAGAAAGACTTTTGGTCACGGCAAGGGGGGGCACGGTTGTGCCTAAGGGCACGGGTAGGCCGTGCTTACTTGCTGCCCACAAAATCCGTGAAGTGAAGAAAAGGCACGGTTTGGGCTCCTTTGCGTTGTGGGTCGTTTTAGGCAACTTTTGGTGAATGGGAATTGTTGGAAATGGTTATGTAAGATGGTATTTGAGGTAAGAAAGGGAATGGAAGTGGAAGATTAGCAAAGTAAAAGTAATTAAGCACTAATCCATGCTAATCACTTCACTAAGCGAATCATGGAGATGAATCTAGAATAGGATAGAACTAAACTTAAGATTGGATACAGAATCACCACCAACCTTAAAGTTTAGGGCCCTTAAGCTTGATTAAGATACAGAATCACCACTTAATCAATATTAAGACTCACTTGGACACCACTTAGTTTGGCCTAAACTAAGATAAGCAAGCAAGGTTTCTGTTTGAGAGAAAACAACTCTCTTGGGTTTTACCAAAGGTACAAATCTGAATTACTTTTACTATGGCCAAAAATGGCCTTTTATACATAACTTTAGCTAGTAAATAACTAAGTAGCTGCATCACTTTCCTTCTCAAAGAGGAAAGGTATTAGAAACTAAACTAAGTACATGATTAGCTACTAACATAATCGGTTACAACAAAACATACTTAACTAATGCTTAATACATCAAACCATGCATCTAATATTTATCTACCTTGATTATACAATACTTAGGCCTATGCTTAACACTAATACAAGCTGAAATGAAGCAAGTTGCACATGGGGGGCAGCCGAAATCTTGATGCACTTTACGGCTAGCCAATCACAATCAAGCACACAAGGTGACACCAATCCTTCTCTCATTGCTTGCTTCTTCTCTTGGTTTTCTTCATTCCAAGGCAACTTGAAAAGTGTGCCAAGCTTGGGAAGAGTTCTTTGCAGCATGGGAAAGAGGGTGGCCGGCCAAAAGGGGGAAGGAAAAACCGGTTTGACAAAACCGGGTTCAAAAAGAACCGGTTTGGTCCGGTTTTTTTGTGCTTTTTGTTCTTGGTGCAAAAACGTGCATAGGCTGGGTTTTAAAGGTGGGAGGGGGGGGTTAGTTTTAGGATGTGTAGAATCCCCCCCCCATCAATAAAATCAAGGTTGCAAAGGGGTTTTGTGGGTTAATTAAGTAGTTACTGCTAACCGCGCAAAACCGGGCAAAATTTGGAGTCACTTGGAAAATGACTT
>JACYFF010031954.1:50016100-50040990 GCA_017589665.1 Selenicereus undatus
CTTGATTGTGGAATTGTTTTGGACCATTTGGACTTGGGATGAACTCGGGGATGGACCTCCATCATAACCTTGATGAAGTGATTATTTTCTGTATCTTAATCAATCTTAGGGGCCCTAACCTTGGTTTTGGTGGTGATTCTGTATCCAAAACTGAAGTTTAGCTCTATCCTAATGATGTATGCTGACTTGCAGGTTGGACAGAATCAACAACTAGCAACTCAACATAGATGATATGAACTGGCATAAAGGAAATGAATCCACCAACCAGAACTGCAGGATTCACCACCAATCCCCCTAAAGCAATAGCACCAAAAGATAGGATAAAGAACCACTCCCAACACTACCTGAACAGGCTAAAGTTAGAGAGATTTGAGAGAGAGTGTTGCTTCAAACCCAGCAAAGGAGTTTTCAATTTTTGTCCAATCTCCATATTGCAACAAAGAATAAGCCTTATACACTTGACCATAATCACTAGACTAAGATTACAAGGATTGCAGCTTAAAACAGAAAATAAAAACTGAAAACAGGAAGTTAAGGCAGCAACTGGCTGGATGTTTGACACCTAGACTTGTGCATATCTCCATTACTGCGGTGTCAATCCTTAAGAGCCTCAAAGTACTTGATAATGATGGTCTTGGGGTGTGATGTGCAGCTGATTAGCTCGTGCTTAGCTAAGCCTGCCAGCAGGTACAAAATGACTAAAATCCAGTGGACAATGGAATTTCAGGCCTTCAACTGCTAGTTAAAAGCTGATGTTGAGGGAGCTGACTCTGCAACTTTAGGGCCATGTTGGATAAATATTTAGACACATTTCCAAGCCCTTAGGTTGACCAAAATGTGCTGCTAAGTCAAGGACTAATTTTCTTCCCAGAAGATACTGCTGCTGTTGACCTGGTGCATGTGACCTGCTGCTAACAGAAGGTTTCCAGGGTTGAAGTCAAGTAACCTTCATCATTTAGAAGCTGTACATAAGCTAACAAATGAGTTAGGGTACTGATGCAAAAGGAAAGGTCCTGTTGGCATGACTGAGCTGCTTAGGAACAGGCATGATCACTGTTGACATGCTGTTTACAGGAAAAGGGGGTTTTGACTGAAATGAAACCTAAGGCTGCTGCAGAAGCCTCAAAAGACTTGGTTCTGGCTGGTGAGGGTGCTAGGGTGTCCAGCATAGCAAGGATCTTCCCAATGTAGCTTCCAAGCTGAATTGCACTGCCTCACAGAACAGGCTTTGCTGCTGACTGTCATGCCTGTTCTGGATTGTTTCAGGTTGAGGGGCCTGAACTGGTTCTTGGTCTGCATCATCCTCCCCTTCTTTGAGAGGATTTACCCTCAAATCCCCAAAGTCTATCTCATCCTCTATGTAAGGGCTCAAATCCCCTACATTGAAGGTGGTTGAGACAGTCATGTCCCCTGGAAGTTCCAACTTGTAGGCATTGGCTCCTACCTTTGCTAGAACCTTGAAAGGGCCATCTCCTCTAGCCATCAGCTTGCTTTTTCTTCTAGTAGGGAACCTCTCTTTTCTGAGGTGCAGCCAGACAAGATCTCCAGGTTGGAACTCCACGCCCTTTTTGTGCTGATTGGCCTTGACCTTGTAGGCTTCATTGACCTTCTCAATATGTACCCTGATCTGTTCATGGAGCTTCTTCATCTCTTTGGCCCTCTTTTCAGCCTCAAAACTGACCTTGCAATCACTAGGTAGAGGGGCAAGATCAACGGGTGTCAGTGGGTTAATCCCATACAGTGCCTCAAAAGGTGAACAGCCTGTAGCCCTCACAGGTGTTCTGTTATAAGCAAACTCAGCATGAGGCAGCTTGACATCCCACTCCTTGAAGTTCTTCTGGACCATGGTTCTCAAGAGGGTGGACAGGGTCCTGTTGGTGACCTTAGTTTGGCCATCTTTTTGAGGATGACAAGTTGTGCTGTACAGCATCTTGGAACCCAACAAATGCCATAAACTCCTCCAGAAATGAGACAAAAACTTTGTGTCCCTATCACTTTCAATGGTTTTTGGGACTCCATGTAGCCTGATGATCTCCTTCAGGTATAAATCAGCAATATGGGAGGCATCATCAGCTTTGTGACATGCCACAAAATGCGCCATCTTGGTGAATCTGTCTACCACTACCATGATTGAATCCTTCCCTCTCTGTGTCCTTGGCAAGGCAACAACAAAATCCATACTCACATCCTCCCAAGGTTTGAATGGGATAGGAAGTGGTGTGTAGAGACCTTGATGGAACTGACTTTTGTCGTTGTGGCAAATAGAACATCTAGACACTACTCTGTGCACATCTTCTCCCATTTTTGGCCAATGGAAATGTTCTTTCAGAATGTCCAAGGTCTTGTTCATCCCAAAGTGCCTAGCAAGTGATCCCCCCATGGGCCTCTCTGACCAACAGCTCTCTTAATGGACATGCAGGGATGCACAGTTTGTTCCCCTTGAACAGAAACCCATCCTGCATCACATAAGGTCCCTGAGATGGAGTGTTGCTAACCAACTCTTGGAAAGCTGAGTCTTCTAGGTAGTAGGCCTGAATGGACTGCAACCCCAGCAGCTTTGCACTTAGGATTGAAATCAGGACATGTCTTCTTGACAGTGCATCTGCCACTACATTCTCAGTTCCCTTCTTGTGCTTGGTGGAAAAACTGAAAGCTTGTAGGAACTCTACCCATTTGGCATGTCTGACATTGAGTTTGGGCTGACCATTAAGGTACCTCAATGCCTAATGATTTGAATGCAGGACAAAAGCTTTAGGCTTCAGGTAGTGACTCCAGTGACTCAATGCTCTCACCATGGCATAGAATTCTTTGTCATAGGTTGAGTAGTTGAGTTTTGGACCACTGAGCTTCTCACTGAAGTAAGCCAGAGGCTTCTTAAGCTAGGTAAGAACAGCTCCAATACCTACTCCACTGGCAACTCACTCTACTTCAAATAGTTCCTTAAAGTTAGGTAAGGCTAGCACTGGTGCTTCACATAGCCTCCTCTTGATGATCTCAAAGGCCTTCTGTGCTGGTGGTGGCTAGCAAAAATTGCCTTTGTTCATGCACTCAGTAAGGGGAGCCATGATTGTACTGAAGTCTTTGATGAACCTTCTGTAGAAGGAAGCTAATCCATGGAAACTTCTGACTGCAGTAACTGAGTTAGGCACTGGCCAGGACTGAATGGCCTCAATCTTGGCTTCATCTACTTGAATCCCATCACAGGACACCACATAGCCAAGGAAAATAACCTTTGGCACCAAAAACTCACATTTTTCCAATTTGCCATACAACTGTTGGCTTCTAAGGGTGGTGAAGACCTGCTGCAGGTGCTGAATGTGATCTGCCTCAGTTTTGCTGTAGATAAGGATGTCATCAAAGTACACAACCACAAACAGACCTATTTAGGGCCTAAGCACTTCATTCATCAACCTCATGAATGTACTAGGTGCATTAGACAGCCCAATTGGCATCACAAGCCATTCATACAGCCCTTGCTTTGTTTTAAAAGCAGTCTTCCACTCATCTCCCTCTTTCATTCTGATATGATGATAGCCACTTCCTAGGTCTATCTTGGAAAAGATTTTGGAACCATGCAGCTCATCCAACATATCATCAAGCCTAGGGATAGGATACCTGTACTTGACTGTAATGTTGTTGATGGCCCTGCTGTCTATGCACATTCTCCAAGTGCCATCCTTCTTGGGCACTAACAATGCAGGGACTGAACATGGACTCATACTTTCTCTCACATAACCTCTATCAATCAGTTCCTTAACTTGCCTATGCAGTTCCTTGGTCTCAGTAGGGTTGCATCTGTATGTAGGTTTGTTTGGCAATGGGGCCCCAGGAAGCAGATCAATCTGATCTTCTATACCCCTTGTAGGAGGAAGACTAGGTGGTAGGTCTAGGGGAAAAACATCTTGGAACTGTTCTATCAAAGGCTGAACAGTAGGGTGTAAGGCTGTGACAGTTGAATCAGGGGCAGATTCCAACATCAGGACAACAAAAACAGGCTTGCCCTTGGTGATAGCCCTGTCCACTCTTCCCGCATTGACAAGTAAGGCACTTTCTTTGTGTGTAACCCTCCCAGTTTTAGGCTTTTGTGTTTGGTTGGGGGGCAAAGGGGTCAATGTCATTTTTCTGCCTTTCAGTTTGAAGGAATAGGTGTTGGATTGGCCATAGTGAATGACATCTCTGTCATACTGCCAGGGTCTGCCTAAGAGTAAATGACAGGCATCCATTGGCAAGACATCACACAGAACCTCATCCTGATACTCTCCTATTGAAAAAGGTACCAAGGTTTGCTTAGAAACAATTACCTCATTCCCTTTCTTGAGCCATTGCAGGGTACAGGGTCTAGGGTGGCTGATGGTGTTCAGGTTCAGCTTGTTGACCATCTCAGTGGAAGCCACATTGGTGCAGCTACCCCCATCCACAATCAGGTTGCAGGTCTTGTTGGCTACCTTGCACCTAGAGTGGCATATCTGCTCTCTTTGGCTGGTATCTAGTGTGTTTTCAGTGGCATGCAGGACCCTTCTGATCATAAGCATCTCACCTTCTTCAGGTGGCAGATAAGAGGTTTCATCTTCTTCAGCAAGATCTTCCTCTTCATCCTCTTCTACCTCCATGTGATCAAGTTCTTCTATCTCTCTGATTGTAAGCACTCTTCTGTTGGGGCAATCTGCCTGAAAATGGCCATAGCCATGACACTTGAAGCACTTGTTCTGATTTTTTGGCAGCTCTCTAGCAACTTCCTTTCCCTTTCCCTTGTCATCCTTAGGAGTAGGGTCTGGCCTGAAGGAATTGAATGGCCTTGCTGGTATAGCGGGTTTAGGAGGGGCAGTAGAGTAGGTTCTTCTTGATTTCAGCTGTTTCTCTACTTTGGCAGCTAGCTCGCAGGCATCTTCAAAGGTCCAGAAAGGCTGCAGCTCCACCTTCTCCAAAATAGCAGTGTTTAAGCCTTTGAGAAATCTAGCAATGGTTTGCTCAGGTTCTTCTCTCAAGGCACATCTAATCTGTAATTGCTCAAATTCCCTTATGTACTCTTCAACCTTCATGCTTCCTTGGTGCAAGGAAGTAACCTTCAGATACAGTTCTTGCTTGTAGGCGGCTGACAGGAACCTCTTGTCCATGTGCTTCTTCAGTTTCACCCAAGTTTTGACCTTAGGCTTACCTTCCAAAGCTCTGGTTCTCTTCTGGTTCTCATACCACAGAGAAGCATATTGTTTTAGCTTCAAAATAGCAAGCTTGAAGGCCTTTTCCCCAGAGTATCCCTTGATCTCTATGAGTCTCTCCAAGGCCTGAACCCATTCTAAGTAGTCTTCAGCTTTTAAACTTCCATCAAACTCAGGTGCCTCTATTATGAGGTCCTTGAGGTCATCCCTGTGCAATCTCCTTCTCCTTGGCCGAGCATCTCCAATAGAAGACTCACTGCCATACTGAGATTCGGGAGGGGAATCAGAACCTCTAGTAGGGTCTTGAGGGGGTCCCCTTTCTCTTCCTCTAGGTTGGTTCATAAGCTGTTGAATCTGTGTTGTAAGGGTTCTGATATTTTCTTGCATTTGTAGAATGGCCCTATCTCTTCTAAGCTCATGAGCCTATTCCAGAGAGAGGCCTCTAGGAACTCTTACAGGTTGCTGAGGTGAGGAAGAAGTGTGTTCTTCTTCCGCCATAATGCAGGGTAAAATTCTCAGGATGCTGTGGCTGTTTGAGGAGCTTGGTTCTTTGTAGCTAGGATTGTGTTTGGGTCTGACAGGGTTTTCTTTGTGTTTGGACAACCAGTGAACAAGCTAAGGAAAGAAAACAACAGGAGATAACAGAAGCCACTCACCAAGAATCAAGTTGGGCTCTGATACCCGCTGATGTATGCTGACTTGTAGGTTGGACAGAATCAACAACTAGCAACTCAACATAGATGATATGAACTGGCATAAAGGAAATGAATCCACCAACCAGAACTGCAGGATTCACCACCAATCCCCCTAAAGCAATAGCACCAGGAGACAAGATAAAGAACCACTCCCAACACCACCTGAACAGGCTAAAGTTAGAGAGATTTGAGAGAAAGTGTTACTTCAAACCCAGCAAAGGAGTTTTCAATTTTTGTCCAATCTCCATATTGCAGCAAAGAATAAGCCTTATATACTCGGCCATAATCACTAGACCAAGATTACAAGGACTGCAGCTTAAAACAGAAAATAAAAACTGAAAACAGCAAGTTAAGGCAACAACTGGCTGGATGTTTGACACCTAAACTTGTGCATATCTCCATTACTGAGGTGTCAATCCTTAAGAGCCTCAAAGTACTTGATAATGATGGTCTTGGGGTGTGATTTGCAGCTGATTAGCTCGTGCTTAGCCAAGCCTGCCAGCAGGTACAAAATGACTAAAATCCAGTGGACAATGGAATTTCAGGCCTTCAACTGCTGGTTAAAAGCTAATGTTGAGGGAGCTGACTCTGCAACTTTAGGGCCATGCTGGATAAATATTTAGACACATTTCCAAGCCCTTAGGTTGACCAAAATGTGCTGCTAAGTCAAGGACTAATTTTCTTCCTAGAAGATACTACTACTGCTGACCTGGTGCAGGTGACCTGCTGCTAACAGAAGGTTTCCAGGGTTGAAGTCAAGTAACCTTCATCATTTAGAAGCTGGACATAAGCTAACAAATGAGTTAGGGTACTGATGCAAAAGGAAAGGTCCTGTTGGCATGACTGAGCTGCTTAGGAACAGGCATGATCACTATTGACATGCTGGTTGCAGGAAAAGGGGTTTTGACTGAAATGAAACCTAAGGCTGCTGCAGAAGCCTCAAAAGACTTGGTTCTAGCTGGTGAGGGTGCTACGGTGTCCAGCATAGCAAGGATCTTCCCAATGTAGCTTCCAAGCTGAATTGCACTGCCTCATCGAACAGGCTTTGCTGCTGACTGTCATGCCTGTTCTGGACTGTTTCAGGTTGAGGGGCCTGAACTGGTTCTTGGTCTGCATCACCGAAACTCTAATTTCAATCACGGGTTCCTTGCAATCTAGCAGACCCGAAGCTGTTTTAGTGATCTCTATTGATTGTAAACTCATTTCCCTTGAGCTTTACATCATATTTGGTCTCAGAGCCAGGTTTCTCCTTGCCCTGGTATTCAATTCACGCATCCAGATTCATTTCTTCCCCATTTGACAAACATAAACCCGATTATGTTCCTTGCTTAAACCAGCTACACCATGAGTGCTAGTATGAGCTTAGAAGAGAAACTTGATGCTATTTTGAAGAGTAATCATGATGATGTATGTGCCAAGGGAAGAAGCTACCCAAGCCAACACACATCAAGTAGAACTCACAAACTCAAGCTTTGGTCACGGCCAAGGGTGGCACGGTCGTGCCTATGTGCATGGCCACACCATGCCACTTCACTGCCCGCAGAACCTTGAAATAGCTAACTAAGCACGGTTTGAAGGCTCTTGATGTTTGCTTTAGTTTTACCCTCTTTTGTGATGTATAAGCCGTGAAAATGGATGGAAATGGAAGTATTTGAAGTGGAAGAATGAGAGGATATGAACGATACGCTAAGTGAAAGTAATTAACTTAAGAATTCAAGCTAATAACTTCACTTAGAAACCGTGTGAATCAAACCAGGATAGATAGAACTAAACCCTTGGATTGCATACAGAATCACCACCAATCTTTGTCTTTAGGGCCCTTGAGCTTAATTAAGATACAGAAACACCACTTAATCAAGATTAAGACTCACTTGAACACCACTTAGTTTGGCCTAAACTAAGATAAGCAAGCAAGAGTTTGAGAGGAAAGCTTCAAATGCTCTCACAATTTTTCTTTCATTCAATGGAGTTCTGTTTCAAGCTATGGCCGTGAGAATGCTTTAGTATGCAACAAAATGATGGCCAAGCAAGTAAGCAAGCAAGCTGATGTATGTGTAAAGGGAAAACACTACCCAAGCTAACACATATCAAAGGAAGGCAAAATCTCAAAGTTCACTCACGGTCAAGGGTGGCACGGTCGTGCCTATATGCACGGCCACACCGTGCCACTTTGCTGGTTTCAAAACCTTGAGGATGCTTAAGAGAGCACGGTTGGATGCTCTTGAAGTTGGCTTTGGTTTTGCTCTCTTTGGTGATGTATAATCTGTGAAAGTAGACAGAAATGGAAGTGTTTGAAGTGGAAGACTGAGGGGATATGGAAGATAAGCTAAGTGAAAGGAATTAACTTAATTAACAAGCTAATTACTTCACTTGCAAACCGTGCAGATGAATCTAGAACATGATAGAACTAAACTCTAGATTGGATACAGAATCACCACCAACCTTTGAGTTTAGGCCCCTTAATCTTGATTAAGATACAAAATCACCACTTAATCAAGGTTAAGACTCACTTGAACACCACTTAGTTTGGCCTAAACTAAGATAAGCAAGCAAGAATTTTGAGGTAAAGAGAAAATAGCTCTCAAACTGATTTTGTTCTTCAAAAATGAGTAATAATCTTTGCCATGGCCGAAACCTTGCCTTACATACTCAGCTTAGAGAGCAACGCCACGTCGCTTTCCTCCTTGGGAAGGAAAGGTATTAGCTTAAGCTTAATACAAACCGGTTACATCATAAACTAAACACAAACACACTTAACTAATGCTAATACAACAAATCATGACCTTAATCCTTGTCTAGCTTGATTACACCATGCTTAACTATTGTTTAAACTCTAATATACTTAGCAAATGGAGCTTTGAGGCATGTGGGCAGCCGAAATGTAGGGATCCCTTTTCGGCTAGCCAATCACAATGAAGAAACAACATTGTTTGTTCCCTTGCTCCTATTGGTTGCCTTTGTTCATCTTCCACCACTCCTAGGTTGCCTTGAGTCATGTGCCATGCTTGAAGAGTGTGCCATTCAACTTTTCTAGTGAGGGTGCCCGGCCGGTTTGGGTGAGGAAGAACCGGCTCAAGTGAACCGGGTTCAAGGGAACCAATGCGGTCGGTTTTTGTGGCATTTTGTACACATAGCAAAAGTGGGCATGATTTGAATTTTAAGCATGGGGGGAGGTATGTTTAGGATGTGTATAGTCCCCCCCCCCCACCAAGAAATCAAGGTTAGGATGTGTTTAAGTGGGGTAATTAAACACAAACATAAAACCGTGCAAAATGGGGGTCAAATGGGAACGATTTAGAAAAGCTCCTTGAGTCTTCATCCTCTTGTGTGCATGATTTGAAATCAATGCTTGGACTTGATTGTAGACTTCTTGAGGATTCAAAAAATGCAAAAACTCATGACTTAAGCCATGGTTAGGCCTAAGAAATGAGATTGACAAAATTGGGTTGTCTTGAGGGAGTTAGCCCGTGGACACCATCTTGAACCTCTTGGCCATTTTGAAGCAATGCTTGCAACATGGAGTGCATGTTTGAAGCGAATGCCATGCCTATTCAAGTCCAAGAGGACTCACAACTCCTCCTTAATGCTCACAAGCTCCATCAAAGGGGACTTGGCCCTTATGCTGATTTGGAGCTCCAATTTCAACGTCATCCTAAACCTTTGGGATGCGTTCTGCTTCTAATTTTGGGAAGGTCACGGGACCTTCTAAAGGTTTTAGTCCATCAAAATGAAGTTAAACCCTCAGAGATAATAAAGAAGCCCTAAAACAGCAAGTTGTATGCTAACGGCAAATTAGCCCGGTTTTAACCCGGTTTTGTGGGCTTAATTAATCAAGCTTAGAATGGGTTTATTTTGCTGCAAACCCACTTTTTGGGAACCTTCTTATGTCAGCTAAAAGGGCATAAACAGATGATGTAAGTGTCAAGGGAAATCGCCACCCTAGCTAACTCACATCAATTGGAAGTGAAAAACTTGAGTTTGAGTCACGACCAAGGTGGCACGGTCGTGCCTGTGAGCACGGTCAGACCATGCCACTTTGCTGTCCCAAAAGCCATGGGGAAGGAAATGAGCACGGTTGAACGCCCTTGAAAGCTACTTCGGTTTTTACTTCTTTTGGTGAATGGCAAATGGTGAAAATGGATGAAAAGGAGAGTATTTGAAGTGAGGTAATGAATGGAAGTGAAAGATTAGCTAAGCAAAAGCAATAAACTCTTAATCCAAGTTAATTACTTCACTAAGCAAATCATGGAGAAGAAACTAGAATAGGATAGAACTAAACCTGAGATTGGATACAGAATCACCACCAATCTTCAAGCTTAGGGCCCTTAATCTTGATTAAGATACAGAATCACCACTTAATCAAGGTTAAGACTCAGTTGGACACCACCTTAATTGGCCTAATTAAGGATAAGCAAGCAAGAGTTTAGAAGAAGAAAGCAAATGCTCTCAAACTTGGAATTTCATTCAACAACTTATGAAATGAAGCTAAGGCCTTGGAGTGCTTTTAAGAAGCAGAAAAAATGACTAAGGCTACTAGCTTCACACGTTTCCCCTCCCTTTTCCTTCCTAGTGAGGAAATGTTTAGTGACTTAATACAACTAGTTATACTAATTAAGGTACAACAAAGTTTAGCTAGAATTAATACATCACTAACATGGAGTAAACTAATGTCTACGATAATTATACAACCATTAACACTTGCTAAGCTACTTAAACATTCAGCAAAGCTAGAAAGCCATGTGCCTAGCCGAAATTTGCATGGCAAATTACGACTAGCCAATCACAATGCGGCACCATTCTTTGCTTTGTCTTGCTTTGATTGGTTTGTTCTTCAAGGGGCAGCCAATACTAGAACACCTTAGAGAGTGTGCCAAAAATTGGAGAGTGTGCCATCAACTTGCAAGGGTGGTCGGCTGGTTTGAAGGGGAAGAAAACCGGTTCTCAAAAACCGGGTTCAAGCTTTATGGGCCGGTTTTTTTGAGGCTTTTTGTTTGCTTAGGAAAATCGACCAAGGCTGGGATTTTAAAGGTGGGGGGGGGTAATTTTAGGATGTATAGAATCCCCCCGTCCTTAAGAAAATCAAGGTTACAAAAGGGTTTTGAGGGTTAATCAAATTAATATTTCCAACCGCGCAAAACTGGGGCAAAATGGAGTAGCTTGGAAAATGACCTTGATCTTCAATCCTCTTGAGGGTATGACTTGAAACTCATGCATGGACCTGCAAAACAACATCAAAAGGATTCCAAAAATGCAAAAATGTTAGTCATAAGCTACAACGTAGCTTAGGTAATCGAATGCACAAAACTGGGCACTTTGAGGCTACTGAACCCGTTTGTGCTAGCTTCACTTTCTTGCAACAATTGAGCCATCTTCTTCAATTGAGACCTTATTCTTGGCCGTGTAGGACTTGTATCATCATGGACAAGATCTTCAGTGGCTAGGATCCCATCAAAAGAGTTCTACGTGAAGGCATTGGGTCATAGGTCAAGTGAAGACTTTTTCCACATGCTGCAGAATCTGCACCAGCCTGCATATGCTGTACCCTTTTTCCCCATATCTCCCAAACGGTAACTTCAAATTTCCTGCAACTTGAACCATGTGAAAGCTGACTTCCTAAGATTTCTAGGAAAGTCTATTTCATCAGATTTGGCAAAGGAACCTAAGAGATATGGCTGTTTAAAGTTGACCTATGCAAACTGAAAAGTACTGCTAGCCTACATGTGCTATACACTTTGCCTCATATATCCCAAACGGTTGATCCAAATTACCTGAACAAGGAGGCCCCTGAAATATGACTTCTAGATCTTTCCAACAAGTCCTTTTTTAGCTCATTTGGCTAACAAACCTAGGAGATACAACCTTGCAAAGTTGACCTATGTAAGCTGAAAAGTGCTGACATAAAGTAAAAAGCACTTTTCAGCTTTTGTTTGTTGCTTTTTGGTTCCCCTCTTTGCTTTATGGTTGACCAAGGCTTTGTTTGCTGCATTTTGAAGCCTTGTGAAGCTCTCCTATATAAGGGAAGCCTTTGGAAGTAGAAAGGGTGGTTGAATATTTATGCAAAGAAGCTTATGCTTTCATTTTCTCTCAGAAATCTTGAGTTCTCTTTATCCTTTCTTCAAAGGTGGTGAGTCTTAAGTGGAATCCTTTATAGAGTTGTGGGTGTGGCTCCTTAGGCTTGAATGGTGGCCTAGCCTTTAATTCAAGTCATATCTTGCATCAAAGTGGAAATTTGCAACTAAACTCAAGCAATTTACTTCAGGCCCATTAGCACACGCTCCATTTGGTATCAGAGCTAATCCAGGTTGGTGTTCTTGAGTTTATATCACATTTCCACACTTTAGTTTCATCCTTGTCAAGTTTCGATTCCCTTGTGTTGAAAACTTTGGTGAAGTGATACCCTCACTCGCTTGATTTTCTCCCAAACAACCTTGGGTAAACAGTTCCTCAAAGCCACAAACCATAGTCTACACTTGATTTTCTCCCACAAAAATCCCTCTCTTACTCCTCAAAGAACCCCCCCAAAAAAAAACAACCCAAACACAATCCCCAACAAAAACCCCTCAAAAGCTTTCCATCCACCAACTCTCCCCAACCGGCAAGAGTACCAAGAGGAATGAGCTTAGAACAAGCTCATATGATGAGACGAGATAATGCCATCCAAAGCCTACAACAAAGTGTGAGACAAATTAATAGGCAACTTGAGCAAATGTCCAACCAATTTGTGGCCCTCCAAGGAGGCCAAAGAGCTCAAGAGCCAAGTGATCATGAGCAAGGCTTCTCTAGTGACTCAAGCATGAGGAGCAATCTAAGAAGGGTAGGTAGGAGGCCTCCTATGGACTACTTTAGAGACATCAAGGTAGAACCTCCGGACTTTAATGGCAACTTGAACCCTAATGAGTATCTTGAATGGGTTCAAGCCATGGACCGAATCTTTGAAGCCAATGGCTATGATGATGAGAAGAGAAGGAAAGAAAAGAAGGTCTTCACCAAGCCATTCCCAAGGGAGCAAGTAAGTTCATTACCTCCTTTCAAGCCCTTATTTCCTCCTAAACTCGAAGGTACTTCATGGGTTGACAAGGGTAAGGCCATGGCTCTTCCTTCTCCAAAAGAATTGCCTAAGAAACTTGAAGGCAAGAAGTGCTTTAAATGTCAAGGTTATGGTCATTCCCAATATGATTGCCCAAATCAAAGGGTCATGACCATCCAAGAAGTTGAAGAAGTTGATGCCATAATGATGGAAGTGCAAGATGAAGCTAATGGGGTATATTCGAAGCCCATGGGAGATGAAACTCATCTTGTTGCCGATGAAGGTGAACTACTTGTCTTGAGGAGGGTTTTACATACCCAAGACACTCCTTATGATAAGGCTCAAAGAGAAATGCTCTTCCTCTCTCGGTGTACAATCCAAGACAAGGTGTGCAATTTGATCATCGATGGAGGGAGTTGCACCAATGTGGCCTCCACTATTCTTATTGAGAAGTTTGGCATTCCTACTATTCCTCATCCCAAGCCTTATTCTTTGAAGTGGCTCAATGATGGCGGCAACATTAAGGTATCCAAACAAGCCCTTGTCTCATTTTCAATTGGGAAGAAGTATAAGGATAATGTCCTTTGTGATGTGGTACCTATGAGTGCTTGTCATGTTCTTTTGGGTCGACCTTGGCAATTCGATAGACATGTCTTGCATGACGGGTTCAAGAACACTTATTCTTTGGTCATTGATAAGGAAAAGATAGTCTTAAACCCATTACCCCCAAACCAAATCCACAGATCAAAACCCGAGGTGGGAAGTGAGAAAAAGAGGGATGTTCTCATATTGAGTGAAATACGGGTTGAGAGAGCTTTAAGCAAAGACAAGCAAGCCCTGGCCTTGTTGATGCTTGAAAGCAACAAGAGTGAGGAAGTGACTCCCTTACACCCCAAAATCGGCCCCCTCATATCACCATACCAAGATGTTTTCCCGTAGTGCCAACACCCTATTGCTTACTTTAGTGGGAAATACAATGGTTCAAGGAAGAATAAGCTCATGCCAAGGAGTGACGGTCCTCTTAAAGTCCTTGAAAGGGTAAGTGATAATGCTTATAAGCTAGAGATACCCGGGGACATGGGTATATCATCTACATTCAATGTGGGTGATCTCACACCCTATCTTGAGGATGAAGAAGAAGGTGGTGATTTGAGGGCAAATCAAATTCAATAAGGGGAGGATTAAGCGAATGCCATGCCTATTCAAGTCCAAGAGGACTCACAACCCCTCCTTAATGCTCACAAGCTCCATCAAAGGGGACTTGGCCCTTATGCTGATTTGGAGCTCCAATTTCAACGTCATCCTAAACCTTTGGGATGCGTTCCGCTTCTATTTTGGGAAGGTCACGGGATCTTCTAAAGGGTTTAGCCCATCAAAATGAAGTTAAACCCTCGGAGATAATAAAGAAGCCCTAAAACAGCAAGTTGTATGCTAACGGCAAATTAGCCCGGTTTTAACCCGGTTTTGTGGGCTTAATTAATCAAGCTTAGAATGGGTTTATTTTGCTGCAAACTCACTTTTTGGGAACCTTCTTATGTCAGATAAAAGGGCATAAAAAGATTTCTAGGTGAAGTGATGTATTCTAGCTTCACTAATGCAAGATTAAGCAAAAGGGAAAACAAGAATGCATTTGGGTGGGAAAACAAGAATGCATTTGGGTAGAAGAACTTGTTGTTTTAGAAGAACAAGGAAAGAACACAAGAACAAGATAAATCAAGTCCACTAGCAAGGGTGGTGTAAAACCCACCTTGGTTTGCAAACTTGGGCAAATCTTGATACCACTTGATGTATTCTAGCTTCACTAATGCAAGATTAAGCAAAAGGGAAACAAGAATGCATTTGGGTAGAAGAACAAGGATAGAACACAAGAACAAGATAAATCAAGCCCACTAGCAAGGGTGGTGTAAAACCCACCTTGGTTTGCAAAACTTGGGCAAATCTTCTTCCTTCAACTAAGATGTGAAGTTACTCACCTTCTTAGTGGAATCAAGAAGACCTAGAGACCCACTTGGAGTTGCCAAACAACCAAGATATAACACTAGGAATTTTGAGAGAGTTTGAGAGAGTTTACCAACTCAATTCTGAAAATCAAATTCAACCACCCTTCTAATGCAGCCCAAGGCTTCCTTATATAGTGGGAAGGCCTTTAAGAAGCTGAAAATAGGAGGGAACAAGAGTACATGGACGTGCAAGGGCATGGGGGACCAAAAAGTAGAAGTACAAAAGCTGAAAAGTGGTTTTGCTTTATGTCAGCAACTTTTCAGATTTCTAGCCTCAACTTTAAACAGCTATATCTCCTAGCATAGTTGTCCAAATGAGCTTCAAAAGGACTTTCTGGAAAGCTCTTGAAGTCATCGTTCAGGATCCTCCTCTTGCAGGTGAATTGGATTATCCGTTTGAGAGATATCAGGAAAAATGTACAGGTATATACAGACTGGAACAGATTCTGCTGCTTCAAGAAAAAGTCTCCCATTGACTTATTTGCTAAATACTTAACCTAGAACTCTTTATATGCCCTTGAAGCTGACATATTAAGGGTTCCAAAAAGTAATTTTTAAGCCCTTTAAATCACCCTTAAGCTTGGGTAATTAAGCTTGCAAAACCGGGCCATTTTTGTCCAAAATGAGCAATGGGCCTTTGGTGTTGTTCATGATGTTCTTGACCATTGCTTGCACTTTCCTTGACCTCCTTGGTGGTGTTGGACCCTTGCACGACGGTAGGGGAGGGTTTGGAAGGATTAGGGAGATGGTCTCCATCATGAAGGCATTGGGTCATAGGTCAAGTGAAGACTTTTTCCACATGCTGCAGAATCTACCCCAGCCTGCATATGCTGCACCCTTTTTCCCCATATCTCCCAAACGGTAACTTCAAATTTCCTTCCACTTGAACCACGTGAAATATGACTTCCTAAGCTTTCTCGGAAGGTCTATTTCATCATATTTGGCTAAGGAACCTAAGAGATATGGCTGTTTAAAGTTGACCTATGCAAACTGAAAAGTACTGTCAGCCTGCATATGCTGCACACTTTGCCTCATATCTCCCAAACGGCTGATCCAAATAACCTGCACGAGGAGGCCCCTGAAAGCTGACTTCCAGATCTTTCCAACAAGTCCTTTTTAAGCTCATTTGGCCAACAACCTAGGAGATATAGCCTTGCAAAGTTGACCTATGTAAGCTGAAAAGTGCTGACATAAAGTAAAAAGCACTTTTCAGCTTTTGTTTGTTGCTTTTTGGTTCCCCTCTTTGCTTTATGGTCGACCAAGGCTTTGTTTGCTGCATTTTGAAGCCTTGTGAAGCTCTCCTATATAAGAGAAGCCTTAAGAAGTAGAAAGGGTGGTTGAATATTTATGCAAAGAAGCTCATGCTTTCATTTTCTCTCAAAAATCTTGAGTTCTCTTTATCCTTTCTTCAAAGGTGGTGAGTCTTAAGTGGAATCCTTTATAGAGTTGTGGGTGTGGCTCCTTAGGCTTGAATGGTGGCCTAGCCTTTAATTCAAGTCATATCTTTCATGAAAGTGGAAATTTGCAACTAAACTCAAGCAATTTACTTCCGGCCCACTAGCACACGCTCTAATGTTGGACTTTGAACGAGTGATTGGACCTTCTTCGTTGGCAATGGTAGTGGGGACTCTATCATCCTCCCTTTGTTGAGAAGATTTGATCCTCAAATCGGCAAGATAATCATCGTCTTGGTAAGCTTGCAAATCAGCTATAGTGAATGTGGTTGAAACTCCATAGTCACCTGGCAAATCAACTTTGTAAGCATTGTCATTAATACGTTCAAGTACCTCAAATGAACCATCAGCTCATGGCATTAGCTTATTCTCCCTCTTGGAAGGAAATCTCTCCTTTCTAAGGTGAATCCACACAAGATCTCCTGGTTAGAATACCACTTGCTTCTTATGCTTGTTGGCATGAGCTTGATAGGCTTCATTAGTCTTCTCAATCTTGCTTCTTACCAACTCATATACCTTCTTGATTTGTTCTACCCTTGTAGTTGCATCTGGATGTGCCTTCTAATCGTGGCTTCTGATCAAATGACCTTGGAATAAGATCAAGTGGGCTAAGGGGATCAATTCCATAGACCACTTTGAATGGGGAAAGACCAGTTGCCTTGCTTGGTGTCCTGTTGTAAGCAAACTCTGCATGTGGTAAAAGCAAATCCGAAGCTTTGGCATCAGGCTTAATCAAAGCTCTTACGAGAGTTCCTAAGGTTCGATTAGTAAACTCAGTTTTGCCCATCAGTTTGTGGATGACAAGTAGTACTATATTTCAGCTTAGTACCTAACTTTTTCCACAGTGTAATCCAAAAGTGACTCAAAAGCTTGGTATCCCTATCAGAAACAATGGACCTTGGAATACCATGTAACCTTGTTTCCTCTTTGAAATACAACTCAGCAATATGTGTAGCATCATTGGTCTTGTCGCATGGAATGAAGTGAGACATCTTAGAAAACCTATCAACCACAACAAGGATAGAATCCTTGTTTCTTTGGGTTTTAGGAAGTCCAAGAATGAAGTCCATACTTACATCAACCCATGGTGAGATGGGGGTAGGCAATGGCGTGTAAAGACCTTGAGGAAGTGAATGACTCTTTGTAATTTGACATGATCCACACCTCTTTAGAATATCCTGCACATCACGTTCCATACCAGGCCAATAATAATGTTCTCTTAGCATAATCATAGTCTTGTTCTCACCATAATGTCCAACTAAAGAACCTCCATGGACTTCTCGAATCAGCAACTCTCTTGTACTGCACTTGGGAACACATAGCCGATTACTCCTGAATAGAAAACCTTCTTGGATATGAAAATCTCCTTTGGGGTGTTTAGAACAATCAGCATATAATGCCCCAAAGTACACAATAATAAGACCTGTAGATGCTCAAAACCAAGTACACAAGCATCTAGCTGAAACAATAATAGATACCTCCTGGATAGAGTATCTGCACCTTGATTGAGTTTACCTGACTTGTGCTTGATAGTAAAGTGATATGACTGCATAAACCCAACCCATTTGGCATGTCTGGAGTTTAACTTATGCTGGCCTTGAATATACTTCAATGCTTCATGGTCAGAATGTAAGATAAACTCACTTGCAATAAGATAATGATTCCAGGGCTCTAAACATCTCACAATAGCTTAAAATTCTTTGTCATAGGTGGAGTATTTTCTTCTAGAATCACACAACTTCTCACTAAAGAAGGCTAGAGGTTTACCTTCTTGTGTAAGAACTCCACCAATACCCACACCAGAGGCATCACATTCAACTTCAAATACTTTACTAAAGCATGGCAATGATAACACCGGTGCTTGAGTAAGTCTAGCTTTGATCTTTCAAAGGTAGATTGAGCTTTTGGATTCCACATAAAGGATGTACCTTTGATAACTTCAGTCATAGGAGCCATAATAGTGCTGAAATTCCGAATAAACCTCCTATAGAAAGAAGCTAAACCATGGAATGCTCTAACATCATGAATACTCTTAGGTATAGGCCAAGAACGAATGGTTTCTACCTTACCTGCATCTACCTTTATACCATCTTCAGTCACAATATAACCAAGAAATGTAACTTCAGGGGTGAAGAAAGCACACTTCTTAAGGTTACCAAACAACTTCTCACGTTCTAAGACAAGCATTACTTGAGTTAGATGATCTTGATGTTCATGCTCATTCTTAGAATACACCAAAATATCATCAAAGTATACTACCACAAACTTGCCAATATAAGGTCTAAACACTTGGTTCATCAACCTCATAAAAGTACTAGGTGCATTAGAAAGACCAAAAGGCATTACCAACCATTCATAAAGTCCACCTTTTGTTTTGAAAGCAGTCTTCCATTCATCACCTTCTTTGATTCTGATTTGGTAGTAACCACTTCGAAGATCAATCTTTGAAAACACTTTAGAGCCATGTAACTCATCTAGCATATCTTCAAGTCTTGGTATGGGATACCTGTACTTGATGGTGATCTTGTTAATGGCCCTGCTGTCAACACACATTCTCATTCCACCATCTTTCTTTGGCACTAAAAGAGTTGGAACGACACATGGACTCAAAGACTCACGAATCAATCCTTTTTCCTGCAATTCTGCAACCTGTCTTTGAATCTCATTAGTATCCTTTGGATTCATCCTATATGCAGGCTTGTTGGGTAGGATGGAACTAGGGATAAGATCAATGTGGTGTTGAATATCTCTTTTGGGAGGCAAACCCGTGGGGATCTCATAAGGGAATAGATGACAGAAGCTTTCAATGAGTGTTTTGGCAATGGGATGAGTGGGCATCAAATTTTCAGGTTCCTCTTGGATGCTTAGGATCCACTCTCTAAAGGCTTTAAACTCATGTTGTGAAGCCTTAACACACTCTCACTCACGGCTAATAGACACTCACCGTGTTTGGGCTTGTTTTGTAGGGGATTTTCATGGAGTTTGGATGGGGGTAAAGTGATGGGATCCTAGCCACTGAAGATCTTGTCCATGATGATACAAGTCCTACACGCCCAAGAACAAGGTCTCAAGTGAAGAAAATGGCTCAATTATTGCCGGAGAGAGAAGCTAGCACAAACGGGTTCACTAGCTTCAAAGTGCCCGGTTTTGTGATTCGATTTCCTAAGCTACATTGTAGCTTATGACTAACATTTTTGCATTTTTGGAATCCTTTTGATGTTGTTTTGCAGGTCCATGCATGAGTTTCAAGTCATAACTTCAAGAGGATTGAAGATCAAGGTCATTTCCCAAGATACTCCATTTTGCCTCGGTTTTGCACGGTTGGAAACATTCGCTTGGTTAACCCTCAAAACCATTTTGTAACCTTGATTTTCTTGAGGGGGGGGGGGATTCTACACATCCTAAAATTATCCCCCCCCGCACCTTTAAAATTCTATCCATGGTCGTTTTTGCTATGAAAACAAAAAGCCTCAAAAACCGGCCAGCAAAGCATGAACCCGGTTCTAGAGAACCGGTTTTCTTTCCCCTCAAACCAGCCGGCCAACCTTCCCTTGCACGTTGATGGTACACTCTCCAATCCTGGCACACTCTTTTAAGTGTTCTAGTATTGGCTACCCCTTCAATGGACAACCAATGAAAGCAAGACAAGGTGAAGAATGGTGTCGCACTCTCATTGGCTAGCCGCAATTCTACATGCAAATTTCGGCTATCACATGCTCTTCCTTGCCTTTGCTGATTGTTTAAGTGTATAATCAAGTGTTTAAGATTGTATAATTATCCTAGACAATATTTTACTTCATGTTTGTGATGTATTAATTCTAGTTAATGATGTTGTACCTTAATTAGCTTAACTAGTTGTATTAGTCACTAAACATTTCCTTACTAGGAAGGAAAGGGGAGGGGGACGTGTATAGCTAGGAAACTTTGGGCATTTTTGCTGTTTCATAAAAGCACTCCAAGGCCTTAGTCTCATTTCATAACTTGTTGAATGAAAATCAAAGTTTGAGAACATTTGCTTTCTTCTTTCCAAACTCTTGCTTGCTTATCCTTAATTAGGCCAATTATTAAGGTGGTGTCCAATTGAGTCTTAACCTTGATTAAGTGGTGATTCTGTATCTTAATCAAGTTTAAGGGCCCTAAGCTTGAAGGTTGGTGGTGATTCTGTATCCAATCTCAGGTTTAGTTCTATCCTATTCTAGATCCCCATGATCTGCTTAGTGAAGTAATTAGCTTGGATTATAAGTTAATTGCTTTTACTTAGCTAATCTTCCATATCCATTCAATTCCCCACTTCAAATACTCTCTTTCACATCCATTCACCAAAAAGAGCAAAAACCGAAGTAACCTACAAGGGCATTCAACCGTGCTCTTTTCTTCCCCTCACGGTTTTCTGGATAGCAAAGTGGCACGGTCTGACCGTGCTCATAGGCACGACTGTGCCACCTAGGCCGTGACCCAAACTTAAGTTTTCCTCTTCCTTTTGGTGTGAGTTAGCTAGTGAAGTGATTTCCCTTGACACTTACATCATATTTGGTATCAGAGCTTCGGTTTCTCCTAGGCCTTGTGTACCCTTTCCACTTCCCCTTTCTCACAAATTCAGTTTACCCTTTGTTTTTACAACCTATTCTACCATGACTTCAACTAGCATGTCATTGGAAGAAAGGTTTGAAGCCTTGATGAAACAAAATGAGTTCTTGGCTAGCAAAATTCGAGAAGATTCTCAAAGAAACCAAGAAGCTCAGGCACAGAATGAGTATCTTCGAAAGCAGTTGGGATCTTTCATGAAGCAAAAGAAGAAGATGAATGAAGATACCCTTCAATCTGAACCACGGGCACGTGAAGAAGTCTTCAACCATGATATTGATTCCTCAAGTGAAGAAGAAGTCTTCAACCACGGATGCAAGCTAACAACAATGATTTCAGAGTTGAAGTTCCTGAGTTTGAAGGTAAGCTTGATCCTGAAGAGTTTATTGATTGGTTGCATACAGTTGAAAGAGTCTTTGAATATAAAGACATACCTGATGATAAGAAGGTTAAATTGGTTGCTTTAAGGCTTAGAAAGTATGCTTCTTTGTGGTGGACAAACTTGAATGCTAAAAGGCTTAGAGAAAGGAAGTCTAGAATTCGAACATGGGAAAAAATGAAGTCTAAGCTTAAGGCACGTTTTCTTCCACCAACATATGTTCAAGATTGCTATGCTCAATTTCATAATCTCACTCAGGGTAATATGACTGTTGAAGAATATACCCGTGAGCTTGAGAAATTGATGATTAAATGTGACATTCAAGAGCCTGAAGAACAAACCATAGTTAGATACTTGGGTGGTCTTGATCCTAGGTATTCTAATGTGGTAGAATTGCAAGCCTATACATCCTTTGATGATGTTTGTGTACTAGCTCACAAAGTGGAACAACAAAAGAAGGCTAAGCAACCCCACAAACCTCAAATTGCCAAGCCTTTCATTAGGAACCAACCCCTTAACAAGGGGAGTTCCAATCCACCCCCTAAGCCACAAATGCCCTTTCCTCCTAATCCACAAAGAACCGTAGCACCTCAAAAGGCTCCAGCAACCCCATTTTGCCCTCACCCTAACCCAATGAGTAATAGAAGGTGTTTCAAATGTCAAGGTCTTGGTCATATTGCTTCTGATTGTCCAAACAGAAAGGTTATTACTCTACAGAATGGACAACTGTTAAAGAAGATTTTGAAGAGGAGGAAAATGAAGAAGAAAATGAGCTAGAAACTGAAGAGGCTCATGAAGAAGTTGAGGAAGAAGCTGATGAAGGTGAGATGTTGGTATTGAGAAGAGTATTGAATGGCCATAAAAGCACCAAGGATGAACAACGAGACAATATCTTCCACGCCAGGTGTACAGTCCAAGGCAAGGTTTGTTCTCTAATTGTTGATGGTGGTAGTTGTGCTAATGTGGTTTCTCTTACTATGATTGAGAAGCTAGGTTTGCAAGCTTCAGCTCATCCACATCCGTACAACATACAATGGTTGAATCAAAGCAAAGCTCTCCAAGTCAACTCCCAGTGTCCTATTTCTTTATCAATTGGCAAGAGTTACCCACGGATGCTTGTCACATTTTGCTAGACAGGCCATGGTTATATGACAGGAAGGTTACGCATGATGGATTTCTTAATACCTACTCCTTATTCAAGGAAGACAAGAAGATCACCTTGAAGCCATTATCCCCATCCGAGCTCCACAAAAATAAACCCACAAAAGGCCATGACCAATCTGGTTGCTTACTTACCTTTAGTGAAACTCTTTTGAAAGCTTCAAATCATGAATTCAAAGCTTTTAAAGAGTGGATCTTAACCCTACAAGATGAACCAAAAAACCCCATGCCAACTCACCTTTTTGCCAAAACACTCATCCAAACATTCTGTCATCTATTCCCAGAAGAGATACCCTCGGGCTTACCCCCTAAAAGGGATATCCAACACCACATTGACCTCATCCCAGGATCCATTCTCCCAAATAAGCCAGCTTACAGAATGAATCCAAAGGAAACCATGGAAATTCAAAGGCAAGTGGAAGAATTGATGTCCAAGGGCCTTGTACGTGAGTCACTTAGCCCATGTGCCGTGCCTGCTTTATTGGTTCCCAAGGATGGTAGTCAACGAATGTGTGTGGACTGTAGGGCCATCAACAAGATCACTATCAAGTATAGGTACCCCATACATAGACTTGAAGATGTGTTGGATGAACTGCATGGCTCTAAGGTATTTTCAAAGATTGATATGAGAAGTGGCTACTACCAGATTCGCATCAGAGAAGGAGATGAGTGGAAGACTACATTCAAAACCAAGGGAGGATTATATGAATGGCTTGTCATGCCATTTGGTCTTTCAAATGCTCGTAGTACATTCATGCGGGTTATGAATCAAGTGTTCAAACCCTTTATTGGCAAGTTCGTGGTGGTCTACTTTGATGATATTCTTATTTATTCCAAGGACGAACAAACACATCAAGATCATCTCACTCAGATTATGCATGTCCTGGAACGTGAGTAGTTATATGGTAATCTTAAGAAGTGTACCTTTTTCACTCATTAAGTTACCTTCTTAGGTTACATTGTATCAAGTGAAGGTGTTAAGGTAGTTGAAGGGAAGATAGAGGCAATTCGCAGCTAGCCTCAACCACAAAGTATACATGATGTTCGAAGCTTCCATGGTTTGGCTTCTTTTTACAGGAGATTTATTAGAAGCTTCAGCACCATTATGTCCCCTATGACTGAAGTGCTTAAAGGACCATCATTTCAATGGAATCCTAAGGCACAATCTGCCTTTGAAGAAATAAAGAAGAAGCTTACTCAAGCACCTGTACTTGCATTGCCATGTTTTGAAAAGGTGTTCGAGGTTGAATGTGATGCATCTGGCGTTGGAATTGGAGGAGTTCTAACTCAAGAAGGTAAACCCATAGCCTTCTTTAGTGAAAAACTCTGTGACTCAAGAAGAAAGTACTCCACATATGACAAGGAATTCTATGCTATCATTCGATGTCTAGAGCATTGGAGTCATTATTTGGTGGCTAGTGAGTTTATACTTCATTCTGATCATGAAGCCTTGAAGTACATCCAAGGTCAACACAAGCTTAACTCACGCCATGCAAAATGGGTTGAGTTCCTTCAGTCATTCCATTTCACCATCAAGCATAAATCAGGAAAACTGAATCAAGGTGCAGATGCATTATCTAGAAGGTATCTTCTATTATTTCAATTGGATGCTCTTATTCTTGGCTTTGAGCATCTCAAGAGTTTATATGCTGAAGATGAAGACCTTGGGAGTATATTTGTTGCATGTTCAAAACACCCCAAGGGAGATTTTCTAGTCCAAGATGGTTATTTATTCAAAGGAGTGCGATTGTGTATTCCTAAGTGTGGCACACGTGAACTTTTAATCAGGGAGGTTCATGGAGGTTCTTTAGCAGGTCATTTTGGAGAGTCCAAGACCCTTACCATGCTAAGGGAACATTATTATTGGCCTGGAATGGAGAAAGATGTTCAAGATATCCTTAGAAGATGTGGAACATGCCAAATTGCCAAAAGTCATACTCTACCGCAAGGCTTATACACTCCATTGCCCGTACCAACTCTACCATGGGTGGACGTGAGTATGGATTTCATTTTGGGACTACCAAAGACTCCAAGAGGCAAGGACTCAATATTTGTGGTGGTAGATCGATTGTCAAAGATGGCACACTTCATTCCATGCAACAAAACCAATGATGCTACACACATTGTCGAGCTCTATTTCAGGGAGGTAACAAGATTACATGGTATTCGTAAGTCTATTGTTTCAGATAGGGATACAAAGTTTCTAAGTCATTTTTGGATTACTTTATGGAAGAAACTTGGTACTAAGTTGTTGTTTAGTACTACTTGTCACCCCCAAACTGATGGCCAAACTGAGGTAACTAATTGAACCTTAGGTACTCTTCTAAGGGCATTGATTAAACCTCATGCTAAAGCCTGGGATTTACTCTTACCACATGCTGAGTTTGTGATGGAGATGTCACCACGCCCTTTGATTTAAAAGAATCAAATCAAT
>JACYFF010031954.1:50061554-50075108 GCA_017589665.1 Selenicereus undatus
TTAAGGGCCCTAAACTCAAAGATTGGTGGTGATTCTATATCCAATCCAAGAGTTTAGTTCTATCCATCATCTTTGATTCATACGGTTTCTAAGTGAATTTAATAGCTTGAATTCTTAAGCTAATTACTTTCACTTAGTGTGTTCTTCACTTCCCCTCATTCTCCCACTTCAAATTCATCCCATCCCATCCTATTCCACGGCAAACACAAGTTCAAAGAGGCTAGAAATCAAACAAACACAAAGGAGCTTCAACCGTGCAAAACTAGGCAATTCTAGTTTGTGAAGACCGAAAGTTGGCACGGCCACACCGTGCTCATTAGCACGACCGTGCCACCTTTGGTCGTGGCATATACTTGTATTTTTGGCTCCCCTTTGATGTAAGCTAGCTTGGGTAGTCCTTCCCCTTGGGCTTTACATCACCCTACTTAAACATGTCCTAAGCTTGATTTCTTTGTGGGGGGGGGTTATATACATCCCAAAGTTACCCCCCATGGCCTGAAATCGCAATCATACTCACTTTTCATAAGCTTACAAGTTGCAACAAAGCCGGCCAGCAGCTTGCTTGAACCCAGTTCAACTGAACCGCTTTTGTCCTTCACCAAACAGCCGGCCAACACTACTTGCAAGTTGATGGGCACACTTTCTGGAGCGTGTGGTGATGGGCCGGAGGTAGATTGCTTGAGTTTAGTTGCAAATTTTCACTTTGATGAAGGATATGACTTGATATAAAGGCTAAGCCACCAATCAAGCCTAAGGATCCACCAAGAATTGCATAAAGGCAATGCCACCAATAATTCTATAAAGGATTCCACTCAAGACTCACCACCTTTGCAAAAAGGATAAAGAGAACTCAAGATTTTAGAGAGAATTCAAAGCATAAGCTTCTTACATCAATATTCAACAACCCTTCCACATCCTAAGCCTCCTCCTTATATAGGAGAGCTTCACAAGGCTTCAAACCAGCAAAAACAAGGCCTTGGTCGACCATAAAGCAATGAAGGGAACCAAAAAGCAAGAAACAAAAGCTGAAAGTGCTTTTTACTTTATGTCAGCACTTTTCAGTTTACATGGGTCAACTTTAAAAGCCTATATCTCCTATGTTTGTTGGCCAAATGATCTGAAAAAGTACTTGTTGGAAAGGTATAGAAGTAAGCTTTCCAGAGCCTCCTCGTGCAGGCAATTTGGATAAATCGTTTGGGAGATATCATGCAAAACGTGCAAGGTGGTACAGTCTGGGCAGAATCTGCAACATGTGGAAAAAGCCTTCACTTGACCCATGACCTATTGCTTTGGCCTAGAACTCTTTTTATGCCCTTTGAGCTGACATAAGAAGGTTCCCAAAAATTGGGTTTGCAGAAAATTAAACCCATTCTAAGCTTGGTTAATCAAGCCCACAAAACCGGGTTAAAAACCGGGTAACCTTGCCGTTAGAGTGCCACTTGCTGTTTTGACTTCTTTTATTATTTCCGAGGGTTTGACTTCATTTTGATGACCCAAACCCTTTAGAAGGCCTCTTGACCTTCCCAAAATAGGTGTGTCACGCATCCCAATGGTTCGGGATGAGTTTGGAATTGGAGTTCCAAAACCGCACAAGGGCCAAGTCCCCTTTGATGTAGCTTGTGAGCATGAAGGAGGAGTTGTGAGTCCTCTTGGACTTGTGTAGGCATGACATCCATTTCATCCTCCCCTTCTTGAATGTGATTTGCCCTCAAATCATCACCTTCTTCCCCATCTTCAAGGTAGGGTGTGAGGTCACCCACGTTGAATGTGGAGGAAATACCCATGTCCCCGGGAAGCTCTATCTTGTAGGCATTGTCATTGATCCGTTCAAGGACCTTAAATGGACCATCACTTCTTGGCATGAGCTTGTTCTTCCTTCTAGAGGGGAACCTTTCCTTTCTCAAGTGTATCCATACCAAGTCGCCGGGTTTGAAGGTAATAGCTGTGCGGTGCTTGTTGGCTCTAGCTTTGTACATCTCATTTGTTTTCTCAATCTTGGCCTGGATTTCCTCATGAAGCTTCTTCATCTCTTTGGCCCTCTCCTCGGCCTCATAGCTCACTCTAGACTCAAGTGGAAGTGGTGTGAGTTCTAGGGGAGTTAGAGGGTTGATCCCATAACATGATTCAAAGGGAGAGTGGGCCGTAGCAAAACTAGGAGTCCGGTTGTATGCAAATTCAGCATGGGGAAGCTTGAGATCCCACTCCTTGATGCTTTTACTCACCAAACTTCTAAGCAAAGTAGCAAGAGTTTTGTTGGTGACTTCGGTTTGGCCATCGGTTTGAGGATGGTGGGAGGTACTATACAAGAGCTTAGTACCAAGGAGCCTCCATAAACATCTGCAAAAGTGGCTAAGAAACTTTGTGTCCCAGTCCGATACAATGCTCTTAGGGATGCCATGAAGCTTAACAACTTCTTTGAGGTAGAGGTGGGCTATGTAGGATGCATCATCCGTTTTCTCACATGGAATGAAGTGAGCCATTTTTGAGAAACGGTCCACCACCACCATAATAGAATCTTTACCTCTTTGAGTCCTTGGAAGAGCAACAATGAAATCCATGCTCACATCTTCCCATGGGCCATTAGGGATTGGTAAAGGAGTGTACAACCCTTGGTGGAATTGACTCTTGGCTTGTTGACAAATAGGGCACTTGGAGATTACCTCATGAACATCACCTCCCATTCTTGGCCAATAAAAGTGCTCCTTAAGCATGTCAATGGTCTTGTTGATCCCAAAATGACCGGCTAGACAACCACCATGAACTTCCTTGACAAGAAGCTTCCGGATTGGACCCTTTGGAATGCATAGCTTGTTGCCTTTGAATAAGAAGCCCTCTTGAAGAATATAAGGGCCTTGCTTGTTGCCCTCTTGATCATTGAGGTAGGGCTTGAAATCCTCATCTTCTTTATAGTGATCACGGATAAATTGGAAGCCAAGGACCCTTGCTTCCATCATGGCTAGTAGAGAATGCCGCCTTGAAAGAGCATCCGCAACCACATTGGTACTCCCCTTCTTATGTTTGGCCATAAATGAGAAACTTTGCATGAACTCAACCCATTTAGCATGCCTTGGATTGAGCTTGTGTTGGCCATTCAAGTACTTCAAAGCCTCATGGTCCGAATGGAGTACAAATTGCTTTGGTCTTAAGTAATGAGACCAATGATCAAGAGCTCTCACCAATGCATAGAACTCCTTGTCATATGTTGAGTAGTTCTTCCTTGAACCGTTGAGCTTCTCACTAAAGTAGGCAATGGGGCGTAGATCTTGCATAAGGACATCCCCTATACCAACTCCACTTGCATCACAATCAACTTCAAAGAGCTTGTTGAAGTCGGGAAGGGCTAACACCGGGGCCTCACATAGCTTGGACTTGAGTTTCTCAAAGGCACAATGGGCGGCCTTAGTCCACTCAAAAGAACCTTTCTTCATGCATTCGGTGATGGGGGCCGTGAAGGTGCTAAACCCCTTGATGAATCTCCTATAAAAAGATGCCAAGCCATGGAAACTCCTAACCTCAGTGATGGTGGTGGGAGTTGGCCATGACTTGATAGCTTCCACTTTGCCTTGGTCCATGGAGATGCCATCACTAGAAACAACATACCCCAAAAAGGTGACTTGGGGTGTAAAGAACTCACACTTTTCAAGCTTGCCAAAGAGCTTTTGAGCTCTTAGAACCATGAAGACTTCTTCCAAGTGATGTAGATGATCTTTTTGATTCTTTGAATAAATGAGGATATCATCAAAGTAGACCACCACAAATTTCCCAATAAAAGGTCTCAAGACCTCATTCATCAATCTCATGAAAGTGCTAGGGGCATTGGAGAGGCCAAAGGGCATCACTAGCCACTCATAAAGCCCACCCTTGGTCTTGAAGGCCGTTTTCCACTCATCACCTTCCCTCATGCGGATTTGGTGATATCCACTCCTTAGATCAATTTTGGAGAAGATGGAGGAGCCATGGAGTTCATCAAGCATGTCATCAAGCCTAGGTATGGGGTACCTATACTTGATAGTGATGTTGTTGATGGTTCTACTATCCATACACATGCGGTATGACCCATCCTTCTTAGGCACTAACAAAGTCGGAACCGAGCAAGGACTCATGCTCTCCTTCACATAACCTCTAGCCAATAGTTCGTCAACTTGCCTTTGAAGCTCTTTGGTCTCTTGAGGGTTACATCTATAGGCCGCTTTGTTTGGAAGTGGGGCACCGGGAATGAGGTCAATTTGATGTCCAATGCCCCGGATTGGAGGGAGGCCGGGGGGTAGATCTTGTGGGAAGACATCTTTGTATTGTGAGATGAGGGGGATGATTTTGGGATGTAAAGGAGTCACTTCCTCACTTTGGTTGCTTTCAAGCATGAGTGAAGCTAGAACTTGCTTACCCTTGCTCAAAGCTCTCTCAACCCGTGTTTCACTCAACATGAGAAGGTCTCTCTTTTCCTCACTTCCCACCCCGGGTTTTGATTTGTGGATTTTGTTTGGGGGCAATGGGTTTAAGACTATCTTTTCCTTATCAATGACCAAAGAGTAAGTGTTCTTGAACCCATCATGCAAGACATGTCTATCAAATTGCCAAGGCCTACCCAAGAGTATATGGCATGCACTCATGGGTACCACATCACAAAGCACATTATCTCTATACTTTTTACCAATTGAAAAAGAGATGATTGCTTGCTTAGATACCTTAATGTCGCCACCATCATTGAGCCATTTGAGAGAATAAGGCTTGGGATGTGAAATAGTAGGAATGCCAAGCTTCTCAATAAGTGTGGTTGAGGCCACATTGGTGCAACTTCCTCCATCAATAATCAAATTGCAAACCTTGTCTTGTATGGTGCACCGGGAGTGAAAGATCATGTCTCTTTGAGCTTTGTCATAAGGAGTGTCTTGGGTGTGTAAAACGCTCCTCAAGTTAAGTAACTCACCTTCATTAGACATGGTGAAAGGTTGGCAAGGAGAAGAGGAGAGGTTAAGGTTCGGAAAGGAGGTGGCACGGGCGTGCTAGGGGGGCACGGTGCAAGAATCAGCTGGGGAAATGGTGGCACGGCCGTGCAGGGTGGCACGGGGTGGCCGTGCCAATGTTCTGGAGGAAAGGATGGGTGGCACGGTCGTGCTTAGTGGCACGGGGTGCCCATGCCACTTTTCGGCCTTGTTGCACGGTTTGGTGAAAAGGCGATTTTGAGGGGGGTTTTGGTGGGGGTTTGTGTTTGGCTTTTTTATGGGGGTTCTTTGAGGGTTAAATGAGGTATTTTGGGGAAAAAGAAGTGTGGTTAAAGGGGTTTGTGAGTTTGGCAAAGTGTTTGGTCAAGTGTGTTTTTGTGGAGCTGAAACTAGGAAGGTGTGTAGATTGGCCCCGATTTTCATAACAAGGGTGAATGAAAACTTGGCAAGGATGAAACCAAAGCTAGGAAATGTGATATAAACTCAAGAACACCAACCTGGATTAGCTCTGATACCAACTGGAGCGTGTGGTGATGGGCTGGAGGTAGATTGCTTGAGTTTAGTTGCAAATTTTCACTTTGATGAAGGATATGACTTGATATAAAGGCTAAGCCACCAATCAAGCCTAAGGATCCACCAAGAATTGCATAAAGGCAATGCCACCAACAATTCTATAAAGGATTCCACTCAAGACTCACCACCTTTGCAAAAAGGATAAAGAGAACTCAAGATTTTAGAGAGAATTCAAAGCATAAGCTTCTTACATCAATATTCAACAACCCTTCCACATCCTAAGCCTCCTCCTTATATAGGAGAGCTTCACAAGGCTTCAAACCAGCAAAAACAAGGCCTTGGTCGACCATAAAGCAATGAAGGGAACCAAAAAGCAAGAAACAAAAGCTGAAAGTGCTTTTTACTTTATGTCAGCACTTTTCAGTTTACATGGGTCAACTTTAAAAGGCTATATCTCCTATGTTTGTCGGCCAAATGAGCTGCAAAAGTACTTGTTGGAAAGGTCTAGAAGTAAGATTTCCAGATCCTCCTCTTGCAGGCCATTTAGATCACTCGTTTGGGAGATATCATGCAAAACGTGCAAGGTGGTACAGTTTGGGCAGAATCTGCAACATGTGGAAAAAGCCTTCACTTGACCCATGACCTATTGCTTTGGCCTAGAACTCTTTTTATGCCCTTTGAGCTGACATAAGAAGGTTCCCAAAAAGTGGGTTTGCAGAAAATTAAACCCATTCTAAGCTTGGTTAATCAAGCCCACAAAACCAGGTTAAAAACCGGGTAACCTTGCCGTTAGAGTGCCACTTGCTGTTTTGACTTCTTTTATTATTTCCGAGGGTTTGACTTCATTTTGATGACCCAAACCCTTTAGAAGGCCTCTTGAAATTCCCAAAATAGGTGCGTCACGCATCCCAATGGTTCGGGATGAGTTTGGAATTGGAGTTCCAAAACCGCACAAGGGCCAAGTCCCCTTTGATGTAGCTTGTGAGCATGAAGGAGGAGTTGTGAGTCCTCTTGGACTTGTGTAGGCATGACATCCGTTTCACTTTCCAAGCTTGGAACACGTCCCTAAGTGCTCTAGGGTTGGCTGCCTCTTGAAAGAACAACCAATGGAAGCAAGACAAAGCAACAATGTGGTGCCTTGCTCTCATTGGCTAGTCGCAAAGTAACATGCAAAAGACGGCTGAAGCACATGCATTTCTAATCTTTAGCTGGTTGTATTAATGCCTAAGCAAGTGTTAAGTGATGTATTAATAATTTAGATATAGTTTTATTTCATGTTTTGATGTGTTAGAACAGTTAAGTATGCTTGTAATCTAGGTTAGCAAAATCAGCTTGTAATTAGCATACTAACACCTTTCCTAACTACTAAGGCAAAGGGAGGTGCTTGCTTGCTTGTAAAATAGTGAAGCTTGGCCATTTTTGCCGCCTATTAAAGGAGCCCCACGGCCATAGCTCAAGGACCATATCAGAATTGAAATCAAATACAAAGTTGAGAGCATTTTGCTTTCAGTGCTTAGGCACATATCAAATTCTTGCTTGCTTATCCTTAATTAGGCCAATTAAGGTGGTGATCAAGTGAGTCTTAACCTAGATTAAGTGGTGTCACCTGTATCTTAATCGAAGTTAAGGGCCCTAAGCTTAAAGATTGGTGGTGTTTCTGTATCCAATCCTAAAGTTTAGTTTTATCCATGCTATCTTGATGTACACGGTTTCTAAGTGAGGAATTAGCTTGAAATTCTTAAGTTAATTTCTATCACTTAGCATCTCCATCATATCCCCTCATATTTCCACTTCAAACATCCCCATTTCCACTCATGTCCATGGCCTACACTACACAAAAGACCTAGAACGAAAGCCAAGCATCCATTGCTTTCAACCGTGAAAAACTAGGATTTCCTAGTTTTCGTGGGCAGCAAAGTGGCACGGTGTGGCCGTGCACTAAGGCACGACCGTGCCACCCCATGTCCGTGAAAAGTTGCTTGTTTTGAGTTGAATTTCTTGAAGTGCTAGTTTGGTTCCATTCCCCCACCGTGTTATAGACCAAAGTACATCAAATCCTCTGGTTTTCGCTTAGAATCACTTCATTCTAGGTTTCATTCTCCCTTCACATACTTGATGCCTCACAACCATCATTTCATGTGCCCATTTTCACTTGTTTTTCCCTTCATTGTGTCTTCCTAGGTGTGAAAGCTTGGACTCTCAATTCGAGCCATAGCTAGAGGCCTCGGCTGATGTAGATCTCTCCATGCCCTTTGATTAGAAAGAATCAAATCAATTAGACCATGTTAATATGCTGGTTAAAGGTTGTATAATTCAACCAAAGTTTGTTTTAGTTGTTCTATTGCAGGGCATAAGGTTCATTCCAGCATTGACCTGATTTTGTGAGCAATTTTCGACAAGCATCAACATGGGTTAAGTCTGATATTTTTGCATGGATTTCAAGTTCAAGATGTAATCTTTCCAACAAGACAAGTTGCATCCAATGTGGAGTTCATTTGGTCGTCCAAATCAGCCAAAAACCAAGAGATGTCAAAACTACCCAGCAATCCAGAATTAACCCTGTTTTGATTAAGTCATAACTTGAGCTATACTAATGCTTAAGTGACGAATTTATACATTTTTGGAATCCTCAAGATGTTTACTTTCAGGTCCAGGCATCAATTTCCAATTATGCACAGAAGAGGATGAAGAAACAAGGAGTTTCCCAAAACTGGTTAGATTAGGCTCTAATCTGCACGGTTTTAAGTTTCAGTTTATTTAACCCATTTAAACTCACCCTAACCTTGATTTCTTGGTTGGGGGGGATTATAGACATCCTAAAGTTACCCCCCATGATTAAAATCACCATCATACTCACTTTTACTGTGTTCAAACGATGCACCAAAACCGGCCAGAAATTGTTGTTAAACCCGGTTTAGTATAAACTGAAGTAATCTAAGCTCCCAGCCATTTTTCTCCACCTGCAAACTGCTTGGCACATCCCTCTATGCTTGGCACACGTCCCAAGGTGCCTTGGGCTGCTTACTACCTAGAGAAGAACAACCAATGAGGGCTAGATTGGTGGCAATGTGTTGCTTGCTTCCTATTAGCCAGCCGCAAAGTGATCTTCTAGAAGGTGGCTGCAACTTGCACTCTCTAGTAATATTCCCAGCATGTATTAAGCCTAAACATGATGTGTAATGATGTATTAATAGCCTAGACATAAATTAGATTTGTATTTTAATGTATTAGATTAGTTTAAGATGTTTGTAAACTAGATTAGTACAAATCAGCTTGTAATTAGCTCCTAATCCTTTTCCTACCTAGTAAGGAAAGGGTGAGGTGTTTTATTTGCTTGTGTACTAGCTAGGAAGGCCTTGCTTGCTGCTTATTTAAGGTACCACACGGCCAAGGCAAAGAGAACCAACCCTTTTGAATGATAAAAATAAGATTGAGAGCATTTGTGCTTTCTTCCTTCAAACTCTTACTTGCTTATCCTTAATTAGGCCAATTAAGGTGGTGATCAAGTGAGTCTTAACAAGGATTAAGTGGTGTTTCTGTATCTTAATCTAAGTTAAGGGCCCTAGACTTGGATTTGGTGGTGTTTCTGTATCCAAATCTCAAGTTTAGTTCTATCCATTTGATGCTATACTCAAGGTGTTCCGAAGAGGATTAAAGTGGATTTGCTAGCTTTAATTTTGAGTTAGTAATTTTAACTTTGATTCTCCTTTCCATTTCCCACATCCATAACCTTTTCTACATCCACTTCCATGCAGAATCCAAGCTAAAGCTATTCCCCTTGGCTTGGCTTTCAACCCCAAACACATAAACACCCCAAACCGTGAACCATGGAACATGCTAGGCAAAGTGGGCAGGGATTTGGCACAGCCTACCCGTGCCATTAGGCACGACCGTGCCTCCCACAGTTTGTGAGTTTTCCCTTGTTTGCTACTTGCTTTTGGTGGTTTGTTGCTTGGGTCCATTCCCCCCTTGTGTTAAACATCCCTTCACGCCAAAGAACCTTTGTTTTCCCACTTAGAATCACTTGATTCTAAGCACCATTCTCCCTCCACATACTTGATGCCTCACAACCATCATTTTATGTGACCACTTTCCTTTGTTTTCCCTTGATGTTATCTTCCTTTGGTTGCTAAGTTAGTTGTATTCTATTGAACCCTAGCTTGGTCATCGACAGATACATCATCAGCAGATACATCAGTTTTGGTATCAGAGCCTAGTTTCTCCTAGGCTTGGTACATCCTCCACCCTTCCACAAAAAGTCGTTCCCTTTGTCACAAAATCAGACTCAACACAAGTACCTCCAAAAACAGCTTGATGCCTATTCAAAGCAAAAGCAACAAGCAAGTGAAGGACCTATCCATTCAGAATCACAAAGACAAGAGCAAGTGTTTAGCCATACTCTTGATTCATCTAGTGAGGATGAACCATTGAGGATGACTAGACAAGATCCACAGTTTCAAGCTAGCTCCAACGATTTCAAGATTGAAGTTCAAGAATTTGAAGGCAAGCTTGACCCTGAAGATTTCTTGGATTGTTTTACACACAGTTGAAAGGATTTTTTAGTACAAGGACATCCCAGACAACAAGAAGGTAAAGCTGATTGCTTTAAGACTTCGAAAATATGCTTCTCTTTGGTGGACTGACTTGTGTGCCAAAAGAGTAAGAGAAAGGAAGTCCAAAATCAGAACTTGGGAAAAGATGAGGTCAAAGCTCAAAGCTAGATTTCTTCCTCTAACTTATGTTCAAGATTGCTTGATGTAAGTGTCAAGGGAAAACACTACCCAAGCTAACTCACATCAAAAGGAAGTGAAAACACAAGGTTTGGTCACGGCCAAGGGTGGCACGGTCGTGCCCAGGAGCACGGCCACACCGTGCCACTTTGCTGGTCACAAAACCGTGTGGAAGCCAAAAGAGCACGGTTAGATGCCCTTGAAGTTAGTTTCGGTTTTGCTCTTTTTTGTGAAGTATGAATGGTGAGAATGGATGTAAATGGGAGTATTTTAAGTGGGAAAGTGCAGGAATGTGAAAGATAAACTAAGTGAAACCAATTAACTTATAATCCAAGCTAATTACTTCACTAAGCAAACCGTAGAGATGAATCTAGGATAGGATAAAACTAAACTTGAGATTGGATACAGAATCACCATCAACCTTCAAGCTTCGGGCCCTTAATATTGATTAAGATACAGAATCACCACTTAATCAAGGTTAAGACTCACTTGGACACCACCTTAATTGGCCTAATTAAGGATAAGCAAGCAAGAGTTTAAAAGGAAGAAAGCAAATGCTCTCAAACTTTGGTTTTCATTCAATAAGTTATGAAATGAGCTATGGCCTTGGAATGCTTTTATGAAGCAGCAAAATGGCCTAGCCTTACTAGCAAAACACGTCCCTCCCTCTTCCCTTACTAGAGAGGAAATGTTTAGAGGCTAATTACAACCAGTTATGCTAATCTAAGTACAAACACACTTAACTAAAACTAATACATCAAAACATGAAGTAAAAAATTGTCTAAGCTAATTGTACATCACTTAACATTTGATTAAACATTAAAGGAATCAGCAAAGACTTGAACTCCATGTGCCTAGCCAAAATTTGCATGGTGCTTTGCGGCTAGCCAATGGGAGTGAGGCACCACATATTGCTTTGTCTTGCTTCCATTGGTTGTTCTTTCAAGGGGAAGACAATCCTAGAGTACTTAGGAATGTGTGCCAAGCTTAGAGAGCGTGCCCATCAACTTGCAAAGAAGGGTGGCCGGCTGGTTTAGGGGGAAATAAAACCAGTTCAGTTGAACCGGGTTCAAGCACTTGCTGGCCGGTTTTGGGGCATTTTGTAATCATAGCAAAAATGTTCATGACTTGGATTTTAAACGCAGGGGGGGGGGGGTTAATTTTAGGATGTGTATAATCCCCCTAACTGATGTATCTGCCAAGGCCTCTAGCTATGGCTCAAATTGAGAGTCCAAGCTATCAATCCAAGGAACACACAATCAAGGGAAACCAAGTGAAAATGGGCACATGAAATGATGGTTGTGAGGCATCAAGTATGTAAAGGAGGAATGGAGTTTAGAATCAAGTGATTCTAAATGGCAAAACAAAGGATCATTGGTGTGAATAGATGTATAACACAAGGGATGAATGGAACCAAGCCTAACAAGTTAAGAACTAAACTCAAAGCAAGCTATATTGCACGACCTTAGGGGTGGCACGATCGTGCTCTTAGGCACGGTGTGACCGTGCCACACCGTGCCACTTTGCTGCCCTCTTTGCCAAGCATTTTCCAACGAACAGGGTTTGGGGTGTTTTTGTGTTTGGAAGGAAAACTATGCCAAAGGGAGTATTCTTAGCTTGAATTAAACATGGACATGGACATAGGAAGGGTTAAGGACGTGTGGAAATGGAAAGAAGAATCAAAGTAAGAATTACTAACTCAAAATTAAAGCTAGCAAATCCACTTTAACTCTTTAGGAACACCTTGAGTATATCATCAATGGATAGAAACTAAACCTTAGGATTGGATACGGAAACACCACCAGTCTTCAAGCTTAGGGCCCTTAACCTTGATTAAGATACAGGTGACACCACTTAATCTTGGTTAAGACTCACTTGATCAGCACTTAGTTTGGCCTAAACTAAGATAAGGAGTAAGAGTTTAAGAGAAGAAAGCACACAAGCTTTCAAAATTGAATTTTATCACTCAAAAAGGGGTTGTTCTTTTGCCTTGGCCGTGAGCCCCCTTTAATAGGCAGCAAGCAAGTGATGGCCAAGCTGAAAATACAAGAAAACATACACCTCACTCAAAAAGGATTAGTGAGCTAATTACAACCTGATTTTGCTAACTAGTATTACAAGCATCTTAAACTAATCTAATACATCAAAATATGAATCTAATACTTGTCTAAGCTAATTATACAACACTTAAACATTGCTTAAGCTCTAAAACAACCAGCAAAAGTAGTCTTGAAGCCATGTGCACAGCCGTCTTTTGCATGCCTTCTTTGCGGCTGGCCAATGAGAGCAAGGCACCCAATTCTTGCTTTGTCTAGCTCCCATTGGTGGTTCTTTCAAGAGGCAGCCAATACTAGAGTACATAGGGGCATGTGCCAAGCTTTGGAGGGCGTGCCAAGCTGCATTGCAAGTGAAGGAGTCGGCTGGAGTCACTAGTAAACCGGTTTGCAATGAACCGGGTTCAACATTCAGTTTCTGGCCGGTTTTAGTGCATTAATTCAGCATAGCAAAAGTGTCCATGATTTGGATTTTAAACATGGGGGGATATTTTGAGGATGTGTATAGACCCCCCCAAAAGAAATCAAGGTTTGGATGTGTTTTAGTGGGGTAATTAACCTTAAACTTTAAACCGCGTAGATCTCTCCATGCCATTTGATTACAAAGAATCAAATCAATTAGACCATGTTAATATTATGGTTAAAGGTTGTACAATTCAACCAAATTTTGTTTTAGTTGTTCTATTGTAGGGCATAATGTTCATTCCAGCACTGACCTGATTTTGTGAGCAATTTTCGACAAGTATCAACATGGTTTAAGTCTGATATTTTTGCATGGATTTCAAGTTCAAGATGTAATATTTCCAACAAGATAAGTTTCATCCAATTTGGAGTTCATTTGGTCATCCAACTCAGCCAGAAACCAAGAGATGTCAAAACTGCCCAGCAATCCAGAATTAACCCGGTTTTGATTAAGTCATAACTTAAGCTACACTAATGCTTAAGTAAAGAATTTATAAATTTTTAGAATACTCAAGATGTGTACTTTCAAGTCCAAGCATCAAATTTCAATCATACCCACAAGAGGATGAAGAAACAAGGTGTTTTTCCAAACCGGTCAGATTAGGCCCTAATCTGCACGGTAAAATGTTTAAGCCTAATTACCATACTTAAACATGTACAAACCTTGATTTCTTCGTGGCGGGGGGGGGGGGGGGTTATACACATCCCAAAATAACCCCCCACGGCCTGAAAACCGAATTGCCATCACTTTTCATAAGCTTATAAAATGCTAGAAAAATCGGCCAGTTTTGTTCCTTGAACCCGTTTCACTAGACCGGTTTATTTTTGCCCTCACCGGTGGGTTTCCTTCAA
>JACYFF010031954.1:50086897-50119904 GCA_017589665.1 Selenicereus undatus
CAGCACTTTTCAGTTTACATAGGTCAACTTTGAAAGGCTATATCTCCAAGGTTTGTTGGCCAAATGAGCTGAAAAAGTACTTGTTGGAAAGATATAGAAGTAAGCTTTCCAGAGCCTCCTCTTGCAGGCCATTTGGATCACTCGTTTGGGATATATCATGCAAAATGTGCAGACATATCAGGCTGGGGCAGATGCTGCTGCTTGTGGAAAAAGCCTCCTCTTGACCTATGCCCTAATGCCTTCACCTAGAAATCTCTTTATGCCCTTTTAGCTGACATATGAAGGTTCCTAGAAAGTGGATTTGCAGCAAGTTAAACCCATTCTAAGCTTGGTTAGTTAAGCTCACAAAACTGGGTAAAAACCGGGTAACTTTGCCATGAAAATACAACTTGCTGTTTTGGCTTCTTTTATTATTTCCGAGGATTTGACTTCATTTTTGATGGACCAAACCCTTTATAAGGCCTCTTGACCTTCCCAAAATAGGTGCGGCACGCATCCCAATGATTCGGGATGTGGTTGGAATTGGAGTTCCAAAACCGCACACGGGCCAAGTTCCCGTTAATGGAGCTCATGAGCATTAAGGAGGACTTGAGAGCTCTCTTGGACTTGTATGGACATGGCATCCGCTTCAGACCTTTAAGGGAAGTAGCCACCAAGTGACCACCCCAACGGTGTCTGCTGTGCAAGCCTTCAAAATGATGAAGAAAGGATGTCAGGGCTACTTGTGTGCAATTGAGGCCGCAGAGCTAAAAGAGTTGGACTTGAGTGAGATTCCGGTAGCAAAGGAGTTTCCACAGGTGTTTCAAGAAGTACCGGGGCTACCACCCGACAGAGAAATTGAATTTTCCATTGAACTGGTACCTGGGACTACCCCGATATCCAAGGCACCTTATCGAATGGCGCCCGTGGAATTGACAGAGTTAAAAACTCCATTGCAAGAGTTACTGGATAAAGGGTTAATCCAACCTAGTGTTTCGCCCTGGGGAGCACCGGTGCTATTTGCGAAGAAGAAAGATGGGAGTTTGAGGTTATGTATCGACTATCGAGAGCTAAACAAGGTAACGGTTAAAAATAAATACCCACTTCCTCGAATTGATGACTTGTTCGACCAATTGGCCGGTGCTTCGGTGTTCTCGAAGATTGATCTGAGATCGGGGTATCATCAATTGAAGATCAAGAAGGAGGACGTCTCTAAAACCGCTTTTCGCACTCGATACGGGCATTACGAGTTCTTGGTGTTACCGTTCGGATTAACGAACGCTCCTGCCTTCTTTATGGACTTGATGAACAGAGTCTTTAGGCCCTTCTTAGATAAATTCGTAGTGGTATTCATCGATGACATCCTAGTGTACTCCAAGACCAGGGAAGAGCATGCAAACCACTTGCAAATGGTGTTGAAAACCCTAGAGGAGCACCAACTATATGCCAAACTTAAAAAGTGCGAGTTCTGGTTACAAAGGGTGCAATTTCTGAGACACATAGTAACCAAAGATGGCATATCAGTGGACCCGACAAAGGTAGAGGCCATTGTGAACTGGCCAAGACCAACAAACGTCTCCGAAGTGCGAAGCTTCTTAGGTATAGCTGGCTACTGTCGAAGATTTGTAGAAGGATTTTCTAAACTAACCTTACCCATCACCAAACTACTTCGGAAGACCACCAAGTTCAAATGGACCACAGAGTGCGAAAACACCTTTCAGGAACTAAAGAGACGTTTGGTGTCCGCCCCAGTACTAGCGATACCTGAAGGCAATGAAGGGTTTGTAATCTACAGTGATGCGTCTAAGAAGGGACTGGGTTGCGTATCAATGCAGAAAGGCAGAGTTATCGCTTATGCCTCTCGTCAGTTGAAGCCTTACGAAGAGAATTATCCAACACACAACCTAGAATTGGCTGCGGTTGTGTTTGCCTTGAAAATATGGAGACATTACCTCTATGGAGTAAGGTGTGAGGTGTACACTGACCATAAGAGCTTGAAATACATTTTTACTCAGAAGGAGTTAAACATGAGGCAAAGAAGATGGCTAGAACTCCTGAAGGATTATGATATGGAGATCAAATATCACCCTGGAAAGGCAAACGTGGTGGCTGACGCACTGAGTAGAAAATCCACTGGGTCTATAGCCTGTCCAGTTACGGAAGAAAAGAGACTCTTAAGAGAGCTCGACGTACTACAAGTAGAGGTGGTACTACCAGGAAATCAAAGCCACTTAGCATCACTTCAAACCTCTTCGCCCTTGGTCGATCGGATCAAGCAACAACAGAAGGATGACCCCGAACTTATGAAAGTAAGGAAAGGTATGGAAGAAGAAAAGAATAAGGAGTTTTCCATCCAAAATGAAGTGTTGTGGTATAGGAATAGACTCTGTGTACCCAACATAACAACTCTCAAGAAGGAGTTGTTAAAGGAAGCACATAATTCCACACTTGTTGTACACCCTGGAAGTACGAAAATGTACCATGACTTAAAAACCCATTATTGGTGGAATGGAATGAAGAGGGACATCGCGGACTACGTAGCACGATGTCTTACGTGCCAGAGGGTGAAAACTGAGCATCATAAGCCTGGAGGGCTACTTCAGCCCTTGCCAATTCCGGTATGGAAATGGGAACACATCACCATGGATTTCGTGATTGGAATGCCAAGAACCATCAGGAAGCATGATGGTGTATGGGCTATAGTTGACAAATTGACCAAGGCCGCACACTTCTTACCCATCAAAGCCGCTTTCACCTCTGAGCAACTAGCTAACCTATACATTAAGGAGATAGTTAGACTGCATGGTGTGCCACTCAGCATTGTGTCAGATCGCGATACCAAGTTTGTATCTCGCTTCTGGCAGGGTTTTCAAAGAGCAATGGCACAGAACTACGTTTAAGTACGGCATACCATCCTCAAACGAACGGTCAATCTAAAAGAACCATTCAAACCTGGAGGACATGTTGAGAGCCTGTGCACTCGAATACGCTGGAGCTTGGGATCATAACTTACCTCTGATCGAGTTTGCGTACAATAATAGTTACCACGCCAGCATAGGCATGGCTCCTTTCGAGGCATTGTATGGTAGGCGTTGCAGAACTCCTATTTGTTGGAATGAAGTGGGAGAAAGGGAACCTTCCAAGGTCGAATTAATCGATCAAACGATCAAAATAATTGAAACAATACGAAAAAGGTTACAAGTCGCCCAGAGCATACAAAAAAGCTATGCGGACATTAGGAGAAGGCCATTGGAATTCGAAGTTGGAGATCATGTGTTCCTCAAAGTGTCTCCACTAAGAGGAAGCATAAGGTTTGGGCAAAAAGGAAAACTAAGCCCGAGATTTATTGGACCATTTGAAATCTTGCAGAGAGTGGGGTCGATTGCATACCGATTGGCCTTACCGCCCTCATTGCAAGGCATTCACGATGTATTTCATGTATCCAATCTTCGGAAGTATGTTTCAGATCCGGATCATGTCATTCGACGTGAACCCCTGCAAGTTAAAGAAAATCTCACCTATGTTGAAGAGCCCATTCGGATTTTGGAGAAACCAGAGAAAAAGCTCAGAAACAGGAGCATTCCCTATGTTAAGGTGTTATGGAAACATCACAAAGTGGCGGAAGCGACTTGGGAGCTGGAAAGCGAAATGCGTGAGAAATATCCCGCGCTATTTCCTTTAGGTAAACCAATTTCGAGGACGAAATTTCTCTAAGGTGGGGGGGAATGTTAGGGTCACGCTATCGTTTTACTGCTGATCAGTTGTTCTAGTTGCTAAATTTATAAAGTTACTTTGAATTATTGTTCAACAAAAATATTAAAGCAGGCGTGTGCGTTTTTAACTATTAATTTCACTAAAAAGAATGATTAATTGATTTTTGTTATTATCGACGTTATTTAATTATAAAATTTTTTGAATCAACGCTGACCCGAGCTTTTAAAATCGTTTTCGTTTCGTTTAATTAACTTTCGATGTTTGATTATAGATGTTAATTGTAAGACGTTTTGTCTCGAGTTTAGCCTAACCGTTAATGAGTATGAGACTAGAATTTAGCTGAATGATGTTAACTGAGTCAAAAACAAAAAAAAGGGAAAATAGAACAAAGGGGGGGGGGGTTAAGTCGGGTGATGTATGCTGACTTGCAGGTTGGACAGAATCAACAACTAGCAACTCAACATAGATGATATGAACAGGCATAAAGGAAATGAATCCACCAACCAGAACTGCAGGATTCACCACCAATCCCCCTAAAGCAATAGCACCAGGAGATAGGGTAAAGAACCACTCCCAACACCACCTGAACAGGCTAAAGTTAGAGAGATTTGAGAGAGAGTTTTGCTTCAAAAACCAGTAGAGGAGTTGTTTAATTCATCAAGTCTCCATAATATAGCAAGGAATAATCCTTATATACTTGGCCATAATCACTAGACTAAGATTACAAAGACTGCAACTTAAAACAGAAAATAACAACTGAAAACAGCAACTTAAGGCAGCAACTGGCTGGATGTTTGACACCTAAACTTGTGCATATCTCCATTACTGAGGTGTCAATCCTTAAGAGCCTCAAAGTACTTGATAATGATGGTCTTGGGGTGTGATTAACAGCTGATTAGCTCATGCTTAGCCAAGCCTACCAGCAGGTACAAAATGACTGAAATCCAGTGGATAATGGAATTTCAAGCCTTCAATTGCTGGTTAAAAGCTGATGCTGAGGGAGCTGACTCTGCAACTTTGGGACCATGTTGGATAAATATTTAGACACATTTCCAAGCCCTTAGGTTGACCAAAATGTGCTGCTAAGTCAAGGACTAATTTTCTTCCCAGAAAATGTTGTTGCTGCTGACCTGCCGCTAACAGAAGGCTTCCAGGGTTGAAGTCAAGTAACCTTCATCATTTAGAAGCTGGACATAAGCTAACAAATGAGTTAGGGTACTGATGCAAAAAGGAAAGGTCCTGTTGGCATGACTGAGCTGGTTAGGAACAGGCATGATCACTGTTGACATGCTATTTGCAGGAAAAGGGGTTTTGATTGAAATGAAACCTAAGGCTGTTGCAGAAGCCTCAAAAGACTTGGTTCTGGCTGGTGAGGGTGCTAGGGTGTCCAGCATAACAAGGATCTTCCCAATGTAGCTTCCAAGCTGAATTGCACTGCTTCAAAGAACAGGCTTTGCTGCTGACTGTCATGCATGTTCTGGACTGTTTCAGGTTGAGGGGCCTGAACTGGTTCTTGGTCTGCATCACCCTCCCCTTCTTTGAGAGGATTTGCCCTCAAATCCCCAAAGTCTATCTCATCCTCTATGTAAGGGCTCAAGTCCCCCACGTTGAAGGTGGCTGAGGCAGTCATGTCCCCTAGAAGTTCCAACTTGTAGGCATTGGCTCCTACCTTTGCTAGATCCATGAAAGGGCCATCTCATCTAGCCATCAGCTTGCTTTTTCTTCTAGTGGGGAACCTCTCTTTTCTGAGGTGCAGCCAGACAAGATCTCCAGGTTGGAACTCCACACCCTTTCTGTGCTGATTGGCCTTGACTTTGTAGGCTTTATTGACCTTCTCAATATGTACCCTGATATGTTCATGGAGCTTCTTCATCTCTTTGGCCCTCTTTTCAGCCTCAAAACTGACCTTGCAATCACTAGGTAGAGGGGCAAGATCAATGGGTGTCAGTGGGTTAATCCCATACAGTGCCTCAAAAGGTGAACAACCTGTAGCCCTCACAGGTGTTCTGCTGTAAGCAAACTCAGCATAAGGCAGCTTGACATCCCACTCCTTCAAGTTCTTCTGGACCATGGTTCTCAAGAGGGTGGACAGGGTCCTGTTGGTGACCTCAGTTTGGCCATCTGTCTGAGTAGGGGTGTTCATTATTCGGTCCAAATCTGGACCGGACCGAAGACCGGCCTAGACCGGACCGAACCGAACCGAATGAATTCGGTCCCGTCCACGGTCCACAATTTTTTTTTATTCGGTCTTCGGTCCGGTCCGATTCGGTCCACCAGTCCACCGGTCCGGACCGAGGACCGAATAAATCTTTTTTGAAAATTGACTTTTTACTTATTCAATTTTAATTTTCTTTTGCAACTTATAATTTCTCAAACGTTCAAGAATATTGATTTGTTTTTCATGATGAAAATATGTTGAAATTATTCATATGAAAATAAATATAAGATGTTCATATCGTAAAAAATTGCTAGGTTGACAATTCGGTCCGGTCCGGTCCGGTCCAATTTTTTTTTGTCAGTTCCGGTCCGGTCCTTGACTTATTCGGTCCGGTCCACGGTCCATAATTTTCCTCTTATTCGGTCCTCGATCCAACTCGGTCCGGTCCGGTCCGGTCCGGGTTTGGGCCGATGAACACCCCTATGTCTGAGGATGACAGGTTGTGCTGTACAGCAGCTTGGTACCCAACAGATGCCATAAACGCCTCCAAAAATGAGACAAAAACTTTGTGTTCCTATCACTTACAATGGTTTTTGGGACTCTATGCAGCCTGATGATCTCTTTCAGGTATAAATCAGCAATATGGGAGGCATCATCAGCTTTGTGATAGGCCACAAAATGCGCCATCTTGGTGAATCTGTCTACCACTACCATGATTGAATCCTTCCCTCTCTGTGTCCTTGGCAAGGCAACAACAAAATCCATACTCACATCCTCCCAAGGTCTGAATGGGACAAGAAGGGGTGTGTAGAGACCCTGATGGAACTGACTTTTGGCCTTGTGGCAAATAGAACATCTGGACACTACTCTGTGCACATCTTCTGCCATTTTTGGCCAATGGAAGTGTTCTTTCAGAATGTCCAAGGTCTTGTTCATCCCAAAGTGCCCAGCAAGTGATCCCCCATGGGCCTCTCTGACCAACAGCTCTCTTAATGGACATGCAGGGATGCACAGTTTGTTCCCCTCGAACAGAAACCCATCCTGTATCACATAAGGTCCCTGAGATGGAGTGTTGCTAACCAGCTCTTGGAAAGCTGAGTCTTCTAGGTAGTAGGCCTGAACGGACCGCAATCCCAGCAGCTTTACACTTAGGACTGAAATCAGGACATGTCTTCTTGACAGTGCATCTGCCACGACATTCTCAGTTCCCTTCTTGTGCTTGGTGGAAAAACTAAAAGCTTGTAGGAACTCTACCCATTTGGCATGTCTGACATTGAGTTTGGGCTGACCATTAAGGTACCTCAATGCCTGATGATCTGAATGCAGGACAAAAGCTTTAGGCTTCAGGTAGTGACTCCAGTGACTCAATGCTCTCACTATGGCATAGAATTCTTTGTCATAGGTTGAGTAGTTGAGTTTTGGACCAATGAGCTTCTCACTGAAGTAAGCCAGATGCTTCTTAAGCTGAGTAAGAATAGCTCCAATGCCTACTCCACTGGCATCACACTCTACTTCAAATAGTTCCTCAAAGTTAGGTAAGGCTAGCACTGGTGCTTCACATAGCCTCTTCTTGATGATCTCAAAGGCCTTCTATGCTGGTGGTGGCCAAGAAAAATTGCCTTTCTTCATGCACTCAGTAAGGGGAGCCATGATTGTACTGAAGTCTTTGATGAACCTTCTGTAGAAGGAAGCTAATCCATGGAAACTTCTAACTGCAGTAACTGAGTTAGGCACTGGCCAGGACTGAATGGCCTCAATCTTGGCTTCATCTACTTGAATCCCATCACAGGACACCACATAGCCAAGGAAAATAACCTTTGGCACCAAAAACTCACATTTTTCCAATTTGCCATACAACTATTGGCTTCTAAGGGTGGTGAAGACCTGCTGCAGGTGCTAAATGTAATCTGCTTCAGTCTTGCTATAGACAAGGATGTCATCAAAGCACACAACCACAAACAGACCTATGTAGGGCCTAAGCACTTCATTCATCAACCTCATGAATTTACTAGGTGCATTACACAGCCCAAATGGCATCACAAGCCATTCATACAACCCTTGCTTTGTTTTAAAAGCAGTCTTCCACTCATCTCCCTCTTTCATTCTGATATGATGATAGCCACTTCTTAGGTCTATCTTGGAAAAGATTTTAGAACCATGCAGCTCATCCAACATATCATCAAGCCTAGGGATAGGATACCTATACTTGACTGTAATGTTGTTGATGGCCCTGCTGTCTATGCACATTCTCCAAGTGCCATCCTTCTTGGGCACTAACAAAGGGGAAGTGGAATGATTTGTAGAAGTGGAAAGGGTACACAAGGCCTAGGAGAAACTGAAGCTCTGATACCAAATATGATGTAAGTGTCAAGGGAAAACACTACCCAAGCTAACTCACATCAAATGGAAGTGAAAAATTCAAGGTTGGGTCACGGCCTAGGTGGCACGGTCGTGCCTAGGAGCACGGCCAGCCCGTGCCACTTTGCTGTCCACTAAACCGTGAGGAAGAGAAAAGAGCACGGTTGAATGCTCTTGATGGACACTTAGGTTTTACTCTTTTTTTGGTGAAGTGTAAATACTGAAAATGGATGTAAAAGGGAGTATTTGAAGTGGGAAAGTGAATGGATGTGAAAGATTAACTTAGTGAAAGCAATTAACTTATAATCCAAGCTAATTACTTTACTAAGCAAATCATGGAGATGAATCTAGAATAGGATAGAACTAAACCTGAGATTGGATACAGAATCACCACCAACCTTCAAGCTTAGGGCCCTTAATCTTAATTAAGATACAGAATCACCACTTAATCAAGGTTAAGACTCACTTGGACACCACCTTAATTGGCCTAATTAAGGATAAGCAAGCAAGAGTTTAGAAAGAAGAAAGCAAATGCTCTCAAACTTTGAATTTCATTCACCAACTTATGAAATGAAACTAAGGCCTTGGAGTGCTTTTATGAAGCAGCAAAAATGACCAAGGTTCCTAGCTATACATGTCCCCCTCCTCTTTCCTTCCTAGTGAGGAAATGTTTAGTGACTAATACAACCGGTTAAGCTAATCTAGGTACAAACACAATTAACTAGAATTAATACATCAAAAACATGAAGTAAAATATTGTCTAGGATAATTATACAAACTTTAACACTTGCTTAGCTACTAAAACAACCAGCAAAGGCAAGGAAGAGCATGTGCTAGCCGAAATATGCATGGTGAATTGCGGCTAGCCAATAGGAAAACGGCACCATTCAAGCCTCTGTCTTACTTCCATTGGTTCCTCTTTCAAGGGGCAGCCAATGCTAGAGTACTTAGGAGTGTGTGCCAATATTGGAGAGCGTGCCCATCAACTTGTAGGTAGGTTGGCCGGCTGGTTTAGGGGAAAAGAAAATCGGTTCTCTTGAACCGAGTTCAAGCATGTGAGGGCCGGTTTTGGGGCATTTTGTAGCTATAGCAAAAATGTTCATGACTTGGATTTTAAATGTGGGGGGGTAATTTTAGGATGTATATAATTCCCCCTAACCAAGAAATCAAGGTTAGGATGTGTTTTAGTGGGTTAACAAAACACATACATTAAACCATGCAAATGGAGGCCAAATGGGAACGGTTGGGAAAATTGCCTTGATTCTTCATCTTCTTGCATGCTTGACTTGAAACAAATGCTTGGACCTGTATCATCATGGACAAGGTCTTCAGTGGCTAGGATTCCATCACGCTGCCGCCGACCAGCACGGGTCACCGGAGAGAGAAAGGGACGACCGCCCCTCCAACACGCGTCCTCCACCGCCACAACCACCACACACCGCCATCCACTTCTCTTGATGCAAAAACCACGCGTCTAACTGCCCAAAACCACCACCCACGCGCCGGAATCCGGCAACCCATCACCCTCACGACCTCCTCGATAAATTGGGAGTCAAATTCCGACCAAAATCAGTCTCAATCGTCACTCAATCGAAGCTAGGGTTTCGGGTTTTTGGAGTAGCTAAGCCAGGGTCGAGTTCAGGGGGGAATTAGGGCATGAATTACTGCCAATTAAGTGGGAAATTAAGCTAATCCAAGTAAGTGTTTCTCCTCCTCCTAAGCTATTAATATTTTCGAAACGTTTTCAGCAGAATAATGTTGCATGCCATATTTGGGTCAGCTAAACTCGTTAGAAATGTCAAGAATTGAATGAAAAATTGTTGTCTGATGATTTAACACCCATTTTTGGCCAACCAGAATGTATACCCGAAATGTTGCTTGCTGCCGTTAGCTATGCATGTCTTGAATCAGTCTTGAATTCAGCTTAGAAATGTACAGAACCTGTGTATAGGCGGTAGGTGTAATTTCAGTTATGCCTGAAAGTTGGTTCGAAGTAATGCTTGTCTAGAATCATGTTTAGTATATCTAGTACATTTAGTTAATGCACATACATGAGACTAATTAAACTTTGTTGCACGTGGTTGGCCTGAATTCGATTAAAAGTAGCTAATGTTAAAAAGAATTGAAAACGAAGTTAGTTTAATGTGTTTGGCATCGATTCAAGTTAATTAGTTGATGCATGAAAAAAGAATTGAAAACGAAGTTAGTTTAACATGTTTAGCATCGATTCGAGTTAAACTGGCTAATGCTTGTAAATGAATTAAATTCGAAACTATTGAAATATGTTTAGTTGCATTCGAACCCCTTTTTAGTACGTTCATGCTTAGGAAATTTACTTCGAAATGCATTGTATATGTTTAGAATCAAATCATGTTTGATTTACTTAATAAAGTGTTATCGATTTATGAATAAATGTGGCTATATGTACGCTTGCTGTAATGCACCGCTGAATAGTGCTGCTTGCTCAGGTAAGAGCCTAAACCTCACTTCCTTTCACACAAGCTAATATGACAATATGTTGTGATTAATAAATCAATGGATCGAGTTAGTAGTTGGATGGTTTGAGGAAAGAATCATGAGCGTTTGAGGTCTTGTGGTACGGTGCAAGTGAGGAGGGAGACTGGGTTGTGAATTGACTGCAATCGTGTGGATTGCGAGGGCATGAGTGCCTCATTGTGTTGAATTGATTATGAAGTGCTTAAATGTGATATATGTGAACCCCTTTCCCTTCGATGTCCTCAAATTGCATTATGTGCATAAGGGTGTGTTTTTTTCAAAGAAGGATTTCATATTTTGAAATGATAGTAGCCATAACTATTAGTGCATGATGGCCTATTTTAATTAAATGAAAACAGTTTTGGGAGTGAACTCGCTTGAACGAGGGAATCCCTAAAGAGTTTTAGAAAGGTGTGAGTTATACGTTGAATGATTTTATTGTTTGAAACGCAACGTTATTAGCCGTTATGGCTGATATGCTTTAAGTGGCTAAGATAATGTGTTGCGAACAATATGATATGATATGAACGATGTTAACTTAGGGGAAGGTCCGGAAACCCTACAGGCCCTGCGAGGGTTAATGTAATGGTCGGATATGTTATGTAGCCATCCCGGGAGTAAGAGCTTAAGCGTGAGCGCTAGGTCTCACTATGGGGTCGAGAATAGTTCTCACCCAATCAGCACCCTGTTATGATCTTATGCCAGAAGTATTTTCGTACAAAGATAAGAAAAGCAATTGGCCTTTGCCATTTTATTTGTTTCAAAGAAAAAGAATGTTTTATGGGCCCAAGGAGGCCATATGGAATGAATGTGAAATGCTTATAAGGTTCGTTTTACAACGAATACGAAATGTAAACTCTTTCAAAAGATCGAGAACCTCAAAGGTTAGGAAAATGCTTCCAATGTTCAAAGAAAGTTTCATTGAAAGTTCAAAGAAAATGTTCTTACATATGTTGAATGTGTCTTCAAAAAGAATTGTAATATGTTAGTGAATTATGCAATGACATTCATATGTGCCTAGTGCATACATACGTCATGGCTTGTCCGATGTCCATGTTCTACAACCTATGTCCTATAATATGTTCCCTAATACCATGTTAGTATTAGCTAAATGCTTGGTAAGCGGCTATTATGAGTAATATTGCTTGCAAAGGTTTTGTTTTAAGGAGTGGAGGAACACTCACTGAGCATGTGGTGGCTCACTCCATTTCCTTTCCCCCTTTTCCCCCAAGTGATGAATAAATTAAAGAATCTACGTTCCTTCTAGGCCCACTAGTTGCTCCTACAAGATGTACCTGTGATATGAAGTGATGCGGCTGCCTGCAGAAATATTTTGCTTGAGAAGTGCATGAAATGGGGCATGTAGTGGCTCTAGTAGTACAAGACTTATGTAAATCTTTGTAAATAGTTGTTTGTAAAGGCTTAAGCTGTAACCGCGAGTGTGTGACTCTCTAGAACCTCCTAGTTCTCTTTGGATTTGGTTGTAATGATACAGGTACCATAAAATCCTAGTGTAAATTTTGGAAATGTCGTAATTACAGGCGGAACTCTTGCAGTTTCGCTCCAGAATTCCCTAACTAAATTAAAGTTAGCTAGAATTTCTAAAGTAAAGAAATAGAAGAATGAGCCTTAGGGGTCTCCCACGGGGGATGCTGGTGTTATAACGTCCCTGGTAGGTAGCGGGGGTGTTACATTAGGTGGTATCAGAGCCATAGGTTTGCATATGGATCTAGACATGACTTTAGGGTTATCAACGTGTGAAATACATTCCTTAACGTGTTTACTTGAGCTTACTAGGTGCTTGCTTGCATACTTATGTGCGCGAACTAGAAACACAACCTAGGACTCCCAAATAAATACGTGCTTGTTAGTATCATCCCTAACCCAGTGTGGTGATGTAGGATGGTGTTTAGCATTGATGATTTTGAGTATCTACCCTTTTGGTTGGCTGCATGGAACGCAGTCATATTTTAGGAAGCAATGATTAAGAGCAACCAGTGGAGCGTCATACGAGTGACACAGAACCACTGGACTTTCAAGTTGGAGCGTGTGCTAATGGGTCAGATGTAGATTGCTTGAGTTTAGTTGCAAATTTCCACTTTGATATAAGATATGACTTGATTTAAAGGCTAGGCCACCAATCAAGGCTAAGGATCCACCAAGAATTGCTTAAAGGCAATGCCACCCACAATTCTACAAAGGATTCCACTCAAGACTCACCACCTTTGGAGCGTGTGCTAATGGGCCGGAAGTAGATTGCTTGAGTTTAGTTGCAAATTTCCACTTTGATGAAGGATATGACTTGATATAAAGGCTAAGCCACCAATCAAGCCTAAGGATCCATCAAGAATTGCATAAAGGCAATGCCACCAACAACTCTATAAAGGATTCCACTCAAGACTCACCACCTTTGCAAAAAGGATAAATAGAACTTAAGATTTTTGAGAGAGAATGAAAGCGTAAGCTTCTTTGCATAAATATTCAACAACCTCTTCTACATCCTAAGGCTCCTCCTTATATAGGAGAGCTTCACAAGGCTTCAAATCAGCAAAAACAAGGCCTTGGTCGACCATAAAGCAAAGAAGGGAACCAAAAAGCAAGAAACAAAAGCTGAAAAGTGCTTTTTACTTTATGTCAGCACTTTTTAGTTTACATAGGTCAACTTTAAAAGGATATATCTCCTAGGTTTGTTGGCCAAATGAGCTGAAAAAGTACCTTTTGGAAAGATCTAGAAGTCAGATTTCAGGAACCTCCTCTTTCAGTCAATTTGGATCATCCGTTTGGGAGATATTAGGCAAAACGTGCAAGGTGGTACAGGCTGGGCAGAAACTGCAGCATACGGGAAAAGCCTTCACTTGACCCATGACCTATTGCTTTGGCCTAAAACCCTTTTTATGCCCTTTTATATGACATAATAAGGTTCCCAAAAAGTGGGTTTTCAACAAATTAAACCCATTCTAAGCTTGATTAAATAAGCCCACAAAACCGGGTTAAAACCGGGCTAATTTGCCGTTAACATGCAACTTGTTGTTTTTGGTCTTCTTTATTATCTCCGAGGGTTTAACTTCAATTTAATGGCCTAAACCATTTAGAAGGCCCCTTGACCTTCCCAAAATAGGAAGGTCACGCATCCCAATGGTTTAGGATGAGGATGGAATTAGAGCTCCAAATCGGTACAAGGGCCAAGTCCCCTTTGATGTAGCTTGTGAGCATTAAGGAGAAGTTGTGAACCCTCTTGGACTTGTATGGGCATGATGATTGCTTCATCCTCCCCTTCTTGAATGTGATTTGCCCTCAAATCATCACCTTCTTCTTCATCCTCAAGATAGGGTGTGAGATCACCCACATTGAATGTAGAGGAAATACCCATGTCCCTGGGTAGCTCTATCTTGTAAGCATTGTCATTGATCCTTTCAAGGACCTTGAATGGACCATCACATCTTGGCATGAGCTTGTTCTTCCTTCTAGAGGGGAACCTTTCCTTCCTCAAAAGTGTATCCATACCAAGTCCCAGGGCTTGAAGGTAATGGCTTTGCGGTGCTTGTTGGCCCTAGCCTTATACATCTCATTTGTCTTCTCAATCTTGGCCCGAATCTCTTGGTGAAGCGTCTTCATCTCTTTGGCCCTCTCCTCGGCCTCATAGCTCACTCTAGACTCAAGTGGGAGTGGTATGAGTTCTGGGGGAGTTAGAGGGTTGATCCCATAAAATGATTCAAAGGGAGAGTGGGCCGTAGCAAAACTAGGAGTGCGGTTGTATGCAAATTCAGCGTGGGGGAGCTTGAGATCCCACTCCTTGATGCTTTTACTCACCAAACTTCTAAGCAAAGTAGCAAGAGTTTTGTTGGTGACTTTGGTTTGGCCATCGGTTTGAGGATGATGGGAGGTACTATACAAGAGCTTAGTACCAAGGAGCCTCCATAAACACCTCCAAAAGTGGCTAAGAAACTTTGTGTCCCGATCCGACACAATGCCTTAGGGATGCCATGAAGCTTAACAACTTCTTTGAGGTAGAGGTGAGCAATGTGAGATGCATCATCCGTCTTCTCACATGGAATGAAGTGAACCATCTTTGAGAAATGGTCCACCACCACCATAATAGAATCTTTACCTCTGTGAGTTCTTGGGAGAGCAACTATGAAGTCCATGCTCACGTCCTCCCATGGGCCATTAGGGATAGGTAAAGGAGTGTACAACCCTTGGTGGAATTGACTTTTGGCCTTTTGACAAATAAGACACTTGGAGATTACCTCATGAACATCACCTCCCATTCTTAGCCAATAAAAGTGCTCCTTAAGCATATCAATGGTCTTGTTGATCCCAAAATGACCGACTAGAATACCTCCATGAACTTCCTTGACAAGAACCTTTCGGATTGGACCCTTTGGAATGCATAGCTTGTTGCCTTTGAATAAGAAGCCCTCTTGAAGAATATAAGGGCCATGCTTGTTGCCCTCTTGAGCATTCAGGTAGGGCTTGAAATCCTCATCTTCTTTGTAGTGATCACGGATAAATTGGAAGCCAAGGACCCTTGCTTCCATCACGGCTAGTAGGGAATGTCGCCTTGAAATAGCATCCGCAACCACATTGGTACTCCCCTTCTTATACTTGGCCACAAATGAGAAACTTTGCATGAACTCAACCCATTTAGCATGCCTTGGATTCAGTTTGTGTTGGCCATTCAAATGCTTCATGGAATTGGAGTACAAATTGTTTTGGCCTCAAGTAGTAAGACCAATGATCAAGAGCTCTCACCAATGCATAAAACTCCTTGTCATAAGTTGAGTAATTCTTCCTTGAGCCATTGAGCTTCTCACTAAAATAGGCAATGGGGCGTAGATCTTGCATAAGGACAACACCTATACCAACTCCACTTGCATCACAATCAACTTCAAAGAGCTTGTTGAAGTTGGGAAGGGCTAACACCGGGGCCTCACATAGCTTTGACTTGAGCTTCTCAAAGGCACCATTAGCGGCCTTGGTCCACTCAAAAGAACCTTTCTTCATGCATTCGGTGATGGGGGCCGTGAGGGTGCTAAACCCCTTGATGAATCTCCTATAAAAAGATGCCAAGCCATGGAAACTCCTAACTTCGGTGATGGTGGTGGGAGTTGGCCATGACTTAATAGCTTCCACTTTGCCTTGGTCCATGGAGATGCCATCACTAGAAACAACATACCCGAAAAAGGTGACTTGGGGTGCAAAGAACTCACATTTTTCAAGCTTGCCCAAGAGTTTTTGAGCTCTTAGAACCATGAATACTTCTTCCAAGTGTTGTAGATGATCTTCTTGATTCTTTGAATATATGAGGATATCATCAAAGTAGACCCCCACAAATTTCCCAATAAAAGGCCTCAAGACCTCATTCATCAATCTCTTGAAAGTGCTAGGGGCATTAGAGAGGCCAAAGGGCATCACTAGCCGCTCATAAAGCCCACCCTTGTCTTGAATGTCATTTTCCACTCATCACCTTCCCTCATGCGGATTTGGTGATATCCACTCCTTAGATCAATTTTGGAGAAGATAGAGGAGCCATGAAGTTCATCAAGCATGTCATCAAGCCTAGGTATGGGGTACCTATACTTGATAGTGATGTTGTTGATGGCTCTACTATCCCACACACATACGGTATGACCCATCCTTCTTGGGCACTAACAAAGCTGGAACCGAGCAAGGACTCATGCTCTCCTTCACATAACCTCTAGTCAATAGTTCATCAACTTGCCTTTGAAGTTCTTTGGTCTCTTGAGGGTTACATCTATAGGCCGCTTTGTTTGGAAGTGGGGCACCGGGAATAAGATCAATTTGGTGCTCAATGCCTCAGATTGGAGGGAGGCCGGGGGGTAGATCTTGTGGGAAGACATCTTTGTATTTTGAGATGAGGGGAATGATTTTGGGATGGATAGGAGTCACTTCCTCACTTTTATTTGCTTTCAAGCATGAGTAAAGCTAGAACTTGCTTACCCTTGCCTAAAGCTCTCTCAACCTGTGTTTCACTCAACATGAGGAGGTCTCTCTTTTTCTCACTTCCCACCCTGGGTTTTGATTTGTGGATTTGGTTTGGGGGTAATGGGTTTAAGACTATCTTCTCTTTTTCAATGACCAATGAATAAGTGTTCTTGAACCCATCATGCACAACATGTCTATCAAATTGCCAAGGCCTACCCAAGAGTATATGGCATGCACTCATGGGTACCACATCACAAAGCACATTATCTCTATACTTTCTACCAATTGAAAAAGATATGAGTGCTTGCTTAGATACCTTAATGTCGCCTCCATCATTGAGCCATTTGAGAGAATAAGGTTTGGGATGTGAAATAGTGGGAATGCCAAGCTTCTCAATAAGTGTGGTAGAGGCCACATTGGAGCAACTTCCCCCATCAAGAATCAAGTTGCAAACCTTGTCTTGAATGGTGCACCGGGAGTGAAAGATCATGTCCCTTTGAGTTATGTCATAAGGAGTGTCTTGGGTGTGTAAAACCCTCCTCAAGACAAGTAACTCACCTTCATCGACTTCATGTTGAGTCTCTTCTTCCATGGAGTTTGATTCTTCCTCATGAGCTTCCTCTTGAGTTGCCATCAATAGGGCATCTACTTCCTCAACTTCTTGGATGGTCATAACCCTTCGGTTAGGGCAATCATATTGGAAGTGACCATACCCTTGACATTTAAAGCACTTCTTGCCTTCAACTGTCTTAGGCAATTCTTTGGGTGTAGGAAGTGCCACGGTCTTGCCCTTGTCAACCCGTGAAGTACCTTCGAGTTTAGGAGGAAAGAAGGGCTTGAATGGGGGCTTTGAACTTACTTGTTCCCTTGGGAATGGCTTGGTGAATACCTTCTTTTCTTTCTTCCTCTTTTCAACTTTGAGGGCTAGTTTGAAGACATCATCCAAGGTGAAATAGGTTTGAAGTTCCACCTTTCTTGCAATAAGAGGGCTCAACCCATTGAGAAACCTAGCCACGGTTTGCTCTTCGGGTTCATGCATGCCTCCCCTCAATAGGAGTTGCTCAAATTCCCTGATGTACTCACCCACACTCATGTTGTTTTGCTTGAGTGAGAATAACCGGTTGTAGATGTCTTGCTTGTAGCTTTCGTGGAGAAATCTCTTGTTCATAAGAGACTTAAGCTTTTCCCAAGAATTGATCTTCCTTCTTCCTTCTCTAGCCCTTTGCTTCTTGACATTTTCAAACCACAAGGAGGCATACCTTGTAAGTTTGAGACTAGCAATCTTGAAGCTCTTCTCATCATCATCGCCTTTAGCTTCAAAGATTCGGTCCAAGGCTTGGACCCATTCAAGGAACTCATCGGGATTCAAGTTGCCATTGAACTCCTGGGGTTCCACTTTGATGTCCCTAAACTCATCCATAGGAGGTCTTCTACCTCCCCTTCTTGGATTGCTTCCCATGCTAGAGTCACTAGAGAAGCCATGTTCATCTTCATCATCAATAGGCTCTTGAGTCCTTTGGCCTCTTTGGAAGGCCATAAATTGGTTGGTTATTTCCTCAAGTTGCCTACTAAGTTTCTTCACACTTTGTTGCAAGGCTAGAATGGCATTGTCTTGCCTCATGATATGAGCTTGTTCTAGGCTCATACCCCTTGGTACCCTTGCCGGTTGGGGAGAACTAGTTGAGGGGTGTTCTTCATGAGACATGGTGAAAGGTGGGAAAGGAGAAGAGGAGAGGTTTAGGGCTCGGTTAGGAGGTAGGCATGGGCGTGCTAGGGAGGCACGGTGTGCAAACAGGCTGGGGGAGGGGTGGCACGGGGTGGCCGTGCTGGTGCTTTGGGGGAGAGAGGTGGTGGCACGGTCGTGCTTGGTGGCACGGGGTGGTCGTGCCACTCTTCGGCCTCCTTCCACGGTTTTGTGGAAGTTGATTTTGTGGGGGGGGGGGGTTTTGGTGGGGGTTTGTGTTTGGCTATTTTGTGGGGGTTCTTTGAGGGGTAAAAGAGGCATTTTGGGGGAAAGAAAGTGTGGTTAAAGGGGTTTGTGAGTTTGGCAAAGTGTTTGGTCAAGTTTGTTTTGAGGAGTTTAAGCTAGAGAGATGTTTAGATTCACCACAGTTTGCATAACAAGGGTGAATGAAAACTTGGGCAAGGATGAAATCAAAGTACGAAAATGTGATATAAACTCAAGAACACCAACCTGGATTAGCTCTGATACCAAATGGAACGTGTGCTAATGGGCCGGAAGTAGATTGCTTGAGTTTAGTTGCAAATTTCCACTTTGATGAAGGATATGACTTTCAGTCATTCCATTTCACCATCAAGCACAAATCAGGAAAGATGAACCAAGGTGCAGATGCATTATCAAGGAGACGTCTCCTATTATTTCAACTAGATGCTGTTATTCTTGGCTTTGAGCATCTCAAGAGTTTATATGCTGAAGATGAAGACCTTGGGAATTTATATGCTACTTGTTCGAATCACCCCAAGGGAGATTGATGGATATCCCTCCACCCCCTTTGTTTTAAAAATGAATCAAATCAATTAGGTAAGTTAATAATGCTGATTTAAGGATGAATACTTCATCCAAGTTTTGTATAAGCTTCAAAATTGCAGGGCAAGGGTTCGAATCCAGCACTGACCCACTTTTGTTTGCAAAATTCAACATGCATCTTCAAGGTTTAAATCTGATGTTTTCTTATGGATTTGAAGTTCAAGATGTCAGCTTTTGAACAAGCCAATCTGCATCCAATTTGGACTTCATTTGGTCTTTCACATCATCAGTTAAACTCAAGGTGTCAAAACTGCCCAGCAAGACATAAAGAAGCACGGTTTTGATTAGCTAATAACTTAAGCTATATGATGGCTTAAGTCTTCAAATTATACATTTTTGGAATCCTCATGATGGCTTAAGTTTTCAATCATACCCACAAGAGGATGAGAGATCAAGGACTTTTCCCAAACCGGTTAGATTAGGCCCTAATCTGTGCGGTAAAATGTTTAAGCCTAATTACCCCACTTAAACATATCCTAACCTTGATTTGTTTGGGGGGGGGGGTTATACACATCCCAAAATGACCGCCCATGGCCTGAAAACTGAATTATCATCACTTTTCCTAAGCTTACAAATTGCTAGAAACACCGGCCAGAAATGCTTGTTGAACCGGGTTCAGTGCAAACCGGTTCCTAGTTGCTTCAGCAGAAATCTTCCACTTGCAAGCAGATTGGCACGCCCCTCTATGCATGGCACACATCCCTAGAGTGTCTAGAAGTGGTTGTTGCCTTGAAGTTCAACCAATGGAAGAAGAAAAGCAAGAAATCTTGTCCCTTGAACGTGATTGGCTAGCCGTAAAGGGAAGCATCACTTTTCAGTTGTCCAATAAGAATTCAGCAAGAATCTCAGCATCTATTAAGCTTAGATTAAGGGTAGATGAATGTATAATAAGTATTAGCAATGTTTTACTTCATGTTTTTAATGTATTAGATTAGTTAAGTATGCTTGTAATCCTAGTTTAGCAAAATCAGCATGTAATTAGTTCCTAATCCTTTTCCTCCTTAGTAAGGAAAGGTGGGAGTCATGTTACTAGCTTGCATTTTCAAAGCTTGTCCATCTCTTGCTGCCTATTTAAGGTACCACACGACCAAGGCATACATAACCCATATTTTGAATGAGAAAATTCAGTTTGAGAGCTTAGTGCTTTCTCTCTTCAAAGTCTTGCTTGCTTATCCTTAATTAGGCCAATTAAGGTGGTGTTCAAGTGAGTCTTAACCTAGATTAAGTGATGTCACCTATATCTTAATCAAAGTTAAGGGCCCTAAACTTGAGTTTGGTGGTGTTTCTATATCCAAACACCAAGTTTAGTTCTATTCAATTCAGTGTTTATACTCAAGGTCTTCAAGTGAGTTAAAGTGAGTTTGCTAGCTTTAATTTTAAGTTAGTAATTCTTAACTTTGATTCATTTTTCCATTCCACACATCCATAACCCTTCACAAATCTATTTCCATGCTTAAAATACCTTCAAAAGACCTAGCATCAAGCTAAACTTCCAAACACCCCCAACCATGCAAAAACCTACTTCACGGTTTTATCAAACCGAAAAGTGGCACAATCTATCCGTGCCCCTAGGCACGATCGTGCCACCTTGAAAACGTGAGGATTGGCCTTTTGTGCTTGATGTTCTTGATGGTTAATAGCTTGGTTGTATCCCCCCTTGTGTTATACACTTCAATACATCCCGTTCTCTTTTGTTTTCCCATTTAGAATCACTTGATTCTAAACTCCATTCTCCCCTCACATACTTGATGCCTCACAACCATAATTTCATGTGCTCATTTTCCCTTGTTTTTCCTTGATTGTGTCTTCCTTGGTGTGAAAGCTTGGACTCTCAATTTGAGCCATAGCTAGAGGCCTCGGCAGGTACATAAGAGATTTTCTAGTCCAAGATGGTTATTCCCAAGTGTAGCACACATGAACTCCTAATCAGGGAGGTTCATGGAGGTTCTTTAGCAAGTTATTTTGGAGAGTCCAAGACCCTTACCATGTTAAGGGAGCACTATTATTGGCCATGAATAGAGAAGGATGTTCAAGACATCCTTAGAAGATGTGGAACGTGTCAAATTGCCAAAAGTCATAATCTACCTCACGGCTTGCACACCTCATTGCCCCTACCAACTCTACCACGGGTGGATGTGATTATGGACTTTATTTTGGGACTACCAAAGACTCAAAGGGGTAAAGACTCAATATTTGTGCTGGCAGACAGGTTTTCAAAGATGGCACACTTCATTCCTTGCAACAAAACCAATGATGCTACACACATTACTGAGCTCTATTTCAAGGAAGTGACAAGATTGCATGGTATTCCTAAATCCATTGTTTCAGATAGGGATACAAAGTTTCTAAGTCATTTTTGGATTACTCTTTGGAAGAAACTTGGTACTAAGCTGCTATTCAGTACCACTTGTCACCCCCAAGCTGATGGCCAGACTGAGGTAACTAATCGAACCTTAGGCACTCTTCTAAGGGCTTTGATTAAACCTCATGCTAAGGCTTGGGATTTACTCTTACCACATGCTGAGTTTGCATACAACAAGGGTCCTAGCAAAGCTACTGGTCTTTCACCATTTAAGGTGGTGTATGGGATTGATCCTTTAAGTCCCAATGATCTCACTCCACGGCCCCAAGACCAAAAGCCCCATGTTGATGCAGCAACAAGAGTAAAAGAGATTCAAAAGCTCCATGAGTTAGTAAAGGCACGATTTGAGAAGACTAATGCAGCCTATAAAGCAGACGCCAACAAGCATAGGAGAAAGATTGTATTTTAACGTGGAGACTTAGTATGGATTCACTTAAGGAAGGAATGATTCGCTTCTAAGAGGAAGAAAAAGGTCATGCCAAGAGCTGAAGGTCCATTTGAAGTCTTGGAGAGAGTTAATGACAATGCTTATAAGGTTGATCTACTAGGTGATTATGAAGTTTCTGCCACTTTCAATGTGGTTGATTTAAGTCCATTCTATCCGGATGCTTCACCATAAGATTTGAGGATCAAATCTTTTCAACAAGGGGAGGATGATGGAATCCTACCTAGCCAAGACCAAGTTCGTGATGAATCAAGTCCCACACGTCCAAGAACAAGGTCCCAAGTGAAGAGAATGGCTCACATATTGCAAGAAGAACAAGCTAGCACAAACGGGTTAACCGGTTACAAGATACCCGGTTTTGTGCATTTGATTTCTTAAGCTACATTGTACCTTAAGTCTAACATTTTTGCATTTTTGGAATCCTTTTGATGTTGTCTTGCAGGTTCAAGCATTTGTTTCAAGTCATGCATTCAAGAGGAAAGGAGATCAAGGTCATTTGCCATGCTACCCCGATTTGGCTAAGCTTTGCACGGTTAAAAGTATTAGCCAAATTACCCTTGCAAACCCTTTTGAAACCTTGATTTCTTTAGGGGGGGGGGGATTCTACATATCCTAAAATTACCCCCCCACGTATAAAATCCAGATCATAGCCATTCTAGCTCCCCTAAACCATTGCCTGAAAACCGGCCTTAAACCGGCTTGAACCCAGTTTATTACATCCGGTTGATTTTGATAGTGCACGACTTCAATTTGCTGATTCTTACATCAATGGCACACTAACCAAGGCTGGAACACACTCCAAGGTCCTCTAGAGAAGTGTGGCCAATAGGAGAAGGGCTGAAAACTATGTTGTCTCTTGATTTTCTAATGGGGGGCATCTCCATGATTCGTCCAACCTCTCCCCCTCCATCTTACAAGAGCTCAAAACCACGAATGAGGTCAAGGAAGTGCAAGCCATGGTCAAAAACATCATGAACAACACCCATGAACCATTGCTTAATTCGAAACGAAATTGGCCCGGTTTTGCAAGCTTAATTACCCAAGCTTAAAGATGGGTTAATGGGCTGCAAGCCCACTTTTTGGAACCCTTAATATGTCAGCTTCAAAGGCATATAAAGATTTCTAGGGTAGGTAATTGATAAATAAATCAATGGGGGACTTTTTTCCATTTCACACATCCATAACCATTCCCACATACATGTCCGTGCTTAATCCAAGCTAAGGCTATCCCCCCTTTGCCTTAGCTTCCAACCAAAACACAAAACACCTCAAACCGTGCACATTGAAGCATGCTAGGCAAAGTGAGCAGCAAAGTGGCACGCCCTACCCGTGCCTAAGGGCACGACCGTGCCACCCCTAAAGCCGTGCAATATTGCTTGTTTGAGTTTAGCTCTTGCCTTGGTTGGCTTGGTTCCACTCATCCCTTGTGTTATACATCCCCTCACGCCAAAGAACCTTTGTTTTCCCACTTAGAATCACTTGATTCTAAACACCATTCCTCCCTCACATGCTTGATGCTTCACAACCATCATGATATGTACCCACTTTCCCTTGGTTTCCCCTTGATGTTATCTTCCTTTGGTTGCTGAGCTAGTTGTATTCTAGTGAACCCTAGGTTGGTCATCCGCAGGTACATCATATTTGGTATCAGAGCAAGTTTCTCCTAAGCCTGGTACTTCCCACACCCTTCCACAAATAGTCGTTCCCCTTTTGTCACAAATTCATTCCATAGCCACTTACTTCAATATGAGTTCTACCACTATGACCTTGGCAGAGAGGTTTGATGCTTTAATGAAGCAAAACGAGTTTCTAACTAGAAGAATTCAAGAAGATGCAAGAAGAGACCAAGAAACTCAAGCTCAACACAAGTACCTCCAAAAACAGCTTGATGCATATTCAAAGCAACAACAACAAGCAAGTGAAGAATCAATCCATTCAAGGTCAGAAGACAAGAGCAGGTGTTTAGCCATACTCTTGATTCATCTAGTGAGGATGAACCATTGAGAATGACTAGACAAGATCCACAGTTTCAAGCTAGCTCTAACGATTTCAAGATTCCAGAATTTGAAGGCAAGCTTGATCCTGAAGATTTTTTGGATTGGTTACACACGGTTGAAAGGATTTTTGAGTACAAGGACATCCCTGACCACAAGAAGGTAAAGCTTATTGCTTTAAGACTTCGAAAATATGCTTCTCTTTGGTGCACTAACTTGTGTGCCAAAAGAGTAAGAGAAAGGAAGTCCAAAATCAAGACTTGGGAAAAGATGAAGTCAAAGCTCAAAGCTAGATTTCTTCCACCTACCTATGTCCAAGATTGCTACTCTCAACTCCATCATTTGAACCAAGGTAATATGAGTGTAGAAGAGTGCACTCGCGAGTTTGAAAAGCTTGTGATTAAATGTGATTTGCATGAACCTGAAGAACAAACAATTGTTAGGTACTTGGGAGGACTTGATCCGAGGTATGCTAATATTGTTGATTTGCAAGCTTACTCTACTTTTGATGAAGTATGTGTGTTAGCTCACAAGTTGGAACAGCAAAGGAAGAGTAAACCGCTCCCAAAACAAGAAAATCCAAAGCCACCATCACAAGAACAAACCTTTAAACAAGGGGAGTTCACCTTCACCTCCATTCCTTCACCCCTCTACTTCCTTAGCACCACAAAAAAAACCAAACTCCACAAAAGAACCTATTCCCACCACCTACACAAAGAGCCCTTCCCAAAAATCCTCCTAGGTGTTTTAAGTGTCAAGGATTTGGTCACTTAGCATCTGAATGCACCAACAGAAGGTATGTTACCTTAGCTGAATGGAAGGCTACAGAAGATGTTCAGTTAGAGGAGGAAGTTGAAAATGAAAACCATGACAAAAAAGAGATTGAAGAGATCATGGTTGAGGCTGATGAAGGAGACATGTTGCCCATCCCACACCACCCACCAAAAGGTATAGAAAATAGAAGTGTTCTTTTTCTGTCTCTTGGTGATTCATCTACCAGTCTTCCTACTCCATCCACACCTGAATCACTCACTATAAACTTCTGCCAAGTATTTTTTGAACCATCCTTTACCCCTCCTAACCATGCATTCAAAGTGTGTAAGAAGGTGGTTCCAAGTATGTTCAAGAAGTCCCCTACATCACATATCCAAATCAGCATGGGACATGAAGAAGAAAGAGCCTCCAAGTTCATGAAAGAGCTCTTCGCATGGTTGATTTCGTTCCAACCAGATTTGAAGAGAAAAGGAGGTTACCAAAGTATACATTGATTTGAGGACAAATCTTTTTAACAAGGGGAGGATGATCGAGATCTCTCCACGCCCTTTGATTAGAAAGAATCAAATCAATTAGACCATGTTAATATGCTAGCTAAAGGGTGATTAAATCATCCAAGTTTTGTTTTAGTTGTTTCATTGCAGGACAAAAGGGAAGAATCCAGCACTGACCCTCTTTTGCAAGCAGAATTCGACCAGCATCAAAATGGTTTAGGCTTGATGTTTTTGCATGGATTTCACGCTTAAGATGTCAGATTTCCAACAAGACAAGTTGCATCCAATTTGGAGTCCATTTGGTCGTTCAAATCAGCCATTTAACGAGATGAGTCAAAACTGTCCAGCAAACCAGAAACAACCCGGTTTTGATTAAGTCATAACTTAAGTTATTTTAATGCTTAAGTGATGAATTTATACAATTTTGGAATCCTCACAATGTCTACTTTCAGTTCCAAGAATTATTTTTCAATCATACCCACAAGAGGATGAAGAAACAACGTGTTTTTCCAAACCGGTCAGATTAGGCCCTAATCTGCGCGGTAAAATGTTTAAGCCTAATTACCATACTTAAACATGTCCAAACCTTGATTTCTTTGTGAGGGGGTTTTATACACATCATAAAATAACCACCCATGTCCTGAAAATCGAATCAATAACACTTTTCCTAAGCTTAACAATTGCTACAAAAACCGGACCAAACCGCCCCTGAACCTGGCTTTGTATAAACCGGTTCTTTTTAAGTTCCTAGCCATTTTTCTCCACTTGCAAGCTGCTAGGCACGCCCCTGAAGCCATGGAACACGTCCCTAGAGTGTCTAGAAGTGATGGCTTCCTTGAAGTTCAACCAATAGAAGAAGAAAGAGAAGAAAACTTGTTCCTTGAACATGATTGGCTAGCCGCAAAGGGAAGCATCACTTTTCGGCTGTCCAATGAGAAATAAGCAAGCAATCTCAGCATGTTTAAGCTTAGTTTAAGAGTATATTGAATGTATAATAAGTATTAGCAATGTTTTACTTCATGTTTTGATGTATTAGATTAGTTTAGAAAGCTTGTAATCTAGTTTACGTTCTAACCGATTGTAATTAGTGTTAATACATTTCCTAAGCAAGAAGAAAGGTAGTAAGGTGTTTGTTTTACTTGCTAGAAAGGTCATGGATGTCTATTTAAAGACACCACAGGGCCTCCCCTAAAAACCAACTCCTTTTGAATGATAAAAATCAGATTGAGAGCATTTGTGCTTTCTTCCTTCAAACTCTTACTTGCTTATCCTTAATTAGGCCAATTAAGATGGTGATCAAGTGAGTCTTAAGCAAATGTTAAGTGGTGTTTCTGTATCTTAACACTTTGTTTAAGGGCCCTAAACTTAGCTTGGTGGTGTTTCTGTATCCTTGCCTAAGTTTAGTTCTATCAAAACCGATGCTATACTCAAGGTGCTTCAAAGAGGATTAAAGTGGATTTGCTAGCTTTAATTTGAAGTTAGTGATTCTTACTTTGATTCTTTTTTCCATTTCACACATCCATAACCATTCCCACATACATGTCCATGCTTAATCCAAGCTAAGGCTATCCCCCCTTTGGCCTAGCTTCCAACCAAAAGACAAAACACCTCAAACCGTGCACATTGAAGCATGCTAGGCAAAGTGGGCAGCAAAGTGGCACGGCCTACCCGTGCCTAAGGGCACGACCGTGCCACCCCTAAAGCCGTGCAATATTGCTTGTTTGAGTTTAGTTCTTGCCTTGGTTGGCTTGGTTCCACTCATCCCTTGTGTTATACATCCCCTCACGCCAAAGAACCTTTGTTTTCCCACTTAGAATCACTTGATTCTAAACACCATTCCTCCCTCACATGCTTGATGCTTCACAACCATCATGATATGTACCCACTTTCCCTTGGTTTCCCCTTGATGTTATCTTCCTTTGGTTGCTGAGCTAGTTGTATTCTAGTGAACCCAGCTTGGTCATCGGCAGGTACATCAACTCTTCTCCCCATTCCTCAAGGCCCTTGGGAGGATGTGAGTTTAGACTTCATCACGGGTTTGCCAAGAACCCAAAGGCACAAAGATTCAGTCATGGTAGTGGTGGACCGGTTCTCAAAGATGGCTCATTTCATATCATGCCATACCACCAATGATGCTTCATCCATTGTAAACCTCTACTTCAAGGAGGTTGTTCGTCTTCATGGCATTCAAAGAAGCATGGTGTCGGATAGGGACACCAAGTTCCTAAGTCACTTTTGGCTTACATTGTGGAGAAAGTTTGGATGGGGTCGTCGATTTGAGGGGGGGGGTGAGGGTAATCTTTTTGTGGTGCTTGGTGAAGGAATAGGTATTCATCCGGCCATCATGCACTACCCTTATATCAAATAACCAAGGGCGCCCCAACAAGACATGACATGCATCCATAGGTACAATATCACCCCAAATGTCATCCTTGTAGTTCTTACCAATGCTTAAAGACACAAGGCATTGAGAAGATATTTGCAAACCTTTGCTTTGGTTGAGCCATTGGATGGTGTATGGCTTTGGATGGGGAGTAACCGGGAGCTTGAGCTTATCCACCATGGATTGGGAAGCTAAATTTGCACAACTTCCCCCATCAATGATAGGGGAACACACTTTACCACCCACGGTGCATCTTGTATGAAATATGGCCTCTCTTTGTTCAAGGTCATCTTGAGAGGCTAGGCCACTTAAGGCCCTTCGAATCACCAACATTTCTCCATCATCCGGGCCCTCTTCAACCTCTTCTAGAGGTTCATTGGACTCTTGTTCTTGCTCTTCTTCATTTCCTCCTTCAAACCCTTCAAAGGAAGCTTGAAATTCGGCCAAAGTGATAACTCTCTTGTTTGGACACTCGGATGCAATGTGTCCCAAACCTTGACACCGAAAGCACCTCCTCCTATCCTCCGGCTTGGTAAAGGTTCTTTGAGGTGTGTTTTGGACATTTTGAGGAGTTGGCCGTGGGGGGAGTGGAGTTTGTGGTCTAGGATTTGTGTTTGGGGATCTTTGAAATGGATAAGACCGAGGGGGAGGCTAGGACACAATTCCTTTACCTTTGGACTTTCGGTGTTTTTCCACCTTGTAAGCAAGAGGACTAAGTTCATCAAGGGATGAATAAGGGTGTAGTTCAATGACATGGGCTATGTTCTCATCCAAACCACTCAAATACCTCACAAGGGTTTGGTTTTCTTCTTCGTTCAAATCACATTTCAAGAGGAGTTGTTCAAACTCCCTAGTATACTCTTCCACACTTTTGGTTCCTTGCTTGAGGTTATGGAGTTTAAGGTAGTTATCATGGAGGTAATGGGTGGGTAAGAATTTGGACTTGAGTTTATCCCTCATCTTAGTCCAAGTACGAATTTTCCCTTTCCCTTTTCTTGCCCTCTTGGTCATCAAATTAGCCCACCAAATTGAAGCATACTTGCGAAGTTTAAGGGCTACAAGCTTTACCTTTTTCTCCTCCGGGATGTCTTTGTAATCAAAGACTCTTTCCACCGTTCGAAGCCAATCTAGGAACATGTCGGGATCTAGATGACCTTCAAACTCGGGGATGTCAACTTTGAAGTCTAGGCTGCCAGCTCCACTAGACCGAAATGGCCTTCTTCCTTCACCTTCGTCACTAGAGGAGTCATTGGGATAGCTCTTCTCTTCTTCAAGGTCAACCCGAGAGGGTTGAGTTGTGGGGCTTCTTGAATTCCTCATGTACCTCTTCTTTTCTTCAAGAAGTTGGCCAAGTTGTGTTTGGAGATACTTGACCTTGGCCTCTAACTCGGCTTTATCACTTTGTTCCGGTGTGAGGCTAGTAGACATGGTTGTATGAGAGTGGGGAATGGAGTGTTTCAGGTTGGGAGTGGGTGGCACGGTCGTGCAATAAGGCACGGGCTGGTTGTGCGAGTTTGCTGTTTGAGATGGCACGGGTTGAAGTGTGGCACGGTCGTGCACCTTGGCACGGGGTGACCGTGCCGAAAGGCTGTCCGTGGCTCGGCAGAAAATGGTGCAAAGGAGAGAGGAAGGGGGATGTTTTGAGGACTTTGTGGGTTAGTGTTTGGGAGTGTGTTTGCGGATGGAAGCACTCTCAGGAGGGTAGCCAAGGCTCTGATACCACTTAATGTATCTCACCTTGCACTTTGGGAAGAGAATGGAATAGAAGGGATCTTGAATGTGAAACAAAACCGAAACCTAGGATAGATCAAGCACTCTTGCAAGAGATAAACCGAAGTGCCACTCTTGGTTGAGAACTTGGGCAATCTCCTTAGATCAAATGGGATACAGAAACACCACCCACTTGAGATAAAGAGACCTAGACACCACTTAAGTTGCCAAACTTAAGATATAGAACTACGAATTTTGAGAGAGAGAGCAAAGCACAAAGCTTAGATTTCAATTTGGCAAAAGACCCTTACAAAAGGAAGTGAGGGGGTATTTATAGCTCCATACCACCCTCCCCCATTCGGCCAAGGTTGTTTGCAAGCTGAGAAGAACTTACACCTAAGTCTAAAGCTAGCTATCTAGCGCAAAAGTGATAAAACAAGTGATTAAACCTAACCTTCACACCTCATGGGCCTAATTGATCTCAAGATTGAGGTGTCAAGCCCTAATGCAATCTGGTACAGCAGCTTAGGGGCTTGGGAAAACAATAATTAAGCTAGTACATAACTCTAATCAAGGTGGCAGCCGGTTCTCTTCATTAACCGGGTAAAAGGATTTATTTCCTTCTTTGGCCGGTTAATAGCAGCACAAGCCGGTCCTTCCTCTCAACTTTAGGGGCATGATTTGATAAATATTTAGGTGCATTTTCATGCCCTAAAGTTTCACAAAATTTTGAGTTGTCTAAAGCTAGCTATCTAGCGCAAAAGTGATAAAACAAGTGATTAAACCTAACCTTCACACCTCATGGGCCTAATTGATCTCAAGATTGAGGTGTCAAGCCCTAATGCAATCTGGTACAGCAGCTTAGGGGCTTGGGAAAACAATAATTAAGCTAGTACATAACTCTAATCAAGGTGGCAGCCGGTTCTCTTCATTAACCGGGTAAAAGGATTTATTTCCTTCTTTGGCCGGTTAATAGCAGCACAAGCCGGTCCTTCCTCTCAACTTTAGGGGCATGATTTGATAAATATTTAGGTGCATTTTCATGCCCTAAAGTTTCACAAAATTTTGAGTTCAATAGGTTGACCAAACGACCCTTGCTTTCAACATTCGCTGGATTCCAGCCTGCAGTGTACATGCTTCGATTTTTTGTCCCTTTTGACTGACCAAATGGACTCCAAATTTCCTGTATGCGTACTTGTTGGAAATCTTAGATCCTAAGCTTCAATCTGGTCATGCGTGCAAGAAATTTCGCTTTTAGAATTTTGCTCCAGAAGGCAAACAAAACCGGGCCAGAAACTGTTCGAACTGACTAATTCTTCTTCTTCTTTGTACACTTGATTTCTAACAAGGGCATAGACTTCCTTGACCCTCTTGGGCTCCAAAACAGTAGGAGGGTCAGTGGTGGGTGTCAAAAGAGGTTGAGTTGGAAGGTCCCCATCATTTTCTCTCTACTCAAATCCTTGCTTGCTTATCTTAGTTTAGGCCAAACTAAGTGGTGTTCAAGTGAGTCTTAACCTTGGTTAAGTGGTGTAACATGTATCTTAATCAAGATTAAGGGCCCTAAACTCAAAGATTGGTGGTGATTCTGTATCCAATCCAAGGGTTTAGTTCCATCAATCCTAGTTGATTCATACGGTTTCTAAGTGAGACTAATAGCTTGAATTCTTAAGCTAATTACTTTCACTTATTATATTCTACATACCCCCTCATTCTTCCACTCCAAATTCATCCATTTCAATCCAATTCCACGGCCTACACATCTTAAAAGAAGCTAGAAATAAAGCAAGCACCAAAGAGCAACCAACCGTGTAAAACTAGCAACTTCTAGTTTTTGAAAACCGAAAGTTGGTACGGTCACACCGTGCACATAGGCACGATCGTGCCACTCTTGGCTGTGGCAACTACTTGGGTTTTTAGCTCTCTTTTGATGTAAGCTTGCTTAGGTAGCCTTTTCCCTTGAGCTTGACATCAGGAAAGAACAACCAATGGGAAAGCAAGGCAAGATATGATGTCTCTCCATTTTGATTGGCTAGCCGAAAAGTGGCCAAGGTATTTCGGCTATGCACATGGTCTCTAGCTTCATTTTCAGCATGTATTATGTATAAGCATAAGCTTAATTGATGTATAATTGGCTTAGACACAGTTTAGTTTCATGATTTGATGTGTTAGATTAGTTAAGCATTGCTAGAGTTTGTATTAAGGCAAACTGGTTGTAATTAAGCAAAGCTAACACCTTTCCTCACTAGTAAGGAAAGGGGAGGTGCTTGCTTACTTGCTTGCCCATCATTTTTGCTGCATACTAAAAGCATCATTTGCTTTCTCCCTTTCAAATTCTTGCTTGCTTATCCTTAATTAGGCCAATTAAGGTGGTGTCCAAGTGAGTCTTAACCTCGGTTAAGTGGTGTTTTTGTATCTTAATCAAGATTAAGGGCCCTAAACTCAAAGGTTGGTGGTGATATTGTATCCAATCTAGAGTTTAGTTCTATCCTATCCTAGTTTGATACACACGGTTTCTAACCGAAGTAATTAGCTTGAAATCTTAAGTTAATTCCTTTCACTTAGTATATCCTCCATATTCCCTCATTCTTCCACTCCATATACCTCCATTCTCATTACATTCCCATAGTTTAAACTGCATAAAAGGCCTAGAATCAAAGCCAAACGTCAAAAGCCTTCAACCGTGCAAAGATAGCATTTCCTTGCTTTCGGAGGCAGCTAAGTGGCAGGCCACACCGTGCACATAGGCACGACCGTGCCACCCCTGAACCGTGTTATATCTTTGAGTTTTGATTTTCAATTGATGTGTGTTGGCTTGGGTATCTTCTTCCCTAAACACATACATCAGCAAGGAACACGTGACTGAAATTAGAGTTTAGGATAGAGCTAAACTTGAGTTTTGGATACAGAATCACCACCAAAACCAAGGTTAGGGCCCCTAAGAATGATTAAGATATAGAAAATCACCACTTAATCAAGGGTAGGACTCACTTGAACACCACTTAGTTCGGCCTAAACTAAGATAAGCAAGATGAGTGTTTAAGGAAAGCCGGAAGCAAACTTGCTCTCAAACGGATTTCTTTTTTTGAAAATGGAGTTATGTTCCTCCCAAAGGGTCGTGTCGCCTTTTGTTACATGTCTAGTAAACAAGTAAGCAAGCAAGCACCTTACTTTTCCTTCCTGTGAGGCACCTTACTTTTTGATGTACCTATGGAGGGCAATGAGAGTGAGCAATTTCAAAGGCAATCCACCCCCAAGGAAGTCCAAGAAGCCATCCAAGTCATGAGTATACTCAAAGAAGATCAAGGCCATTACTCAGCAATTCTGGACAGCAAGTGCAGCAAGTTGGTGCCACTAATCACCCAAGATAAAGGTGGTTTATGTCCGATTTAATGCCTTGGGTTTTAATTTTAGGAAGTTATCTTTCCAATAAGCCAAGTTGCAAGTCAATTGGACGTCATTTGCCCACCCAACTCTGCTCCTAAAGTCAAGCTATATATTCTGGCCAGAAAACCCATTTCAGCACCCGGTTTTGTGGATCCGTTTTCCCCTTCATTTGGTGAACTTGGGAACCACCAAAAACACTTTTTGAAAACCTTTTGGGGTGTGCTGGAAGGTCAGCAAAAGAGTTGGAAGTTAAACCTTTGGT
>JACYFF010031954.1:50127238-50153272 GCA_017589665.1 Selenicereus undatus
TGATTGGTGGCTTAGCCTTTATATCAAGTCATATCTTCTTCCAAAGTTGAAATTTGCAACTAAACTCAAGCAATCTACTTCCGGCCCATCACCACACGCTTCAGTTTTCAAACTCAAAGCTTTTCATTCATCAAAAGTGAGTACAAGCAAGCTCTTTGGCTGAGTTTAAGGCCCTCACTCAGATGTCCAAAGCCCCAAAGAGCAGCCAAGAGACAAAAGGTACAAGTAGGCATCCATTCAAGCTTAGCCTAGCCATGACAAAGTCTAATCCTACTTGTGACACCTCACTAGAACTAATGATGTATTTAAATGAGGTGTCAAGCTCCTAATGCTGCTGGGAATACTCAGTATTAAGTCAATTTGCAGCAAAGAAACAAAAAAAAAAAAAACAAGAAATACATCAAATTGGATAACAAGCTAAAAACCGGTCCAAGAGGAATTAAAACCGTCCTTTCCGCTGGTTAATAGCAACACATGGGCTTGCTTCGTGGTTCTTTAAGGCTGATGATTTGATAAATATTTATCTCCTCTTTCATGCCCTAAAGTTTCAAAAATGTTGGAGTTCAATAGGTCACCCAAACGAACCATGCATTCAGGCTTCGCTGGAATCAGACCTGCAGTGCATATGCCTCGGTTTTTGGCTCGGTTGACTGACCAAATGAGCTCCAAATTTCCTGCATAAGTACTTTTTGGAAAGCTTAGATCCTAAGCTTTAATGTGATCATGCGTGCAGGAAATTTGGCCTTCGGACTTGCATTCTGTCAGGGAAACAAAATCGGGCCAGAAACTGTTCGAACTGGACAGTTGGTGAAGATCATTGCTTATGAAGTTTCTGACCATGGCTTGCACTTATTTGGCTTCTTTGGTGTTGCTGGACCCTTGGGGAATGGATGGGAGTGAATTAGATGGGTGATGAAGATGGTCCCCATCAGGTACCTTCTTGATAATGCATTCGCCCCCTTGTTGAGTTGGCCCGATTTGTGGTGGATCACAAAGTGGAAGGATTGAAGGTACTCAACCCATTTTGCCTGCCTAGGGTTGAGTTTGTGTTGGCCTTGTATAAACTTGAGGGCCTCATGATCCGAATGGAGAATGAACTCTCCTCCCACTAAGTAGTGCCTCCAATGCTCCAAAACCCTTACTAGAGCATAAAATTCCTTGTCATAAGTTGAATACTTCCTCTTGGCATCATTGAGTTTCTCACTAAAGAATGCCATGGGCCTCTTCTCTTGGGAGAGAACCGCCCCAATTCCCACACCGGAAGCATCACACTCTACCTCAAACACCTTGGAGAAGCTTGGTAGAGCTAGGACGGGGAGCACTAGTGAGCTTGCACTTGATTTCTTTAAAGGCACGTTGAGCTTGAGGGGTCCATTCAAACTTCTTTGCTTTGAGCACCTCGGTCATCGGGGCCACAGTGGTGCTAAAGTTTCTCACAAACCTCCTATAAAAAGAGGCTAGGCCATGGAAGCTCCTCACTTGTTGAATAGAAGTAGGAACAGGCCAATCCCGGATGGCATGGATCTTGCTTTCATCAACATGAATTCCTTGGGCCGACACCACATAACCCAAGAAGATGACTTGTGGAGTGAAGAAATGGCACTTCTCTAAGTTCCCATAGAGCTGTTCTTGAGATAGGATACTCAAGACTTGTTGTAAATGATGTGCATGCTCTTCTTCACTTGTGCTATACACCAAGATATCATCAAAGTAGACAACAACACATTTGCCAATGAGGGGCTTGAGGACTTGGTTCATGAGCCTCATAAATGTACTTGGTGCATTTGACAACCCGAATGGCATCACTAGCCACTCATAGAGCCCTCCTTTGGTTTTGAAGGTCGTCTTCCACTCATCTCCCTCAAATATCCGGATTTGATAATAGCCACTCCTTAAGTCAATCTTTGAAAAAATGGTGGCTCCATGTAGCTCATCTAGGAGATCCTCCAACCGAGGGATAGGATAGCGATATTTGATAGTGATTTTGTTAATCGCCCAACTATCCATACACATTCTCATTGAGCGATCCTTCTTGGGGACAAGTAAAGCCAGCACGGCACAAGGGCTAAGGCTCTCTCGAATCAAGCCCTTAACAAGGAGCTCATCCACTTGCCTTTGCACCTCTTGGGTTTCGTGTGGATTCATGCGGTAGGCCGGTTTGTTTGGGAGGGTGGCACCGGGAATGAGATCAATCTTGTGTTGGATGGTTCTTTTGGGAGGGAGGCCATGGGGTACCTCATTGGGGAAGACATGTTCATATTCTTTGAGGAGGGGGGTAAGCAAAGGATGGGAAGAATCCTTAGCTTCGGCCGGTTCTTGGCCAAGTAGAATCCAATCTTTGAAGTCTTAATATTCATGAAGTTGGGAATGGAGGAGGGTGGTAAGGAAGACATCCAAGTTAGGATTGTCTTGAGGCCTTTTGTGGGAGGTGGGTTTGAGAGGGGTGAGGGTGATCTTTTTGTGGTCTTTGGCAAAGGTGTATGTATTCAACCGACCCTCATGCATCACACTACGATCAAATAACCATGGATGAACCAAAAGTACATGGTAAGCATCCATAGGCACAATGTCACACCAAATCTCATCTTTATAATTCTTGCCAATTGAAAATCCAAGTAGACAACGAGAAGAGATTTGCAAGCCTTTACCTTGGTTGAGCCATTGGATGGTGTAGGGGCTTGGGTGTGGTGTGACCATGAGCTTGAGTTTCTCCACCAAGACCTTAGAAGCAACATTGGCACAACTCCCGCCATCAATAATTAAGGAGCAAACCTTCCCTTTGACGGTGCACCGGGTGTGAAAGATGTTCTCCCATTGTTCCAAATCTTGTTGGGAAGCTATGCCACTCAATGCCCTCCTTATCACAAGCATCTCTCCCTCATCGGGACCTTCTTCAACCTCTTCAAGGGCTTCGGTCATAAGTAGCTCCTTTTCCTCGCCACCACTCTCTTCAACTAGCACTTCATAGGAAGCTTGATATTCAGCTAAGGTAACAATCCTCTTGTTGGGACATTCGAAAGCAAAATGTCCAAGCCCTTGACACCAGAAGCACCTCTTCTTGTCACTGGGTTTTTGAGGTGGTTTTGAGGGGGTTTGTGGGGGAAATGTTGGAGGGGGCCGTGTGTTTGGGGTAGGGGTTGATTTGGGAGGAACATATGGGGGCCTTTGGAAAGGATAAGGGCGGGGGGTGGGTTTAGAAACCATGCCTTTACCCTTGACCTTCTTTTGCAACTCCACTTTATGAGCCAAGATACTAAGCTCATCCAAAGAGGAGTATGGGTGGAGTTCAACCACATGGGCAATCTCATCATTCAAACCACTCAAATACGGAATCAAAGTGTGTGATTCATCTTCCTTCAAATCACACTTCAACAATAGTTGCTCAAATTCCCTAGTGTATTCTTCTACACTTTTGGACCCTTGTTTAAGGTGATGGAGTTTGAGGAAATTATCTTGCAAATAGTGAGGAGGTAGGAACTTGGACTTTAACTTAGACCTCATTTTCTCCCAAGTTCTTATCTTCTCTTTTCCACTCCTAACCCTCTTAGTTACCACATTAGACCACCAAATAGAAGCATACTTGCGAAGTTTTAAAGCAACTAGCTTTACCTTTCGATCTTCCTGTATGTCCTTGAATTCGAAGACTCTTTCCACAGTTTGAAGCCAATCCAAGAAGATATCCAGATCAAGTTGCCCCTCAAAGTCAGGAATATCCACCCGGAAGTCATGGTGACTTTGGTCTTGGGGTCTAGGGTGCCTCCTTGGCCTTCTCGCATAAACATCTTCTTCATATTCACCAAAGGGATTGCCATCATCATCCGAAGCTTCCGACTCCAATGGCTTGCTTGTGCTTCTAGAGCTTCTCAAGTTCTCTTGTCTCTGTTGCATAAGTTGTCCAAGTTGAGTTCGGAGATACTTCACTTGGGCCTCAAGCTCGGCCTTGTCCCGAAGGGCTTGCTCGGCCACTTGCTCGGGGGTAGCACTAGTGGACATGGTGTTGGTAGAGTGGGAAGTGGTGTGTTTGAGACGGATAGAGGGTGGCACGGTCGGGTGGGGTGGCACGGTGTGGGCGTGCTCACGGGCTGAAGGTGAATTTTGGGAAATTGGAGGTGGCACGGTCGTGTGGGGTGGCACGAGGTGACCGTGCTGATTGACTGGAAATGGGAGGGGTGTGTTTGGAGGAGGCACGGTCGTGCCACTATGGCACGCGGTGGTCGTGCTGAATTTCTGCCTTGGCACGACTGGAAATTTGTGAGGGTCGTGTTTGGGTTGTTTTGTGGTGCTAGGGATTGGTTATGTGTTTGGGTGAGGGGAAGCTTGGCCAAGAGAGTAGCCTAAGCTCTGATACCACCTGATGTATTCAAGCTTCACTAACGCAATGCTTAGCAAAAGGGAAACAAGAATGCATATGGGTAGAGAAGGAAGCAAAGATGATTCAAGAAGCAAGAACCAAGATAACTTACAAGTGTACTAGCAAGGGAGTGGACAACCACCTTGGTTCACACACTTGGGCAAACCTTCTCACTTCAACTAAGAGATTAACCTCCCTAGTTGAGGGAAGAAGACCTAGAGACCCACTTGAATATGCCACAACTCAAGATGCAACACTAGGGATTTTTAGAGAGAAGGAAGAGAGTTTTTCAAACTCAAAGCTTTGATTCTTCAAAAAGTGAGTACAAGCAAACTCCTTTGGCTGAGTTAAGGCCCTCCCACACGGCTTCCCAGGCTTCCAAGAGCAGCCAAGGGACAAAAGGTACAAGAGGGCATCAAATCTAGCTTAACCTAGACCTTACAAAGTGTACTCCCTACTTGTGACACCTCATCGTTACTAATGATGCATTTAAATAAGGTGTCAAGCTCCTAATGCTGTTGGGATTACTTAGTTTTAAGTCAATTTGCAGCAAAGAAAAACAAAAAACAAGAATTACATCACATTGGATAACAAGCTAAAAACCGGTCCAAGAGGAATTAAAACCGTCCTTTCCGCTGGTTAATAGCAACACATGGGGGTGCTTATTGGACCTTTACGGCTGATGATTTGATAAATATTTATCTCCTATTTCGTGCCCTAAAGTTTCAAAAATGTTGGAGTTCAATAGGTTACCCAAACAATCCTTGTATGCAGCCTTCGCTGGATTCGAACCTGCAGTGCATATGCTTCGGGTTTTGGCTCGGTTGACTGACCAAATGAGCTCCAAATTTCCTGCATGAGTACTTGTTGGAACGCTTAGATCCTAAGCTTTAATTTGGTCATGCGTGCAGGAAATTTGGCCTTCATAATTGCTTTCTATCAGGGAAACAAAACCGGGCCAGAAACGGCTCGAACTGGACAGTTGGTGAAGATCATTGCTCATGAAGTTTCTGACCATGGCTTGCACTTGTTTGGCTTATTTGATGTTGCTGGACCCTTGGGGAATGGATGGGAGTGAATTAGATGGGTGATGAAGATGGTCCCCATAAGAATCCATACTAAGTCTCCAGGTTGAAATACAATCTTTGTCATATGCTTGTTGGCGTGTGCTTCATATGTTGCATTGGTCTTCTCAATTCTTGCTTTCACCAACTCATGGTGATGTATATTTCCAAGGGTGTCAATTTCATTCCTCATACTCAACTTCATGGGAGGCAAGCTCCAACCCAATTCATGCATGGCAAGGCCCTTCTTGGGTCCCTCTTTTCGAATTCCATAACAAAAGACACTTTATGGAGTTTTATTCTAACTTCAAAGTGCCTTATCCAAAAGATGATGGGGGCCATCAAAGATCAAGGCTTGGGTGAGCAACCAGCAAGTCCACACATCCATTCAAGCCCCAAGGAAGTCCAAAACATCCACGCCATGGTCAACAACACATTGGAGCATTCGGACAGAATGTGGGCAGATTCGACCAGAAAGTTGCCTGGATTTGTCACTCTTTTTAGACTAGCTACTGAAGGGGAAATTTCCTACGCGCACCATCCCCTTAAAGCTTGAGATCTTAGCTTTCCAACAAGACCTTTTGCAAGTCATTTGGAGGTCATTTGCTAGGTCAAATCAGCCATTAAATCCAAGCTATACAAGCTGCCCAGTTTGGTAAGAATGTACCCGGTTTTGCAAGCCTAATTACCCAAGCTTAAAGGGGATTTAAAGGGCTGAAAAATTACTTTTTGGAACCCTTAATATGTCAGCTTCAAGGGCATATAAAGAGTTCTAGGTTAGGTATTTAACAAATAAGTCAATGGGAGACTTTTTCTAGAAGCAGCAGAAACTGTCCCAGTCTGTATATAGGTGCACCTTTTGCCTGATATCTCTCAAACGGCTACTCCAAATGGCGTGAAACATGGGGCACCTGAAATCTGACTTCAAGCACTTTCCAACAAGTCCTTTTTCAGCTAACTTGGCCAACAAACCTAGGAGATATAGCTGATTGAAGTTGAAGCTAGAATTCTAAAAAGTTGCTGACATAAAGCAAAACCACTTTTCAGCTTTTGTACTTCTACTTTTTGGTCCCCCATGCCTATGAACGTCTATGTACTTGTGTCCCCTCTCATTTTCATCTTGTTAAAGGCCCTCCCACTATAAAAGGGAGCCTTGGGCTGCATTAGAAGGGTTGTTGAAGGTGTTTTCAGATTTGAGTTCTGAAAACTCTCTCAAACTCTCTCTAAAATTCCTAGTGTTGCATCTTGGGTGTTGGCAACTCCAAGTGGGTCTCTAGGTCTTCTTAATTCAACTAAGAAGGTGATTTTAGTTGAAGGAAGAAGATTCCCAAGTGTGCAAACCAAGGTGGATTATACATCACCCTTTCTAGTCCACTTGTTCTATCTTAGTTCTTGTTTTCCTTTTCATCTTTTCTACTCAATTGCATTCTTGATTCACTTTTGCAAATCTTTGCCTTAGTGAAGCTTGAATACATCACCAAGTGTGGAAACCAAGGTGGGTTTACATCACCCTTGCTAGTCCACTTGATTTATCTTGGTTCTTGATTTCATTTTCATCCTTCTACCCACTATATATGTTTTTGTGAGTTTAGACCCCCAAAAAAATATACAGCACATGGAGCTTTTGAATATCTTTTACTCTTGTTGCTACATCAACATGGGGATTTTGGTCTTGGGGTCGTGGAGTAAGATCATTAGGACTCAAAGGATCAATCCCATGCACCACCTTAAATGGTGAAAGACCAGTAGCCTTGCTAGGAGCCTTGTTGTATGCAAACTCAGCGTGTGGTAAGAGTAAATCCCAGGCTTTAGCATGAGGTTTAATCAATGCCCTTAGAAGAGTGCCTAAGGTTCGATTAGTTACCTCAGTTTGGCCATCAGTTTGGGGGTGACAAGTGGTGCTGAATAGCAACTTAGTACCAAGTTTCTTCCATAGAGTAATCCAAAAATGACTTAGAAACTTTGTATCCCTATCTGAAACAATTGACTTAGGAGGACCATGCAGTCTTGTTACCTCCTTGAAATAAAGCTCAGCAATGTGGGTAGCATCATTGGTTTTGCTGCATGGAATGAAGTGTGCCATCTTTGAAAATCTGTCTACCACCACAAATATTGAATCCTTACCCCTTTGAGTCTTTGGGTCACAGGATATCACTACCCAAGCTAACTCACATCAAATGGAAGTGAAAAACTCAAGAATGGGTCACGGCCTAGGTGGCACAGTCGTGCCTATGAGCACGGTCAGGCCGTGCCACTTTGCTGTCCAGAAAACCATGAGGGAAGGAAAAGAGCATGGTTGAATGCTCTTGTAGGTTACTTCGGTTTTTGCTCTTTTTGGTGAATTGTAAATAGTGTAAATGGATGTAAAAGAGAGTATTTGAAGTGGGGAACTTAATGGATATGGAAGATTAGCTAAGTAAAAGCAATTAACTTATAATCCAAGCTAATTACTTCACTAAGCAAATCATGGAGATGAATCTAGAATAGGATAGAACTAAACCTGAGATTGGATACAGAATCACCACCAACCTTCAAGCTTAGGGCCCTTAAACTCGATTAAGATACAAAATCACCACTTAATCAAGGTTAAGACTCACTTGTACACCACCTTAATTGGCCTAATTAAGGATAAGCAAGCAAGAGTTTGGAAAGAAGAAAGCAAATGCTCTCAAGCTTTGATTTTCATTCAACAAGTTATGAAATGAAACTAAGGCCTTGGAGTGCTTTTATGAAACAGCAAAAATGGCCAAAGTTTCCTAGCTATACATGTCCCCTCCCCTTTCCTTCCTAGTAAGGAAATGTTTAGTGACTAATACAACTAGTTAAGCTAATTAAGGTACAACATCATTAACTAGAATTAATACATCACAAACATGAAGTAAAATATTGTCTAGGATAATTATACAATCTTAAACACTTGATTACACACTTAAACAATCATCAAAGCCTAGAAGACCATGTGCTAGCCAAAATTTGCATGGAGGATTGCGGCTGGCCAATCACAAAACGACACCATTTCATCTGTTTGTCATGCTTCTATGGGTTTCTCTGTCAAGGGGCAGCCAATGCTAGAGTAGCTAGGGATGTGTGCCCAAATTGGAGAGTGTGTCCATCCACTTGCAAGGGGTTTGGCCGACTGGTTTTTAAGGGAAAGAAAACCGGTTCTCTAGAACCGGGTTCATGCTTATGCTGGCCGATTTTGAGGCTTTTTGTTTACGTAGCAAAAGTGTTCAAGACTAGGGTTTTACACATGGGGGGGTAATTTTAGGATGTATATAATCCCCCCAACCAAGAAATCAAGGTTAGGATGTGATTAAAGGGGTTAATTAACCACAAACTTAAAACCGTGCAAATGGAGGCCAAATGGGAACAGTTTGGAAAATTGCCTTGATTCTTCATCTTCTTGCATGCTTGACTTGAATCTAATGCCTGGACCTTCATGATGGAATCCTACCTAGCCAAGATCATGTTCATGAAGAGGTTATTCCATCACGTCCAAGAACAAGATCACAAACCAAGAGAATGGCTCTTATTTTGGAAGAAGATGAAGTTGGCACAAACGGGTTCACTAGCTGCAAAGTGCCCGGTTTTGTGTACATGATTTCCTAAGCTACAATGTGGCTTAGACCTAACCTTTTTACATTTTTGGAATCCTTTTGATGTTGTTTTGCAGTTACCAATGTTCGTTCCAAGTCACAAGTTCAAGAGGATTGGAGATCAAGGTCATTTTCCAAGTCATTCCATTTTGCCCCGGTTTTGCGCGGTTTGAAACATTGCGTTGAATAACCCTCAAAACCATTTTGTAACCTTGATTTTTTCGAGGGGGGGGGATTCTAGACATCCTAAAGTTACCCCCCACCTTTAAAATCCAAGTCACAACCATTTATGCTAGCCAAACAAATTGCACAAAAAACCGGCCAAAACCGGTTCTTCTAGAACCCGGTTTGCCAAAACCGGTTCTTCCCCCTTTCAAATGGCTAGCCGCCTTTGCTAGTCAACTTTCTTGGCACTCTCTTCAATGTTGGCACACTCTACAAGCTGCATTGGAGTGGTGAAATTCTAGAGAAGAGCAACCAATGGGAGAGAGCTTGGTGTCCCTTGCATGGAGGCTTCCCATTGGCTAGCCGTTTTCTTCCCATGCAAATTTCGGCTGCCCATGTGCATTGTTCCTTCATTTTGCTGGTTGTTCAATGCTTAAACATGAGCTTAAGTATTGTATAATCATGCTAGACAAAGGTTAGATGCATAATTTGATGTATTAGTATTAGTTAAGTATGTTGTAATCAAAACCGGTTGTATTAGTTGCTAAGCATGTAATTAGATTAGCACTAACACTTTTCCTCACTAGGAAGGAAAGTGATGTGGCCTTTTACTAGCCTAGCATTCCATTTCTCTCTAGTATGTAAGGCATTTTCAGCCATAGTAGAATGATAACTCATATTTTTCACCTTGGTAAAACCATGAAGAGCATTCTAGCTTTTCTCTCTCAATCCTTGCTTGCTTATCCTTAATTAGGCCAATTAAGGTGGTGTTCAAGTGAGTCTTAACCTTGATTAAGTGGTGTTTCTGTATCTTAATCAAGATTAAGGGCCCTAAGCTTGAAGGTTGGTGGTGATTCTGCATCCAATCTCAGGTTTAGTTCTATCCTATTCTAGATTCATCTCTATGTTTGTTTAGTGAAGTAATTAGCAAGGATTAGTGACTACTTGCTTTTACTTAGCTAATCTTTCACCTCTATTCACTTTCCCACTTCAAAAACACTCTTTTACATCCATTTTCACCATTCTACTTTCACCAAAACTAGCCAAAGCTGAGATAGCAACCAAAGACACTCAATCGTGCACAAAACCTTCACCCACGGTTTTTGTGGCCAGCATTTTGGCACGGTCTAACCGTGCTATGTGGCATGACCGTGCCACCCTTGCCGTGGCTTAATCTTGGTTTTTCCCCTTCCTCTTGGTGTGAGTTAGCTTGGGTAGTGTTTTCCCTTGACACTTACATCACTGCAAGACAACATCAAAAGGTTTCCAAAAATGCAAAAATGTTAGTCATAAGCTACAATGTAGCTTAGGAAATCGAATGCACAAAACCGGGCACTTTGAAGCTAGTGAACCTGTTTGTGCTAGCTTCATTCTCTTGCAATAATTGAGGCATTTTCTTCACTTGAGACCTTGTTCTTGGACGTGTGGGACTTGTATCATCATGGACAAGATCTTCAGTGGCTAGGATCCCATCATCCTCCCCTTGTTGAAAAGATTTGACCCTCAAATCTTGTGGAGGAACATCGGGGTAGAATGGGCTCAAATCAGCAACATTGAAAGTGGCAGAGACTTCATAATCACCTGGGAGATCAACCTTATAAGCATTGTCATTAACTCTTTCCAAGACTTCAAATGGACCTTCAGCTCTTGGTAGAAGCTTGTTTTTCCTCTTAGAAGTAAATCTTTCCTTCCTTAGGTGAATCCATACTAAGTCTCCAGGTTGAAATACAATCTTTCTCCTATGCTTGTTGGCGTGTGCTTCATATGTTGCATTGGTCTTTTCAATTCTTACCTTCACCAACTCATGGAGCTTTTGAATCTCTTTTACTCTTGTTGCTGCATCAACATGGGGCTTTTGGTCTTGGGGCTGTGGAGTAAGATCATGATGGAAATCTACCCAGCCAAGACCAAGTTCAAGATGATCCTAGTCCTTCACGTCCAAGAACAAGGTCACAGGTCAAGAGAATGGCTCTTATTTTGCAAGAAGAAGAAGCTAGCACAAAAGGGCTAACCGGTTTCAAAGTGCCTGGTTTTGTGCACATGATTTCCTAAGCTACATTGTGGCTTAGACCTAACTTTTTTGCATTTTTGGAATCCTTTTGATGTTGTTTTGCAGGTCCAAGTACTCGCCTTATGCATTCAAGAGGATTGAAGATCAAGGCTATTTTCAAGTCACTCCTTTTTGCCCCAGTTTTGCACGGTTATGAACATTTCATTGATTAACCCTCAAAACCCTTTTGTAACCTTGATTTCTTTGGGGGGGGGGGATTTTACACCACCAAAACACCCCCCCCCCCCCCAACACTCAAAATCCAAATCATGCCCATGTTTGATGCCTAAACAAGTTGCTTGAAAACCGGCTACACACGGGTTGAACCCGATTTTTTCCTACTCGGTTACTTCTTCTAGTAAGCCTGGCCATTTGCTCCTTTCTACTAGCTTGGCACACCAATTAAGAAGGGCACACGACCCTAAGCTTCCTAGTGAAGTGTGGCCAATGAGGGGCCGGCTGCAAGGGGGATGTTTGCTTGGTTTCTATTAGCTTGCCGAAATGGAGTTGTCTCTTGCTTCCCATTGGACAACCGCAAAGAGGGAGAGAGAAATTTTGGCTGCACATAACTCCCCCTTGATGATTTAGTAATGATGTATTAAGCAAGGTTAATCAAGGTTGTATTATCATTTGTCTTGCTTTCTTTGATGTAACCGGATGTGATTTAGTTAGTTAAGCAAAGTAGTGAAGTGTATTTTGGCTAACCGGATGTATTAGGGCATGATCATGTAATTTAGTACTAAGCTAACACTTTTCATCCTTAGGAAGGAAAAGTGATGTGGCTCATTGTTAGCCTAGCCCTCTTCCTTCCTTAGTATGTAAAGGCCATTTCGGCCATGGAGGTTTTTCATACCCCATTTTCAGAATTGAATCAAAACCGTGAGAAGCTTGCATCCTCTCTCAAATTCTTACTTGCTTATCTTAGTTTAGGCCAAACTAAGTGGTGTCCAAGTGAGTCTTACCCTTGATTAAGTGGTGATTCTGTATCTTAATCAAGTTTAAGGGCCCTAAATTCTAAGGATGGTGGTGATTACTGTATCCAATCTTGAGTTTAGAACTATCATGTTCCAAGTTCTTAGCTTCGGTAATTAAGAGAAGTAATTAGCTTAATTACTTGACTTAATCACTTCCATTCTTCATCCACTTCATATTTCACCTCAAACACATTCATTCCCATTCAAAACCACGGCACCAACTTCATACTAGCAAGCAAAATGAGAGCAAACAACAAAGGCATTCAACCGTGCTTGAAAGGCCATTTCATGGCCTCACAGACAGCAAAGTGGCACGGTGTGGCCGTGCACTAAGGCACGCTCATGCCAACCTTTGTCGTGGCCTAAGTGTATGTTCTTGCCTCCCTTTGGTGTGTTAAAGCTTAAGTAGTCTTTCCCCTTGAGCTTTACATCAGATCATTAGGACTCAATGGATCAATTCCATACACCACCTTGAATGGTGAAAGACCTGTAGCTTTGCTAGGTGCCCTGTTGTATGCAAACTCAGCATGTGGTAAGAGTAAATCACAGGCTTTAGCATGAGGTTTAATCAATGCCCTTAGAAGAGTACCTAAGGTTCGATTAGTTACCTCAATTTGGCCATCAGTTTGGGGGTGACAAGTAGTACTAAACAACAACTTAGTACCAAGTTTCTTCCATAAAGTAATCCAAAAATGACTTAGAAACTTTGTATCCCTATCTGAAACAATAGACTTAGGAATACCATGTAACCTTGTTACCTCCCTGAAATAGAGCTCGACAATGTGTGTAGCATCATTGGTTTTATTGCATGGAATGAAGTGTGCCATCTTTGAAAATCTGTCTACCACCACAAATATTGAATCCTTGCCTCTTTGAGTCTTTGGTAGTCCCAAAATGAAATCCATACTCACGTCCACCCATGGTAGAGTTGGCACGGGCAATGGAGTCTATAAGCCTTGCGGTAGAGTATGACTTTTGGCAATTTGGCATGTTCCACATCTTCTAAGGATATCTTGAACATCTTTCTCCATTCCAGGCCAATAATAATGTTGCCTTAGCATGGTAAGGGTCTTGGACTCTTCAAAATGACCTGCTAAAGAACCTCCATGAACCTCCCTGATTAGAAGTTCACGTGTGCTACACTTAGGAATACACAATCGCACTCCTTTGAATAAATAACCATCTTGGACTAGAAAATCTCTGTTGGGGTGTTTTGAACATGCAACAAATGTACTCCCAAGGTCTTCATCTTCAGCATATAAACTCTTCAGATGCTCAAAGCCAAGAATAAGAGCATCCAATTGAAATAATAGAAGATACCTTCTAGATAATGCATCTGCACCTTGATTCAGCTTTCCCGATTTATGCTTGATGGTGAAATGGAATGACTGAAGGAACTCAACCCATTTGGCATGGTGTGAATTAAGCTTGTGTTGACCTTGGATGTACTTCAAGGTTTCATGATCAGAATGAAGTATAAACTCACTAGCCACCAAATAATGACTCCAATGCTCTAGACATCGAATGATAGCATAGAATTCCTTGTCATATGCGGAGTACTTTCTTCTTGAGTAACAGAGTTTTTCACTAAAGAAGGCTATGGGTTTACCTTCTTGAGTTAGAACTCCTCCAATTCCAACGCCAGATGCATCACATTCAGCCTCGAACACCTTTTCAAAACATAGCAATGCAAGTAAAGGTGCTTGAGTGAGCTTCTTCTTTATTTCTTCAAAGGCAGATTGTGCCTTAGGATTCCATTGAAATGATGATCCTTTAAGCAATTCATTCATAGGGGACATAATGGTGCTGAAGCTTCTAATAAATCTCCTGTAAAAGAAGCCAAACCATGGAAGCTTCGAACATCATGTATACTTTGTGGTTGAGGCCAGCTGCGAATAGCCTCTATCTTCCCTTCATCTACCTTAACACCTTCACTTGATACAATGTAACTTAAGAAGGTAACTTCATGAGTGAAAAATGTACACTTCTTAAGATTACCACATAACTGCACATGTTCTAGGACATGCATAATCTGAGTGAGATGATCTTGATGTGCCTGTTCATCCTTGGAATAAATAAGAATATCATCAAAGTAGACCACCACAAACTTGCCAATAAAGGGTTTGAGCACTTGATTCATAAGCCGCATGAATGTAATAGGAGCATTTGAAAGACCAAATGGCATAACAAGCCATTCATATAATCCTCCCTAGGTTTTGAATGCTGTCTTCCACTCATCTCCTTCTTTGATGTGAATCTGGTAGTAGCCACTTCTCAGATCAATCTTTGAAAATACCTTAGAGCCATGCAGTTCATCCAGCATAACTTCAAGCCTAGGTATGGGGTACCTATACTTGATAGTGATCTTGTTGATGGCCCTACTGTCCACACACATTCGTTGATTACCATCCTTCTTGGGAACCAATAAAGCAGGCACGACACATGGGCTAAGTGACTCATGTACAAGGCCTTTGGACAACTTGCCATTGAATTTCCATGGTTTCCTTTGGATTCATTCTGTAAGCTGGTTTATTTGGGAGAATGGATCCTGGGATGAGGTCAATGTGGTGTTGGATATCCCTTTTAGGGGGTAAGCCCGAGGGTATCTCTTCTGGGAATAGATGACAAAATGTTTGGATGAGTGTTTTGGCAAAAGGGTGAGTTGGCATGGGGTTTTCTGGTTCATCTTGTAGGGTTAAAATCCACTTTTTAAAAGCTTTGAATTCATGATTTGAAGCTTTCAAAAGAGTTTCACTAAAGGTAAATAAGCAACCAGATTGGTCATGGCCTTTTGTCGGTTTATTTTTATAGAGCTCAGATGGGGATAATGGCTTCAAGGTGATCTTATTGCCTTCCTTGAATAAGGAGTAGGTATTAAGAACTCCATCATGCATAACCTTCCTGTCATATAACCATGGCCTGCCTAGCAAGATGTGACAAGCATCCATGGGTATTACATCACACCAAAGCTGATCCTGGTAACTCTTGCCAATTGATAAAGAAATAAGACACCGGGAGTTGACTTGGAGACCTTTGCTTTGATTCAACCATTGTATGTTGTACGGATGTGGATGAGCTGAAGCTTGCAAACCTAGCTTCTCAATCATAGTAAGAGAAACCACATTAGGACAACTACCACCATCAACAATTAGAGAACAAACCTTGCCTTGGACTGTACACCTGGTGTGGAAGATATTGTCTTGTTGTTCATCCTTGGTGCTTTTATGGCCATTCAATACTCTTCTCAATACCAACATCTCACCTTCATCAGCTTCTTCCTCAACTTCTTCATGAGCCTCTTCAGTTTCTAGCTCATTTTCTTCTTTATTTTCCTCCTCTTCAAGTCTTCTTTAACAGCTGTTCATTCTGCTAGAGTAATAACCTTTCTGTTTGGACAATCAGAAGCAATATGACCAAGACCTTGACATTTGAAACACCTTCTATTGCTCATTGGGTTAGGGTGAGGGCGAAATGGGGTTGCTGGAGCCTTTTGAGGTGCTACGGTTCTTTGTGGATTAGGGGGAAAGGGCATTTGTGGCTTAGGGGGTGGATTGGAACTCCCCTTGTTAAAGGGTTGGTTCATAATGAAACGCTTGGCAAATTGAGGTTTGTGGGGTTGCTTAGCCTTCTTTTGTTGTTCCACTTTATGAGCTAGTACACAAACATCATCAAAGGATGTATAGGCTTGCAATTCTACCACATTAGAATACCTAGGATCAAGACCACCAAGTATCTAACTATGGTTTGTTCTTCAGGCTCTTGAATGTCATATTTAATCATCAATTTCTCAAACTCATGAGTATATTCTTCAACAGTCATATTACCTTGAGTGAGATTATGAAACTGAGCATAGCAATCTTGAACATATGTTGGTGGAAGAAAACGTGCCTTAAGCTTAGACTTCATTTTTTCCCATGTTCGAATTCTAGACTTCCTTTCTTTAAGCCTTTTAGCATTCAAGTTTGTCCACCACAAAGAAGCATACTTTCTGAGTCTTAAAGCAACCAATTTAACCTTCTTATCATCAGGTATGTCCTTATATTCAAAGACTCTTCCAACTGTATGCAACCAATCAATAAACTCTTTAGGATCAAGCTTACCTTCGAACTCAGGAACTTCTACTCTGAAATCATTGTTGTTAGGTTGCATCCGTGGTTCTCTTCTAACCAATCTAGGCACTTCTTCTTCACTTGAGGAATCAATATCATGGCAGAAGACTTCTTCACGTGCCCTTGGTTCAGATTGAAGGGTATCTTCATTCATCTTCTGCTTTTGCTTCATGAAAGAACCCAACTGCTTTCAAACATACTCATTTTGTGCCTGAACTTCTTGGTTTCTTTGAGAGTCTTCTCGAATTTTGCTAGCCAAGAACTCATTTTGTTTCATCAAGGCTTCAAACCTTTCTTCCAATGACATGCTAGTTGAAGTCATGGTAGAATAGGTTGTAAAAACAAAGGGTAAACTGAATTTGTGAGAAAGGGGAAGTGGAATGATTTGTGGAAGTGGAAAGGGTACACAAGGTCTAGCAGAAACCGAAGCTCTGATACCAAATACGATGTAAGTGTCAAGGGATATCACTACCCAAGCTAACTCACATCAAATGGAAGTGAAAAACTCAAGAATGGGTCACGGCCCAGGCGGCACGATCGTGCCTATGAGCACGGTCAGGTCGTGCCACTTTGTTGTCCAGAAAACCGTGAGGGAAGGAAAAGAGCACGGTTGAATGCTCTTGTAGGTTACTTCAGTTTTTGCTCTTTTTGGTGAATTGTAAATAGTGTAAATGGATGTAAAAGAGAGTATTTGAAGTGGGGAACTGAATGGATATGGAAGATTAGCTAAGTAAAAGCAATTAACTTATAATCCAAGCTAATTACTTCACTAAGCAAATCATAGAGATGAATCTAGAATAGGATAGAACTAAACCTGAGATTGGATACAGAATCACCACCAACCTTCAAGCTTAGGGCCCTTAAACTTGATTAAGATACAGAATCACCACTTAATCAAGGTTAAGTCTCACTTGGACACCACCTTAATTGGCCTAATTAAGGATAAGCAAGCAAGAGTTTGGAAAGAAGAAAGAAAATGCTCTCAAACTTTGATTTTCATTCAACAAGTTATGAAATGAAACTAAGGCCTTGGAGTGCTTTTATGAAACAGCAAAAATGGCCAAAGTTTCCTAGCTATACACGTCCCCCTCCCCTTTCCTTCCTAGTAAGGAAATGTTTAGTGACTAATACAACTAGTTAAGCTAATTAAGGTACAACATCATTAACTAGAATTAATACATCACAAACATGAAGTAAAATATTGTCTAGGATAATTATACAATCTTACACACTTGATTACACACTTAAACAATCAGCAAAGCCTAGAAGACCATGTGCTAGCTGAAATTTGCATGGAGGATTGCGACTGGCCAATCACAAAATGGCACCATTTCATCTCTTTGTCATGCTTCTATTGGTTTCTCTTTCAAGGGGCAACCAATGCTAGAGTAGCTATGGATGTGTACCCAAATTGGAGAGTGTGTCCATCCACTTGCAAGGGGTTTGTCCGGCTGGTTTTTAAGGGCAAGAAAACCGGTTCTCTAGAATCGGGTTCATGCTTATGCTGGCCGGTTTTGAGGTTTTTTGTTTACATACCAAAAGTGTTCAAGACTTGGGTTTTAAACGTGGGGGGGTAATTTTAGGATGTATATAATCCCCCCCCAACCAAGAAATCAAGGTTAGGATGTGATTAAAGGGGTTAATTAATCACAAACTTAAAACCGTGCAAATGGAGGCCAAATGGGAACGGTTAGGAAAATTACCTTGATTCTTCATCTTCTTGCATGCTTGACTTGAATCTAATGCTTGGACCTGCAAGACAACATCAAAAGGTTTCCAAAAATGCAAAAATGTTAGTCATAAGCTACAATGTAGCTTAGGAAATCGAATGCACAAAACCGGGCACTTTTAAGCTAGTGAACCCGTTTGTGCTAGCTTCATTCTCTTGCAATAATTGAGGCATTTTCTTCACTTGAGACCTTGTTCTTGGACGTGTGGGACTTGTATCATCATGGACAAGATCTTCAGTGGCTAGGATCCCATCAGGTAGTCCCAAAAGAAAGTCTATACTCATGTCCACCCGTGGTAGAGTTGGTACGGGCAATGGAGTGTACAAGCCATGTGGTAGGGTATGACTTTTAGGAATTTGACATGTTCCACATCTTCGAAGGATATCTTGAACATCCTTATCCATTCCTGGCCAATAATAATGTTCCCTTAGCATGGTAAGGGTCCTGGATTCTCCAAAATGACCTGCTAAAGAACCTCCATGAACCTCCCTGATTAGAAGCTCACGTGTGCTACACTTAGGAATACAAAATCGCACTCCTTTGAATAGATAACCATCTTGGACTAGAAAATCTCCCTTGGGGTGTTTTGAACATGCAGCAAATAAACTCCCAAGGTCTTCATCTTCAGCATACAAACTCTTGAGATGCTCAAAGCCAAGAATAAGAGCATCCAGTTGAAATAATAGAAGATGTCTCCTTGATAATGCATCTGCACCTTGATTCAGTTTTCCTGATTTATGCTTGATGGTGAAATGGAATGACTGAAGGAACTCAACCCATTTAGCATGGCGTGAGTTGAGTTTGTGTTGGCCTTGAATGTACTTTAAGGCTTCATGGTCAGAGTGAAGTATGAACTCACTAGCCATCAAATAATGACTCCAATGCTCTACACACCGAATGATAGCATAGAATTCCTTGTCATATGTGGAGTACTTTCTTCTTGAGTCACATAGTTTTTCACTAAAGAAGGCTATGGGTTTACGTTCTTGAGTTAAAACTCCTCCAATTCCAACTCCAGATGCATCACATTCAACCTCGAACACCTTTTCAAAACATAGCAATACAAGTACCAGTGCTTGAGTGAGCTTCTTCTTTACTTCTTCAAAGGCAGATTGTGCCTTAGAATTCCATTGGAATGAAGATCCTTTAAGCACTTCAGTCATAGGGGACATAATGGTGCTGAAACTTCTAATAAACCTCCTGTAAAAAGAAGCCAAACCATGGAAGCTTCGAACGTCATGTATGCTTTGTGGTTGAGGCCAGCTACGAATAGCCTCTATCTTCCCTTCATCTACCTTGACACCTTCACTTGATACAATGTAACCTAAGAAGGTAACTTCATGAGTGAAAAAGGTACACTTCTTAAGATTACTATATAACTGCTCACGTTCAAGGACATGCATAATCTGAGTGAGATGATCTTGATGTGCTTGCTCATCCTTGGAATAGATTAGAATATCATCAAAGTAGATGATGGAGATCTCTCCATGACCTTTGATTAGAAAGAATCAAATCAATTAGACCATGTTAATATGCTGGTTAAAGGTTGTATAATTCAACCAAATTTTGTTTTAGTTGTTCTATTACAGGGCATAAGGTTCATTCCAGCACTCACCTGATTTTGTGAACAATTTTCGACAAGAATCGACATGGTTTAAGTCTTATATTTTTGCATGGATTTCAATTTCAAGATGTAAGCTTTCCAAAAAGACAAGTTGCATCCAATTTGGAGTTCATTTGCTCGTCCAAATCAGCCAAAAACCAAGAGATGTCAAAACTGGCCAGCAATCCAGAATTAGGTTTTGATTAAGTCATAACTTAAGCTATACTAATGCTTAAGTGATGAATTTATACATTTTTGGAATCATCAAGATGTTTAATTTCAGGTCCAAGCATCAATTTCCAGTTATGCACACAAGAGGATGAAGAAACAAGGAGTTTTCCAAAACCGTGCAGATTAGAGCCTAATCTGACCAGTTTTGGAAGGTTTTTAACACCAATTATAAACCACCCCCCCTTTCTTTTTTTTTTGGGTGGGGGGGGGGGACTATATACATCCTACAGTTACCCCCCCCCCCATGATTAAAATCACCATCATACTCACTTTTGCTATGTTCAAACGACGCACCAAAATCGGTAAAAAACTGTTGCTAAACCCGGTTTAGCATAAACTGAAGTAATCTAAGCTCCTAGCCGTTTTTCTCCACTTGCAAGCTGCTTGGCACGTCCCTCTATGCTTGGCACATGTCCCAAGGTGCCTTGGGTTGGTTACTACCTGGATAGGAACAACCAATGAGGGCTAGATTGGTGGCAATGTGTTGCTTGCTTCCTATTGGCCAGCCGCAAAGTGATCTTCTAGACGGTGGCTGCAACTTGCACTCTCTAGTAATATTTCCAGCATGTATTAAGCCTAAACATGATGTGTAATGATGTATTAATGGCCTAGACATAAATTAGATTTATATTTTAATGTATTAGATTAGTTTAAGATGTTTGTAAACTAGATTAGTACAAATCAGCTTGTAATTAACTCCTAATCCTTTTCCTACCTCGTAAGGAAAGGGTGAGGTGTTTTATTTGCTTGTGTACTAGCTAGGAAGGCCTTGCTTGCTGCTTATTTAAGGTATCACATGGCCAAGGAAAAGAGAACCAACCCCCTTTTGAATGATAAAATCAGATTGAGAGCATTTGTGCTTTCTTCCTTCAAACTCTTACTTGCTTATCCTTAATTAGGCCAATTAAGGTGGTGATCAAGTGAGTCTTAAGCAAATGTTAAGTGGTGTTTCTGTATCTTAACACTTTGTTTAAGGGCCCTAAACTTAGCTTGGTGGTGTTTCTCTATCCTTGCCTATGTTTAGTTCTATCAAAACCGATGCTATACTCAAGGTGTTTCAAGGAAGGTTAAAGTAGATTTGCTAGCTTTAGTTTGAAGTTAGTAATCCTTACTTAATTCTTCTTTCCATTTCCACACATCCATAACCCTTCCCATGTCCATGTCCATGCTTAATTCAAGCTAAGAAAACTCCCTTTGGCATAGCTTTTCTTCCAAGCACAAAACCACCCCAAACCGTGCACTTTGGAAGTAGCTAGGCAAAATGGGCAGCAAAGTGGCACGGCCTACCCGTGCCTAAGGGCACGACTGTGCCACCCCCAAGGTCATGGGTTTCTCTCTTGTTCTCATCCTCCTTGGTGGTTTTTAGCTTGGGTCCATTCCCCCCTTGTGTTATACATCCCTTCACATTAAAAAGCCATTGTTTTCCCACTTAGAATCACTTGATTCTAAGCTTCCATCTCTCCCTCACATGCTTGATGCTTCACAACCATCATGATATGTATCCATTTTCCCTTGGTTTCCCCTTGATGTTATCTTCCTTTGATTGCTAAGTTAGTTGTATTCTATTGAACCCTAGCTTGGTCATCGGCAGATACATCAGTAGACCACCACGAACTTACCAATATAGGGCTTGAATACTTGATTCATTAGCCTCATGAATGTGCTGGGAGCATTTGAAAGACCGAATGACATAACAAGCCACTCATATAATCCTCCCTTGGTTTTGAATGCAGTCTTCCACTCATCTCCTTCTCTTATGCGAATCTAGTAGTAGCCACTTCTCAAATCAATCTTTAAAAATACCTTAGAGCCATGTAGTTCGTCCAGCATATCCTCAAGTCTAGGTATGGGGTACCTATACTTGATAGTGATCTTGTTGATGGCCCTACTGTCCACACACATTCGTTGACTACCATCCTTCTTAGGAACCAATGAGGCAGGTACAGCACAAGGGCTTAGAGACTCACGAACAAGCCCTTTAGACATCAATTCTTCCACTTGCCTTTGAATTTCCATGGTTTCCTTTGGATTCATTCTATAAGCTGGTTTATTTGGGAGAATGGATCCTGGGATGAGGTCAATGTGGTGTTGGATATCCCTTTTAGGGGGTAAGCTCGAGGGTATCTCTTTTGGGAATAAATGACAGAATGCTTGGATGAGTGTTTTGGCAAAAGGGTGGGTTAGCATGGGGCTTTCTGGTTCAGTTTGTAGGGTTAAGATCCACTCTTTAAAAGCTTTGAATTCATGATTAGAAGCTTTCAAAAGAGTTTCACTGAAGGTGAGTAGACAACTAGATTGGTCATGGCCTTTTGTGGGTTTGTTTTTGTGGAGCTCGGATGGGGACAATGGTTTCAAGGTAATCTTCTTACCTTCCTTGAACAAGGAGTAGGTATTAAGAAATCCATCATGCATAACCTTCCTGTCATATAGTGATGGAATCCTAGCCACTAAAGATCTTGTCCATGACGATACAACTCCCACACGTCCAAGAACAAGATCCCAAGTGAAGAAAATGGCTTAATTATTGCAAGAGAATGAAGCTAGCACAAATGGGTTCACTAGCTTCAAAGTGCCCGGTTTTGTGCATTCGATTTCCTAAGCTACATTGTAGCTTAAACGTAACATTTTTCCATTTTTGGAATCCTTTTGATGTTGTTTTGCAGGTCCATGCATGAGTTCCAAGTCATACCCTCAAGAGGATTGAAGATCAAGGTCATTTTCCCAAGCTACTCCATTTTGCCCCGGTTTTGCACGGTGGAAATATTAGCTTGCTTAGCCCTCAAAACCGTTTCGTAACCTTGATTTTATTGAGGGGGGGAGTCTACACATCCTAAATTTACCCCCCCCCCCACCTTTAAAATCCAAGCCATGATCGTTTTTGCTATGTGAACAAAAGCACAAAAAAACCGGCTCAATCGGCTTGAACTCGGTTCAAGAAAACCTGTTCTTTTCTTCATCAAATGGCCAACCACTCTCACCAAGCAACTTGAATGACACACTTCCCAAGCTTGGCACACACTACAAGCTGCCTTGGATTGGTGAAAACCTAGAGAAGAGCAACAAATAGAAGAGAAGATGGTGTCACCTTGTGTGCTTGATTCTCATTGGCTAGCCGCAAAGTAACCATGCAAATTTCGGCTGCCCCATGTGCTACCACCTTCATTTGCTGAGTGTATTAGTGCTTAAACATTAGCTAAGTGTTGTATAATCAAGTTAGACAAGGATTAGAGTCATGGTTTGATGTATTAATATTAGTTAAGCATGATGTACTTTTGTTTAATCATAACCGGTTGTATTAACTAGTAATTCAAGTAATTAGCTTAGTCCTAACACCTTTCCTCCCTAGGAAGGAAAGTGAAGTGTGCCTTTTGCTAGTATGTAAGGCCATTTTCGGCCCTAAGGAAGACACAATGCCATTTTGAAGTAAAAGTTCAGCTTGAGAGCTCCTTAGCTTTTCTCTCTTCAAACCTTGCTTGCTTATCTTAGTTTAGGCCAAACTAAGTAGTGTCCAAGCGAGTCTTAATCTTGATTAAGTGGTGATTTTGTATCTTAATCAAGGTTAAGGGCCCTAAGCTCAAAGATTAGTGGTGATTCTGTATCCAATCTCAAGGCTTAGTTCTATCTATCCTAGATTCATCCCTTTGATTTCTAAGTGATGTTATTAACTTGAATTCTTAAGTTAATCACTTTCACTTAGTATAATCCTCATATCCCTTCATATTTCCACTTCAAATACTTCCATTTCATTTCATTTCCACGGCATATGCTTCACCAAAGAGAGTAGAAACAAAGCAAACTTTACAAGCCCTCAAACCGTGCCTAGTTGAGCTTTGCTAGGCTCCGTGATGGAGGTCCATCCATGAGCATGATCTCAAGTCCTCAAGAAGGCCCCAAGGGATCAAGTTTGATTGGAAAGTTGCAAGAGATCACCCAAACATGCCAAGAGAACATTCTGTTCACTCACGGTTTCAGGTCAGTGCACAAGCCCGGTTTTGTGCACGTTATTTCGTGACCTTCCTCTAGGCATGAATGGGTTTCAGGGGGCCTAACTTTAAGTTCAGGACATGCTCTTTCCAACAAGACCAATTGCAGGTCATTTGGAGGTCGTTTGCCCCCTCAAATCAGCTGTTGAAGCCAGGTACTACAAACTGTTTCAGTTCTGGACAGTTCTAGAAATGGATCTGTTTGAACACCCAATGCTCCTCCTTTTGAATTGCAACTTTTATGGATTGAAAGTACTTCAAAAATATTATCAAATGGACATAAAAATTTGCAGCTAAATTACCCTCTTGTGGAGCTATTAACCAGCAAAGGAAGGATTAAAAATCCTTTAACCGGGTAATGGTACAACCGGGTACAAGGGTGTTCTTTTTGAGGTTTTGTTGTTCTTCTCAAGGCTTAATCCACTTGCAAATGAGTTGTTTAGAGAGCTAAGCTGCTGATTAGAGTCCCCTAAGCACCTATGGTCGACACATCATCCTCAAGATCAGCAATGAAGTGTTGTCAAGCCACGGTTGCATCTAGCTTGTTTTAGTGCATTTTGGGAACCCGAATTGTACCTAGTTTTAGGATTGTTATTTTGAATTTGTGGCTGATGTTTAGCCTTAATAAGGGAGTATATAAGCCCTCTTGCTGCATTGTAAAAGGACTTTTGATGAACTATTGAATGAAGTTGAGCCTTAGCTCCTTTGCACTCTCAAACTCTCTTCTAGCTTATCTCATCCTTGGCCAGGTTGGGTGGTGATCTAGCAAGAGTCTTAGCAACTCCTTGGTGGTGAAATCTGTATCCAAGTAGGTTGTTGAGGGCCCTAGCTTCAAGTCTTGGTGGTGATATCTATATCCAAGCCTTGGCTAGTTTCGGGTTTCTTCTTCTCATTGTTTTCTAGTTTGAGTTTGTGATTGCAAAGTTGTCTTCCCTCTCATAATCTTCTTTTCCACTTTGTTTTGGGGCTTTTGGGAAGTTCCAAACGTGATAACCCGTCCCCCATGCTTCACAAAATAGGACCAAATCCAAGAAAAGTACTAAGCGCTTCAAACCGTGCCTAGGGAAACACCTCGGGACTTCGTGGGCAGCAAGTTGGCACGGTCAGCCCGTGCCCCTTAGCACGACCGTGCCTCCCTTATCCGGTTCCTTTGCTTACTTTTAAACTTTCCCTTGATGTGTATGGGCTTGGGTGTTCTCTTCCTCTAGCACATACATCACTCCGTGGGCAGCAAAGTGGCACGGTCACACCGTGCACACTCGCACGACCGTACCACCTTGGCCGTAGCCTATTTCTTGCTTTGGGTCATTCTCTTGATGTGTATTAGCTTGGGAATCCTCCTCTCTTGACATATACATCATATTTGGTATCAAAGCATAGGTTTCTCCTTGGCCTTGCTTGCCTTTCCACTTCCACAAATCCTTCCACTTCCCCTTTCTCACAAAATCAGTTTACCCTTTCTCCTAAGCAACCTATTCTACCATGACATCATCTAGCATGTCATTGGAAGAAAGGTTTGAAGCCTTGATGAAGCAAAATGAGTTTTTAGCTAGCCAAATTCGAGAGGATTCACAAAGGAACCAAGAAGTTCAAGCACAAAATGAGTATTTACGAAAGCAATTGGGATCCTTTTTGAAGCAAAAACAAAAACTCAATGAAGACACTCTTCAATCTGAATCAAGGGCACGTGAACAAGTCAATAGCCATGATGTTGATTCATCAAGTGAAGAAGAAATGCCTAGAATGGTTAGAGGAGTGCCACGGATGCAAGCTAACAACAATGATTTCAGAGTTGAAGTTCCTGAATTCGAAGGTAAGCTTGATCCTGAAGAGTTTATTGATTGGTTGCATATAGTTGAAAGAGTCTTTGAGTATAAAGACATACCTAATGATAAGAAGGTTAAATTGGTTGCTTTAAGGCTTAGAAAGTATGCATCCTTATGGTGGACAAACCTGAATGCTAAGAGGATTAGAAAAAGAAAGTCTAGAATTCGAACTTGGGAGAAAATGAAAACCAAGTTGAAAGCTAGATTCTTACCACCTACTTATGTCCAAGATTGTTATTCTCAATTTCATAATCTCACTCAAGGAAGCATGAATGTTGAAGAATATACTCGTGAATTTGAGAAACTGATGATTAAATGTGATATCCAAGAACCTGAAGAACAAACCATAGTT
>JACYFF010031954.1:50153372-50177713 GCA_017589665.1 Selenicereus undatus
CAAACAATGACTCATCCACATCCTTACAACATCCAGTGGTTAAATCAGGGCAAGGGAATTCAGGTGAACTCTCGTTGTTTGGTTTCATTTTCCATTGGAAAAAATTATAAAGATGAGTTATGGTGTGATGTTATTCCTATGGATGCATGTCATATTCTGTTGGGAAGACCATGGTTGTATGACCGTAGAGTTATGTATAATGGTTATCTAAACACATATTCATTTACCAAGGATTGCAAGAAAATCACATTAGCCCCTTTAGCCCTATCCAAACTCCATGAAAACCCCCCACAAAATAAGCCCAAACACAGTGAGTGTTTGCTAGCCTTGAATGAGTCAGTTTTAAAGGCTTCACAACATGAGTTTAAAGCCTTTAAAGAGTGGATTTTGAGCATCCAAGAGGAACCTGACAATCTATTGCCCACTCACCCCATTGCAAAAGCACTCCTTGAAAACTTCTGTCATTTATTCCCTAAGGAGATCCTCACGGGTTTGCCTCCAAAGAGAGATATTCAACATCACATTGATCTTATCCCTGGTTCCATCCTACCTAACAAGCCTGCATATAGGATGAACCCAAAGGATACTAATGAGATTCAAAGACAGGTTGCAGAATTGCAGGAAAAGGGGTTGATTCGTGAGTCTTTGAGTCCATGTACCGTTCCTGCTCTTTTGGTGCCAAAAAAAGATGGTGGAATGCGAATGTGTGTTGATAGCAGGGCCATTAACAAGATTACTATCAAGTACAGGTACCCCATACCAAGACTTGAAGATATGCTCGATGAGTTACATGGCTCTAAGGTGTTTTCAAAGATTGATCTTCGAAGTGGTTACTACCAAATTAGAATCAGAGAAGGTGATGAATGGAAAACTGCTTTCAAAACCAAGGGTGGTCTATATGAATGGCTGGTAATGCCTTTTGGTCTTTCTAATGCACCTAGTACTTTTATGAGGTTGATGAACCAAGTGTTTAGACCTTATATTAGCAAGTTTGTGGTAGTCTACTTTGATGATATTTTGGTGTATTCTAAGAATGAGCATGAACATCAAGATCATCTAACTCAAGTAATGCTTGTCTTAGAACATGAAAAGCTATTTGGTAACCTTAAGAAGTGTTCTTTCTTCACTCTAAAAGTTACATTTCTTGGTTATATTGTGATGGAATCCTAGCCACTGAAGATTTTGTCCATGATGATACAACTCCCACACGTCCAAGAACAAGATCCCAAGTGAAGAAAATGGCTCGGTTATTGCAAGAGAGTGAAGCTAGCACAAACGGGTTCACTAGCTTCAAAGTGCCCGGTTTTGTGCATCTGATTTCCTAAGCTACATTGTAGCTTAGCCCTAACATTTTTCCATTTTTGGAATCCTTTTGATGTTGTTTTGCAGGTCCATGAACGAGTTTCAAGTCATTCCCTCAAAAGGAATGAAGATCGAGGTCATTTTCCAAGCTACTCCATTTTGCCCCGGTTTTGCGCAGTTGGAAGTATTAAGTTAATTAACCCTCAAAACCCTTTTGTAACCTTGATTTTATTGAGGGGGGGGGGATTCTACACATCCTAAAGTTACCCCTCCCCACCTTTAAAATCCAAACAATGATCGTTTTTACTAGCTGAACAAAAAGCACCAAAAAACGGCTTGAACCGACACCCCTAGAACCCGGTTCACTTGAACCGGTTCTCTATCACTTGAACCAACCTGCCACTCTACTTAGACAAGCTGACTGACACTCTTTCCAAGCTTGGCACGCTCCTCAAGGTCACCTAGGAGTGGTGAATGCGTAGAAAAGAACAACCAATGGGAGAAGAGTTAGTGTCACTTGTGTGCTTGCATTTCATTGGCCAGCCGAAAAGTGCACTAGGAATTTCGGCTTCCCCATGTGCTTCTACCTTCATTTTCAACTTGTATTAGTGCTAAACATAAGCCTAAGTATTGTATAATCAAGCTAGACAAGGATTAGATGCATGGTTTGATGTATTAGTATTAGTTAAGCATGTTGTAATTTTTGTTTAAGTGTAACCGGTTGTATTATTAGCTAAATCATGTAATTAGTTTAGTTCTAACAGCTTTCCTCCTTAGGAAGGAAAGTGATGCACCTACTTACTTATTTGCTAGATGGTTTTGCTTGTATAAAGCCATTTTCGGCCATGAATGAAAAGAAGTTCAGATTTTCACAACCAAAACCCGTGGGAGCAATTCCTAGCTTTCCCCTTCAAATTCTTTCTTGCTTATCTTAGTTTAGGCCAAACTAAGTGGTGTCCAAGTGAGTCTTAAGCTTGATTAAGTGGTGATCCTGTATCTTAATCAAGGTTAAGGGCCCTAAGCTCAAGGATTGGTGGTGATTCTGCATCCAATCTCAAAGCTTAGTTCTATCTATCCTAGATTCATTCCTTTGATTTCTAAGTGATGTTATTAACTTGAATTCTTAAGTTAATCACTTACACTTAGTATCATATTCATAACCCTCCATATTTCCACTCCAAATACTTCCATTTCAATCCCTATTCACGGCCTATACACCTCCTCAAAGACCAGAAACAAAGCAAGCTTCAAAGGCACTCAAACCGTGCCTCACTTGTGTTTTCTAGGCTCCGTGGGCAGCAAAGTGGCACGACCACACCGTGCTCCCTAGCACGACCGTGCCACCTTGGCCGTGTGTTGGTTCTTGTTTTTGGATTGTTCTTTTGATGTGTATTGGCTTGGGTACCCTCTTCCCTTGACATATACATCATATTATGACTGAAGATGGTATAAAGGTAGATGAAGGTAAGGTAGAAGCCATTTGTTCTTGGCCTATACCTAAGAGTATTCATGATGTTAGAGCTTTCCATGGTTTAGCTTCTTTCTACAGGAGGTTTATTCGGAATTTCAGCACTATTATGGCTCCTATGACTGAAGTTATCAAAGGTACATCCTTTATGTGGAATCCAAAAACTCAATCTGCCTTTGAAGATATCAAGACTAAACTTACTCAAGCACCGGTATTATCTTTGCGTTGCTTTAGTAAAGTTTTTGAAGTTGAATGTTATGCCTTTGGTGTAGGCATTAGTGGAGTTCTTACACAAGAAGGTAAACCCCTAGCCTTCTTTAGTGAGAAATTATGTGATTCAGGAAGAAAACATTCCACTTATGATAAAGAGTTTTATGCTATTGTGAGGTGTTTAGAGCATTGGAATCATTATCTTATTGCAAGTGAGTTTATCTTACATTCTGACCAAGAAGCATTAAAGTATATACAAGGCCAGCATAAGTTAAACCCTATGCATGCCAAGTGGGTTGAGTTTATGCAGTCATATCACTTTACTATCAAGCACAAGTCAGGTAAATTCAATCAAGGTGCATATGCTCTATCCAGGAGATACCTCTTATTATTCCAGTTAGATGCTTGTGTACTTGGTTTTGAGCATCTACAGGTATTATATGCTAAAGATGAAGACTTTGGGGCATTATATGCTACTTGTTCAAAACACCCCAAAGGAGATTTCCATGTTCAAGAAGGTTTTCTATTCAAGGGTACTCGACTATGTATTCCTAAGTGCAGCACAAGAGAATTGCTGATTCGAGAAGTCCATGGAGGATCCTTAGCTGGACATTATGGTGAGAACAAAACTGTTATTATGCTAAGGGAACATTATTTTTGGCCAGGTATGGAACAAGATGTGCAGGATATTCTGAAGAGGTGTGGAACATGTCAAGCTGCAAAGAGTCATTCACTACCTCAAGGCTTATATACTCCATTGCCCGTACCAACTCTACCATGGGAGGATGTGAGTATGGACTTTATTTTGGGTCTACCAAGAACTCCAAGAGGCAAAGATTCGATATTTGTGGTGGTAGACAGGTTTTCAAAGATGGCACATTTTATTCCCTACAGCAAAATCAATGATGCCACACATATTATCGAGCTCTATTTCAAGGAAGTGACAAGACTGCGTGGTATTCCTAAATCCATTGTTTCTGATAGGGATACTAAGTTTCTAAGTCATTTTTGGATTGCTCTTTGGAAGAAACTAGGTACTAAGTTGCTGTACAGTACCACTTGTCACCCCTAGACTAATGGCCAGACTGAGGTAACTAATCGAACCATTGGCACTCTTTTAAGGGCTTTGATTAAACCTCATGCTAAAGCTTGGGATTTACTCTTGTCACATGCTGAATTTACTTATAACAAAGCTTCTAGTAAGGCTACAGGTCTTTCACCCTTCAAGGTGGTATATGGGATTGATCCATTGAGTCCCATTAATCTCACTCCGCGACCACAAGACCACAATCCTCATATTGATGCAGCAGCAAGGGTAAAGGAGATTCAGAAACTCCATGAGTTGGTAAAGGTAAAGATTGAAAAGACCAATGCAGCATATGAAGCCCATGCCAACAAGCATAGGAGAAAGATTGTATTTAAACCTGGAGACTTAGTATGGATTCACTCAAGGAAGGAGAGATTTCCTTCTAAAAGGAAGAATAAGCTCTTGCCCCGAGCTGATGGTCCATTTGAAGTCTTGGAACGAGTTAATGACAATGCTTACAAAATTGATTTACCAGGTGAATATGAAGTCTCTGCCACTTTCAACGTGGCTGATTTGAGTCCATATTATTCAGATGCTTCCCCACAAGATTTGAGGGTCAAATCTTTTCAACAAGGGGAGGATGATGGAATCCTACCCACTAAAGATCTTGTCCATGATGATACAACTCCCACACGTCCAAGAACAAGATCCCAAGTGAAGAAAATGGCTCAATTATTACAAGAGAATGAAGCTAGCACAAACGGGTTCACCAGCTTCAAAGTTCCCGGTTTTGTGCATTCGATTTCATAAGCTACATTGTAGCTTAGACCTAACATTTTTCCATTTTTGGAATCCTTTTGATGTTGTTTGGCAGGTCCATGCATGAGTTTCAAGTCATACCCTCAAGAGGATTGAAGATCAAGGTCATTTTCCCAAGCTACTCCATTTTGCTCCGGTTTTGCACGGTTGGAAACATTAACTTGCTTAGCCCTCAAAACCGTTTTGTAACCTTGATTTTCTTGAAGGGGGGGAGGAGTCTACACATCCTAAAGTTACCCCCCCACCTTTAAAATCCAAGCCATGATCGTTTTTGCTATGTGAACAAAAGCACAAAAAAACTGGCTCAATCGGCTTGAACCAGGTTCAAAAAAACCAGTTCTTTTCTTCATCAAATGGTCGGCCACTCTCACCAAGCAACTTGAATGGAACACTTCCCAAGCTTGGCACACACTACAAGCTGCCTTGGATTGGTGAAAACCTAGAGAAGAGCAACCAATAGAAGAGAAGATGGTGTCACCTTGTGATTCTCATTGGCTAGCCACAAAGTAACCATGCAAATTTCGGCTGCCCCATGTGCTACTACCTTCATTTGCTGAGTGTATTAATGCTTAAACAATAGCTAAGTGTTGTATAATCAAGTTAGACAAGGACTAGAGTCATGGTTTGATGTATTAATAATAGTTAAGCATGATGTACTTTTATTTAATCATAACCGATTGTATTAACTAGTAATTCATGTAATTGGCTTAGTCCTAACACCTTTCCTCCCTAGGAAGGAAAGTGAAGTGTCCCTTTTGCTAGTATGTAAGGCCATTTTCAGCCTTAAGGATGACACAATGCCATTTTGAAGTGAAAGTTCAGCTTCAGAGCTCCTTAGCTTTCTCTCTTCAAACCTTGCTTGCTTATCTTAGTTTAGGCCAAACTAAGTGGTGTCCAAGTGAGTCTTAAGCTTGATTAAGTGGTGATTCTGTAACTTAATCAAGGTTAAGGGCCCTAAGCTCAAAGATTGGTGGTGATTATGTATCCAATCTCAAGGCTTAGTTCTATCTATCCTAGATTCATCCCTTTGATTTCTAAGTGATGTTATTAACTTGAATTCTTAAGTTAATCACTTTCACTTAGTATAATCCTCATATCCCTTCATATTTCCACTTCAAATACTTCCATTTCATGTCATTTCCATGGCATATGCTTGAAACGGATGTCATTGCTACACAAGTCCAAGAGGACTCACAGCTCCTCCTTCATGCTCAAAAGCTACATCAAAGGGGACTTGGCCGTTGTGCGGTTTTGGAACTCCAATTCCAAACTCATCCCGAACCATTGGGATGCATGACACACCTATTTTGGGAAGGTCAAGAGGCCTTCTAAAGGGTTTGGGCCATCAAAATGAAGTCAAACCCTTAGAAATAATAAAAGAAGTCAAAACAGCAAATTGCACTCTAACGGCAAGGTTACGCGGCTTTTAACCCGGTTTTGTGGGCTTAATTAACCAAGCTTAGAATGGTTTTAATTTGCTGCAAACCCACTTTCTAGTAACCTTCATATGTCAGCTAAAACGGCATGAAGAGAGTTCTGGGTCAAGGCATTAGGGCATAGGTCAAGAAGAGGCCTTTTCCACAAGCAGCAGAATCTGCCCCAGCCTGATATGTCTGTACATTTTGCCCCATATCTCCCAAACGGATACTCAAATTTCCATGCACGAGGAGACCCCTGAAAGCTGACGTCTATAGCTTTCCAACAAGTCCTTTTTCAGCTCATTTGGACAACAACCCTAGGAGATATAGCCTTACAAAGTCGACCTATGTAAACTGAAAAGTGCTGACATAATGCAAAAAGCACTTTTCTGATTTTGTTTGCTGCTTTTTGGTTCCCTAGCATGCTTTATGGTCGTCCAAGGCATTTTTTGCTGCATTTTGAAGCCTTGTGAAGCTCTCCTATAAAAGGGGAAGCCTTAGTATGTAGAAGAGGTAGTTGAATGTTTATGAAAGAAGCTTATGCTTTGAATTCTCTCTAAAATCTTGAGTTCTCTTTATCCCTTCACAAAAGGTGGTGAGTCTTGAGTGGAATCCTTTATAGAATTGTTGGTGGCATTGCCTTTATGCAATTCTTGATGGATCCTTAGGCTTGATTGGTGGCATTTCCTTTAGATCAAGTCATATCTTCTTCCAAAGTGGAAATTTGCAACTAAACTCAAGCAATCTACGTCTGGCCCATTAGCACACGCTCTAGTTGGTATCAGAGCTAATCCAGGTTGGTGTTCTTGAGTTTATATCACATTTCCTAGCTTTGGTTTCATCCTTGCCAAGTTTTCATTCACCCTTGTTATGAAACTCTAGTGCATCTACACACCTTCCTAGTTTGAGCTCCACAAAAACACACTTGACCAAACACTTTTCCAAACTCACAAACCCCTTTAACCACACTTCCTTTTTCCCCAAAATACCTCATTTAACCCTCAAAGAACCCCCACAAAAAATCCAAACACAAAAACCCCCACCAAAACCCCCTCAAAATCACGTTTTCACCAAACCGTGCAACAAGGCCGAAAAGTGGCATGGGCACCCCGTGCCACTAAGCACGACCGTGCCACCCCTCTTTTCCTCCAGAACATTGGCACGGCCACCCCGTGCCACCTTGCACGGCCGTGCCACCCCCTCCCCAGCTAGTTCTTGCACCGTGCCCCCTAGCACGCCCATGCCACCTCCTAACCGAGCCCGAAACCTCTCCTCTTCTCCCTTCCCACCTTTCACCATGTTTCATGAAGAAGATCCCTCAACTAGTTCCCCTAACCGACAAGGGTACCAAGGGGTATGAGCCTAGAACAAGCTCATATCATGAGGCAAGACAATGCCATTCTAGCCTTGCAACAAAGTGTGAAGCAACTTAGTAGGCAACTTGAGGAAATGACCAACCAATTTATGACCTTCCAAAGAGGCAGAAGAACTCAAGAGCCTATTGATGATGAAGATGAACCTGGCTTCCCTAGTGACTCTATCATGGGAAGCAATCCAAGAAGGGGAGGTAGAAGACCTCCTATGGATGAGTTTAGGGACATCAAAGTGGAACCCCCGGAGTTCAATGGCAATTTGAATCCCGATGAGTTCCTTGAATGGGTCCAAGCCTTGGACCGAATCTTTGAAGCTAAAGGCTATGATGATGAGAAGAGCTTCAAGATTGCTAGTCTCAAACTTACAAGGTATGCCTCCTTGTGGTTTGAAAATGTCAAGAAGCAAAGGGCTAGAGAAGGAAGAATGAAGATCAATTCTTGGGAAAAGCTTAAGTCTCTTATGAACAAGAGATTTCTCCCCGAAAGCTACAAGCAAGACATCTACAACTGGCTATTCTCACTCAAGCAAAACAACATGAGTGTGGGTGAGTACATGAGGGAATTCGAGCAACTCCTATTGAGGGGAGGCATCCATGAACCCCAAGAGCAAACCGTGGCTAGGTTTCTCAATGGGTTGAGCCCTCTTATTACAAGAAAGGTGGAACTTCAAACCTATTTCACCTTGGATGATGTCTTCAAACTAGCTCTCAAAGTTGAAAAGAGGAAGAAAGAAAAGAAGGTCTTCGCCAAGCCATTCCCAAGGGAGCAAGTAAGTTCAAAGCCCCCATTCAAGCCCTTCTTTCCTCCTAAACCCGAAGGTACTTCACGGGTTGACAAGGGCAAGACCGTGGCACTTCCTACACCCAAAGAATTACCTAAGACACTTGAAGGCAAGAAGTGCTTTAAGTGTCAAGGGTATGGTCACTTCCAATATGATTGCCCCAACCAAAGGGTTATGACCATCCAAGAAGTTGAGGAAGTAGATGCCCTATTGATGGCAACTCAAGAGGAAGCTCATGAGGAAGAATCGGACTCCATGGAAGAAGAGACTCAACTTGAGGCCAATGATGGTGAGCTACTTGTCTTGAGGAGGGTCTTACACACTCAAGCTACTCCTTATGACAAAACTCAAATGGACATGATCTTTCACTCCCGGTGCACCATAGAAGACAAGGTATGCAACTTGATTATTGATGGAGGAAGTTGCACCAATGTGGCCTCTACCACACTTATTGAGAAGCTTGGCATTCCGACTATTTCACATCCCAAGCCTTACCATCTCAAATGGCTCAATGATGGAGGCGACATTAAGGTATCTAAACAAGCACTCATCTCTTTTTCCATTGGCAAGAAGTATAGAGATAATGTGCTTTGTGATGTCGTACCCATGAGTGCATGTCATATACTCTTGGGTAGGGCTTGGCAATTTGATAGACATGTTGTGCATGATGGGTTCAAGAACACTTATTCATTGGTCATTTAAAAAGAGAAGATAGTCTTAAACCCATTACCCCCAAACCAAATCCACAAAACAAAACCCGGGGTGGGAAGTGAGAAAAAGAGAGACCTCCTCATGTTGAGTGAAACACGGGTTAAGAGAGCTTTGAGCAAGGGTAAGCAAGTTGGAGCGTGTGCTAATGGGCCGGAAGTGAATTGCTTGAGTTTAGTTGCAAATTTCCACTTTGATGAAGGATATGACTTGATATAAAGGCTAAGCCACCAACCAAGCCTAAGGATCCACCAAGAATTGCATAAAGGCAATGCCACCAACAACTCTATAAAGGATTCCACTCAAGACTCACCACCTTTGCAAAAGGATAAAGAGAACTTAAGATTTTTGAGAGAGAATGAAAGCATAAGCGTCTTTGCATAAATATTCAACTACCTCTTCCACATCCTAAGGCTCCTCCTTATATAGGAGAGCTTCACAAGGCTTCAAATCAGAAAAAACAAGGCCTTGGTCGACCATAAAGCAATGAAGGGAACCAAAAAGCAAGAAACAAAAGCTGAAAAGTGCTTTTTACTTTATGTCAACACTTTTCAGTTTACATGGGTCAACTTTAAAAGGCTATATCTCCTATGTTTGTTGGCCCAATGAGCTGAAAAAGTACTTGTTGGAAAGGTCTTGAAGTAAGATTTCCAGAGCCTCATCTTGCAGGCAATTTGGATCACTCGTTTGGGAGATATCATGCAAAACGTGCAAGGTGGTACAGTCTGGGCAGAATCTGCAGCATGTGGAAAAAAAGCCTTCACTTGACCCATGACCTATTGCTTTGGCCTAGAACTCTTTTTATGCCCTTTGAGCTGACATAAGAAGGTTCCCAAAAAGTGGGTTTGCAGCAAATTAAACCCATTCTAAGCTTGGTTAATTAAGCCCACAAAACCGGGTTAAAAATCTGGTAACCTTGCCGTTAGAGTGCCACTTGTTGTTTTGACTTCTTTTATTATTTCCGAGGGTTTGACTTCATTTTGATGACCCAAACCCTTTAGAAGGCCTCTTGACCTTCCCAAAATAGGTGCGTCACGCATCCCAATGGTTCGGGATGAGTTTGGAATTGGAGTTCCAAAACCGCACAAGGGCCAAGTTCCCGTTGATGGAGCTCGTGAGCATTAAGGAGGACATGAGAGCTCTCTTGGACTTGTATGGACATGGCATCCGCTTCATCCTCCCCTTCTTGAATGTGATTTGCCCTCAAATCATCACCTTGTTCTTCATCCTCAAGAATACCCATGTCCCCGGGTTTGAAGGTAATGAGTACAAATTGTTTTGGCCTTAAGTAATGAGACCAATGATCAAGTGTTCTAAGAACCATGAATACTTCTTACAAGTGATGTAGATGATCTTCTTGATTCTTCAAATAAATGAGGATATCATCAAAGTAGACCACCACAAACTTCCCAAGAAAGGGCCTCAAGACCTCATTCATCATTCTCATAAAAGTGTTAGGGGCATTGGAGAGGCCAAAGGGCATCACTAGCCACTCATGAAGCCCACCCTTTTTCTTGAATGTCGTTTTCCACTCATCACCTTCCCTCATGCGGATTTGGTGATATCCACTCCTTAGATAAATTTTGGAGAAGATGGAGGAGCCATGGAGTTCATCAAGCATGTCATCAAGCCTAGGTATGGGGTACCTATACTTGATAGTGATGTTGTTGATGGTTCTACTATCCATACACATGCGGTATAACCCATCCTTCTTGGGCACTAACAAAGTCGGAACCAAGCAAGGACTCATGCTCTCCTTAACATAACCTCTTGCCAATAGTTCATCAACTTGCCTTTGAAGCTCTTTGGTCTCTTGAGGGTGACATCTATTGGCCGCTTTGCTTGGAAGTGGGGCACCGGGAATGAGGTCAATTTGATGTTCAATGCCTTGCATTGGAGGGAGGCCGGGGGGTAGATCTTGTGGGAAGACATCTTTGGATTGTGAGATGAGGGGGATGATTTTGGGATGTAAAGGAGTCACTTCCTCACTTTTGTTGCTTTCAAGCGTGAGTGAAGCTAGAACTTGCTTACCCTTGCTCAAAGCTCTCTCAACCCGTGTTTCACTCAACATGAGAAGGTCTCTCTTTTCCTCACTTCCCACCCCGGGTTTTGATTTGTGGATTTGGTTTGGGGGCAATGGGTTTAAGACTATCTTTTCCTTATCAATGACCAAAGAGTAAGTGTTCTTGAACCCATCATGCAAGACATGTCTATCAAATTGCCAAGGCCTACCCAAGAGTATATGGCATGCACTCATGGGTACCACATCACAAAGCACATTATCTCTATACTTTTTTCCAATTGAAAAAGAGATGAGTGCTTGCTTAGTTACCTTAATGTCGCCTCCATCATTGAGCCATTTGAGAGAATAAGGCTTGGGATGTGAAATAGTAGGAATGCCAAGCTTCTCAATAAGTGTGGTAGAGGCCACATTGGTGCAACTTCCTCAATCAATAATCAAGTTGCAAACCTTTTCTTGAATGGTGCACCGGGAGTGAAAGATCATGTCCCTTTGAGTCTTGTCATAAGGAGTGTCTTGGGTGTGTAAACCGCTCCTCAAGTCAAGTAACTCACCTTCATTAGACATGGTGAAAGGTTGGCAAGGAGAAGAGGAGAGGTTAAGGTTCGGAAAGGAGGTAGCACGGGCGTGCTAGGAGGGCACGGTGCAAGAATCAACTGGGGAAAGGGTGGCACGGCCGTGCAGGGTGGCACGGGGTGGTCGTGCCAATGTTCTGGAGGAAAGGAGGGGTGGCACGGTCGTGCTTAGTGGCACGGGGTGCCCATGCCACTTTTCGGCCTTGTTGCACGGTTTGGTGAAAACGTGATTTTGAGGGGGGTTTTGGTGGGGGTTTGTGTTTGGCTTTTTTGTGGGGGTTCTTTGAGGGTTAAATGAGGTATTTTGGGGAAAAAGAAGTGTGGTTAAAGGGGTTTGTGAGTTTGGCAAAGTGTTTGGTCAAGTGTGTTTTTGTGGAGCTCAAACAAGGAAGGTGTGTAGATTGGCCCCGATTTTCATAACAAGGGTGAATGAAAACATGGCAAGGATGAAACCAAAGCCAGGAAATGTGATATAAACTCAAGAACACCAACCTGGATTAGCTCTGATACCAACTGGAGCGTGTGCTAATGGGCCGGAAGTGAATTGCTTGAGTTTAGTTGCAAATGTCCACTTTGATGAAGGATATGACTTGATATAAAGGCTAAGCCACCAACCAAGCCTAAGGATCCACCAAGAATTGCATAAAGGCAATGCCACCAACAACTCTATAAAGGATTCCACTCAAGACTCACCACCTTTGCAAAAGGATAAAGAGAACTTAAGATTTTTGAGAGAGAATGAAAGCATAAGCTTCTTTGCATAAATATTCAACTACCTCTTCCACATCCTAAGGCTCCTCCTTATATAGGAGAGCTTCACAAGGCTTCAAATCAGAAAAAACAAGGCCTTGGTCGACCATAAAGCAATGAAGGGAACCAAAAAGCAAGAAACAAAAGCTGAAAAGTGCTTTTTACTTTATGTCAGCACTTTTCAGTTTACATGGGTCAACTTTAAAAGGCTATATCTCCTATGTTTGTTGGCCCAATGAGCTGAAAAAGTACTTGTTGGAAAGGTATTGAAGTAAGCTTTCTAGAGCCTCATCTTGCAGGCAATTTGGATCACGCGTTTGGGAGATATCATGCAAAACGTGCAAGGTGGTACAGTGTGGGCAGAATCTGCAGCATGTGGAAAAAGCCTTCACTTGACCCATGACCTATTGCTTTGGCCTAGAAATATTTTTATGCCCTTTGAGCTGACATAATAAGGTTCCCAAAAAGTGGGTTTGCAGAAAATTAAACCCATTCTAAGCTTGGTTAATTAAGCCCACAAAACCGGGTTAAAAACCGGGTAACCTTGCCGTTAGAGTGCCACTTGCTGTTTTGACTTCTTTTATTATTTCTGAGGGTTTGACTTCATTTTGATGACCCAAACCCTTTAGAAGGCCTCTTGACCTTCCCAAAATAGGTGCGTCACGCATCCCAATGGTTCGGGATGAGTTTGGAATTGGAGTTCCAAAACCGCACAAGGGCCAAGTTCCCGTTGATGGAGCTCGTGAGCATTAAGGAGGGCTTGAGAGCTCTCTTGGACTTGTATGGACATGGCATCCGCTTCACAAGTCCTAGCTTTACTCATGCTTGAAAGCAACAAAAGTGAGGAAGTGACTCCTTTACATCCAAAAATCATCCCCCTCATCTCACAATACAAAGATGTCTTCCCACAAGAACTACCCCCCGGCCTCCCTCCAATTAGAGGCGTTGAGCACCAAATTGACCTCCTTCCGGGTGCCCCACTTCCAAACAAAGCGGCCTATAGATGCAACCCTCAAGAGACCAAAGAACTTTAAAGGCAAGTTGATGAGCTCTTGGCTAGAGGTTATGTGAAAGAGAGCATGAGTCCTTGTTCGGTCCTGGCTTTGTTAGTGCCCAAGAAGGATGGATCTTACCGCTTGTGTGTGGATAGTAGAGCCATCAACAACATTACTATCAAGTATAGGTGCACCATACCTAGACTTGATGACATGCTTGATGAGCTCCATGGCTCTTCCATCTTCTCTAAATTTGATCTAAGGAGTGGATATCACCAAATCCGCATGAGGGAAGGTGATGAGTGGAAAACGGCCTTCAAGACCAAGGGTGGGCTTTATGAGTGGCTAGTGATGCCCTTTGGCCTCTCTAATGCCCCTAGCACTTTCATGAGATTGATGAATGAAGTCATGAGACCTTTTATTGGGAAATTTGTGGTGGTCTACTTTGATGATATACTCATTTATTCAAAGAATCAAAAAGATCATCTACATCACTTGGAAGAAGTCTTCATGGTTCTAAGAGCTCAAAAGCTATTTGGCAAGCTTGAAACGTGTGAGTTCTTTACACCCCAAGTCACCTTTTTGGGGTATGTTGTTTCTAGTGATGGCATCTCCATGGACCAAGGCAAAGTGGAAGCTATCAAGTCATGGCCAACTCCCACCACCATCACCGAGGTTAGGCGTTTCCATGGCTTGGCATCTTTTTATAGGAGAATCATCAAGGGGTTTAGCACCCTCACGACCCCCATCACTGAATGCATGAAGAAAGGTTTTTTTGAGTGGACTAAGGCCGCCCATTGTGCCTTTGAGAAACTCAAGTCCAAGCTATGTGAGGCCCCGGTGTTAGCCCTTCCGGACTTCAACAAGCTCCTTGAAGTTGATTGTGATGCAAGTGGAGTTGGTATAGGGGTTGTCCTTATGCAAGATCTACGCCCCATTGCCTACTTTAGTGAGAAGCTCAACGGTTCAAGGAAGAACTACTCAACATATGACAAGGAGTTCTATGCATTGGTGAGAGCTCTTGATCATTGGTCTCATTACTTAAGACCAAAGCAATTTGTACTCCATTCGGACCATGAAGCATTGAAGTATTTGAATGGCCAACACAAACTCAATCCAAGGCATGCTAAATGGGTTGAGTTCATGCAAAGTTTCTTATTTGTGGCCAAGCATAAGAAGGGGAGTACCAATGTGGTTGCAGATGCTCTTTCAAGGCGCATTCTCTACTAGCCGTGATGGAAGCTAGAGTCCTTGGCTTCCAATTTATCCGAGATCACTACCAAGAAGATGAGGACTTCAAGTCCTACCTCCATGACCAAGAAGGCGGCAAGCATGGCCCTTACACTCTTCAAGAGGGCTTCTTATCCAAAGGCAACAAGCTATGCATTCCAAAGGGTCCAATCCGAAAGCTTCTTGTCAAGGAAGTTCATGGTGGTGGTCTAGCTAGTCATTTTGGGATCAACAAGACCATTGACATGCTTAAGGAGCACTTTTATTGGCCAAGAATGGGAGGTGATGTTCATGAGGTAATCTCCAAGTGCCCTATTTGTCAACAAGCCAAGAGTAAATTCCACCAAGGGTTGTACACTCCTTTGCCAATCCCTAATGGCCCATGGGAAGATGTGAGCATGGATTTCATTGTTGCTCTTCCAAGGACTCAAAGAGGTAAAGATTCTATTATGGTGGTGGTGGACCGTTTTTCAAAAATGGCTCACTTCATTCCATGTGAGAAGACGGATGATGCATCCTACATAGCCCACCTGTACCTCAAAGAAGTTGTTAAGCTTCATGGCATCCCTAAGAGCATTGTGTCGGATCGTGACACAAAGTTTCTTAGCCACTTTTGGAGATGTTTATGGAGGCTCCTTGGTACTAAGCTCTTGTACAGTACCTCCCACCATCCTCAAACCGATGGCCAAACCGAAGTCACCAACAAAACTCTTGCTACTTTGCTTAGAAGTTTGGTGAGTAAAAGCATCAAGGAGTAGGATCTCAAGCTTCCCCATGCTGAATTTGCATACAACCGGACTCCTAGTTTTGCTACGGCCTACTCTCCCTTTGAATCATGTTATGGGATCAACCCTCTAACTCCCCAAGAACTCATACCACTTCCACTTGAGTCTAGAGTGAGCTATGAGGCCGAGGAAAGGGCCAAAGAGATGAAGAAGCTTCATGAAGAAATCCGGGCCAAGATTGAGAAGACAAATGAGATGTACAAAGCTAGAGCCAACAACCACCGCAAAACCATTACCTTCAAACCCGGCGACTTGGTATGGATACACTTGAGAAAGTAAAGGTTCTCCTCTAGAAGTAAGAACAAGCTCATGCCAAGAAGTGATGGTCCATTTAAGGTCCTTGAACGGATCAATGACAATGCCTACAAGATAGAGCTTCCCGGGGACATGGGTATTTCCTCCACATTCAACGTGGGTGATCTCACACCCTACCTTGAAGATGAGGAAGAAGGTGATGATTTGAGGGAAAATCACATTCAAGAAGGGGAGGATGAAACAGATGTCATGCCTACACAAGTCCAAGAGGACTCACAACTCCTCCTTCACGCTCACAAGCTACATCAAAGGGGACTTGGCCCTTGTGCGGTTTTGGAACTCCAATTCCAAACTCATCCTGAACCATTGGGATGCACGACACACCTATTTTGGGAAGTTCAAGAGGCCTTCTAAAGGGTTTGGGCCATCAAAATGAAGTCAAGCCCTCGAAAATAATAAAAGAAGTCAAAACAGCAAATTGCACTCCAACGACAAGGTTACCCGGCTTTTAACCCGGTTTTGTGGGCTTAATTAACCAAGCTTAGAATGGGTTTAATTTTCTGCAAACCCACTTTCTAGGAACCTTCATATGTCAGCTAAAAGGGCATGAAGAGAGTTCTAGGTGAAGGCATTAGGGCATAGGTCAAGAGGAGGCCTTTTCCACAAGCAGCAAAATCTGCCCCAGCCTGATATGTCTGCACATTTTGCCCCATATCTCCCAAACGGCTGCTCCAATTCACCTACACGAGGAGGCCCCTGAAGCTGACTTCTAGAGCTTTCCAAAAAGTCCTTTTTCAGCTCATTTGGACAACAAACCTAGGAGATATAGCCTTGCAAAGTTAAGCTATGTAAACTGAAAAGTGTTGACATAAAGCAAAAAGCACTTTTCTGATTTTGTTAGTTGATTTTTGGTTCCCTAGCATGCTTTATGGTCGTCCAAGGCATTGTTTTCTGCATTTTGAAGCCTTGTGAATCTCTCCTATAAAAGGGGAAGCCTTAGTATGTAGAAGAGGTAGCTGAATGTTTATGAAAAAAGCTTATGCTTTGAATTCTGTCTAAAATCTTGAGTTCTCTTTATCCTTTCACAAAAGGTGGTGAGTCTTGAGTGGAATCCTTTATAGAATTGGTGGTGGCATTGCCTTTATGCAATTCTTGGTGGATCCTTAGGCTTCATTGGTGGCATTGCCTTTAGATCAAGTCATATCTTCTTCCAAAGTGGAAATTTGCAACTAAACTCAAGCAATCTACTTTCGGCCCATTAGCACACGCTCCAATGCTTCACCAAAGAGAGTAGAAACAAAGCCAACTTTACAAGCCCTCAAACCGTGCCTAGTTGAGCTTTGCTAGGCTCCGTGGGCAGCAAAGTGGCACGATCACACCGTGCACACTAGCACAATCGTGCCACCTTGGCCGTAGCCTATTTCTTACTTTGGGTCATTCTCTTGATTTGTATTAGCTTGGGAATCCTCCTCCCTTGACATATACATCATATAACCATGGCCTGCCTTGCAAAATGTGACAAGCATCCATGGTTATTACATCACACCAAAGCTGATCTTGGTATCTCTTGCCAATTGATAAGGAAATAAGACACCGGGAGTTGACTTGGAGTGCTTTGCTTTGATTCAACCATTGTATGTTGTATGGATGTGGATGAGTTGAAGCTTGCAAACCTAATTTCTCAATCATGGTAAGAGAAACTGCGTTAGCACAACTACCACCATCAACAATTAGAGAACAAACCTTGCCTTGGACTGTACACCTCGTGTGGAAGATATTGTCTCATTGTTCATCCTTGGTGCTTTTGTGGCCATTCAAAACTCTTCTCAATACCAACATCTCGCCTTCATCAGCTTCTTCCTCAACTTCTTCTTGAGCCTCTTCAGTTTCTAGCTCATCTTCAACTTCATTTTCCTCCTCTTTAAAGTCTTCCTTAACGGCTGTCCACTTTGCTAGAGTAATAACCTTTCTGTTCGGACAATCAGAAGCAATATGACCAAGACCTTGACATTTAAAACACCTTTTATTGCTCATTGGGTTAGGGTGAGGACGAAATGGGGTTGCTGGAGCCTTTTGAGGTGCTACGGTTCTTTGTGGATTAGGAGGAAAGGGCATTTGTGGCTTAGGGGGTGAATTGGAACTCCCCATGTTAATGGGTTGGTTCCTAATGAAAGGCTTGGCAATTTGAGGTTTGTAGGGTTGCTTAGCCTTCTTTTGTTGTTCCACTTCGTGAGTTAGTACACAAACATCATCAAAAGATGTATAGGCTTGCAATTCTACCACATTAGAATACCTAGGATCAAGACCACCCAAGTATCTAACTATGGTTTGCTCTTCAGGCTCTTGAATGTCACATTTAATCATCAATTTCTCAAACTCACGGGTTTATTCTTCAACAGTCATACTACCTTGAGTGAGATTATGAAATTGAGCATAACAATCTTGGACATATGTAGGTGGAAGAAAATGTGCCTTAAGCTTAGACTTCATTTTTTCCCATGTTCGAATTCTAGACTTCCTTTCTCTAAGCCTTTTAGCATTCAAGTTTGTCCACCATAGAGAAGCATACTTTCTGAATCTTAATGCCACCAATTTAACCTTCTTATCATCAGGTATATCCTTATACCCAAAGACTCTTTCAACAGTATGTAACCAGTCAATAAACTCTTCAAGATCAAGTTTACCTTCAAATTCAGGAACTTCAGCTCTGAAATCGTTGTTGTTGGCTTGATTTCGTGGTTCTCCTCTAACCATTCTAGGCACTTCTTCTCCACTTGATGAATCAATATCATGGCTGAAGACTCGTTCATGTGCCCTTGGTTCAGATTGAAGGGTATCTTCATTCATCTTCTGCTTTTGCTTCATGAATGAGCTTCTTGGTTTCTTTGAGAGTCTTCTCGAATTTTGCTAGCTAAGAACTCATTTAGTTTCATCAAGGCTTCAAACCTTTCTTCCAATGACATACTAGATGGAGTCATGGTAGAATAGGTTGCTAGAACAAAGGGTAAACTGAATTTGTGAGAAAGGGGAAGAGGAATGATTTGTGGAAGTGGAAGGGTACACAAGGCCTAAGAGAAACCGAAGCTCTGATACCAAATATGATGTAAGTGTCAAGGGAAAACACTACCCAAGCTAACTCACATCAAAAGGAAGTGAAAACACAAGGTTTGGTCACGGCCAAGGGTGGCACGGTCGTGCCCAGGAGCACGGCCACACCGTGCCACTTTGCTGGTCACAAAACTGTGTGGAAGCCAAAAGAGTATGAATGGTGAGAATGGATGTAAATGGGAGTATTTGAAGTGGAAAAGTGAAGGAATGTGAAAGATAAAACTAAGTGAAAGCAATTAACTTATAATCCAAGCTAATTACTTCACTAAGCAAATCGTAGAGATGAATCTAGGATAGGATATAACTAAACTTGAGATTGGACACAGAATCACCACCAACTTTCAAGCTTCGGGCCCTTAATCTTGATTAAGATACAGAATCACCACTTAATTAAGGTTAAGAGTCACTTGGACACCACCTTAATTGGCCTAATTAAGGATAAGCAAGCAAGAGTTTAAAAGGAAGAAAGCAAATGCTCTCAAACTTTGGTTTTCATTCAATAAGTTATGAAATGAAGCTATGGGCTTGGAATGCTTTTATGAAGCAGCAAAATGGCCTAGCCTTACTAGCAAAACACGTCCCTCCCTCTTTCCTTACTAGAGAGGAAATGTTTAGAAGCTAATTACAACCGGTTATGCTAATCTAAGTACAAACACACTTAACTAAAACTACTACATCAAAACATGAAGTAAAACATTGTCTAAGCTAATTATACAACACTTAACATTTGATTAAACACTAAAGCAATCAGCAAAGACTTGAACTCCATGTGCCTAGCCGAAATTTGCATGGTGCTTTGCGGCTAGCCAATGGGAGTAAGGCACCACATATTGCTTTGTCTTGCTTCCATTGATTGTTCTTTCAAGGGGCAGCCAATCCTAGAGTACTTAGGAATGTGTGCCAATCTTGGAGAGCGTGCCCATCAACTTGCAAAGAAGGGTGGCCGGCTGGTTTAGGGGGAAATAAAACCGGTTTAGTTGAACCGGGTTCAAGCACTTGCTGGCCGGTTTTGGGGAATTTTGTAATCATAGCAAAAATGTTCTTGACTTGGATTTTAAACGGGGGGTAATTTTAGGATGTGTATAATCCCCCCAACCAAGAAATCAAGGTTAGGATGTGTTTTAGTGGGTTAACAAAACACAAACATAAAACCGTGCATTTGGAGGGTAAATGGGAACGGTTTGGGAAAATGCCTTGATTCTTCATCATCTTGCATGCATGACTCAAAACGAATAATTGGACCTGCAAGACAACATAAAATGGTTTCCAAAAATGTAAAAATATTAGTCTTAAGCTACAATGTAGCTTATGAAATCAAATGCACAAAATCAGGCATTTTGGAACCGATTAGCCTGTTTGTGCTAGCTTGTTCTTCTTCCAAAATGTGAGCCATTCTCTTCACTTGGGACCTTGTTCTTGGACATGTGGGGCTTGAATCTTCATGAACTTGCTCTTGGCTAGGTAGGATTGCATCATTGCTACTCTCAACTCCACCATTTGAACCAAGGTAATTTGAGTGTAGAAGAGTACACTAGTGAATTTGAAAAGCTTGTGATTAAGTGTGATTTGCATGAACCTAAAGAACAAACAATTGTTAGGTACTTGGGAGGACTTGTGATGTAAGTGTCAAGGGAAATCACTACCCAAGCTAGCTTACAACAAAAGGAAGTGAAAAACTCAACTTTGGGTCACGGCCAAGGTGGCACGGGCGTGCCTATGTGCACGGCCTGCCCGTGCCAATTTACTGGCCAAAAAGTCGTGAGGAAGTAAAAAGAGTACAGTTGGATGCTCTTGAAGTGGGATTCGGTTTTGCTCTTTTTTGTGAAGTGTAAATAGTAGAAATGGATGTAAATGGGGGTAATTGAAGTGGAAAAGAGGAGTGTGAAGGATTAACTAACTGAAAGCAATTAACTCATAATCCAAGTTAATTACTTCACTAAGTAAATCATGGAGAGGAATCTAGGATAGGATAGAACTAAACCTGAGATTGGATACAGAATCACCACCAACCTTCAAGCTTAGGGCCCTTAATCTTGATTAAGATACAGAATCACCACTTAATCAAGGTTAAGACTCACTTGGACACCACCTTAATTGGCCTAATTAAGGATAAGCAAGCAAGAGTTTAGAAAGAAGAAAGCAAATGCTCTCAAACTTTGATTTTCATTGAACAACTTATGAAATTAAGCTAAGGCCTTGGAGTGCTTTTATGAAGCAGCAAAATGGCCTAAACTACAAGTATTACACGTTCCCCCCCCTTTCCTTACTAGAGAGGAAATGTTTAGGGGTTAATTACAACCGGTTAAGTACAAACACACTTAACTAAAACTAATACATCAAAAACATGAAGTAAAACATTGTCTAGGCTAATTATACATCCCTTAATACTTGCTTAGCTACTAAAACAACCAGCAAAGGCTAGGAAGAGCATGTGCTCAGCCGAAATGTGCATGGCAAGATTGCGGCTAGCCAATAGGAAATAGGCACCATTCATCAGTTTGTCTTGCTTTCATTGGTTGTCCTTTGAAGGGGCAACCAATGCTAGAACACTTAGGGGTGTGTGCCAAGATTGGAGAGTGTGTGATGGGATCCTAGCCACTGAAGATCTTGTCCATGATGATACAAGTCCTACACGCCCAAGAACAAGGTCTCAAGTGAAGAAAATGGCTCAATTGTTGCAAGAAAGTGAAGCTAGCACAAACGGGTTCACTAGCCTCAAAGTGCCCGGTTTTGTGCATTCGATTTCCTAAGCTACATTGTAGCTTATGAGTAACATTTTTGAATTTTTGGAAACCTTTTGATGTTGTTTTGCCGGTCCATGCATGAGTTTCAAGTCATACCCTCAAGAGGATTGAAGATCAAGGTCAATTTCCAAGCTACTCCATTTTGCCCCGGTTTTGCGCGGTTGGAAACATTAATTCGATTACCCCTCAAAACCCTTTTGTAACCTTGATTTTCTTGAGGGGGGGATTCTATAAATCCTAAAATTACCCCCCCCACACCTTTAAAATCCCAGCCATGGTCAATTTTCCTATGCAAACAAAAGGCATCAAAAACCGGCCAGCAAAGCTTGAACCCGGTTTTAGAGAACCGGTTTTTCTTTCCCTTCAAACTAGCCAGCCAGCCCCTTTGCAAGTGGATGGGCACACTCTCCAACTTTGGCACACACCCTTAACTACTCTAGCATTGGTTGCCCCTTGAAGAAGAAACCAATAGAAGCTAGACAAAGAGATGAATGGTGCCGCTTTGTGATTGGCCAACCGCAATTTCTCATGCATATTTCGGCTAGCACATGGGTTCCTTGTCTTTGCTGAATGTTTAAGTGTGTAAGCAAGTGTTAAAGGTTGTATAATATTCTAGACAATATTTTACTTCTTGTTTGTGATGTATTAATTCTAGTTAATGATGTTTGTACCTAGATTAGCTTAACTAGTTGTATTAACCACTAAACATTTCCTTACTAGGAAGGAAAGGGGAGGGGGACGTGTAATAGCTGGAAACCTTGGCCATTTTGCTGCTTCATAAAAGCTTTCAAAGGCCATAGTTTCATTTCATAACTTGTTGAATGAAATTCAAAGTTTGAGAGCATTTGCTTTCTTCTTTCTAAACTCTTGCTTGCTTATCCTTAATTAGGCCAATTAAGGTGGTGTCCAAGTGAGTCTTAACCTTGATTAAGTGGTGATTCTGTATCTTAATCAAGATTAAGGGCCCTAAGCTTGAAGGTTGGTGGTGATTCTGCATCCAATATCAGGTTTAGTTCTATCCTATTCTAGATTCATCTCCATGATTTGCTTAGTGAAGTAATTAGCTTGGATTAAGAGTTAATTGCTTTTACTTAGCTAATCTTCCCCTTCCATTCACCTCCCCACTTCAAATACTCTCTTTTATATCCATTTTCACCATTTACCATTCACCAAAAGAAGCAAAAATCGAAGAAACCTACAAGTGCATTCCACCATGCTCCTTCCTTTCACTCACGGTTTTCTAGACAGCAAAGTGGCACGGTCTGACCGTGCTCATAGGCACGACCGTGCCACCTAGGCCGTGACCCAACCTTGAGTTTTTCTCTTCCATTTGACGTGAGTTAGCATGGGTAGTGATTTCCCTTGACACTTACATCATATTTGGTATCAGAGCTTCGGTTTCTCCTAGGCCTTGTGTACCCTTTCCACTTCCAAAAATCATTCCACTTCCCCTTTCTCACAAATTCAGTTTCCCCTTTGTTTTTTATAACCTATTCTACCATGACTTCATCTAGTATGTCATTAGAAGAAAGGTTTGAAGCCTTGATGAAACAAAATGAGTTCTTGGCTAGCAAAATTCGAGAAGATTCTCAAAGAAACCAAGAAGCTCAGGCATAGAATGAGTATCTTCGAAAGCAGTTGGGTTCTTTCGTGAAGCAAAAGCAAAAGATGAATGAAGATACCCTTCAATCTGAACCAAGGGCACGTGATGAAGTCTTGAACCATGATATTGATTCCTCAAGTGAAGAAGAAGTGCCTAGAATTGTTAGAGGAGAACCACGGATGTAAGCTAACAACAATGATTTCAGAGTTGAACTTCCTGAGTTCAAAGGTAAGCCTGATCCTGAAGAGTTTATTGATTGGTTGCATACAGTTGAAAGAGTCTTTGAATATAAGGATATACCTGATGATAAGAAGGTTAAATTGGTTGCTTTAAGACTTAGAAAGTATGCATCTTTGTGGTGGACAAACTTGAATGCTAAAAGGCTTAGAGAAAGGAAGTCTAGAATTCGAACATGGGAAAAAATGAAGTCTAAGCTTAAGGCACGCTTTCTTCCACCAACACATGTTCAAGATTGCTATGCTCAGTTTCATAATCTCACTCAAGGTAGTATGACTATTGAAGAATATACCCATGAGTTTGAGAAATTGATGATTAAATGTGATATTCAAGAGCCTGAAGAACAAACCATAGTTAGATACTTGGGTGGTCTTGATCCTAGGTATTCTAATGTGGTAGAATTGCAAGCCTATACATCCTTTGATGATGTTTGTATACTAGCTCATAAAGTGGAACAACAAAAGAAGGCTAAGCAACCCCACAAACCTCAAATTGCCAAGCCTTTCATTAGGAACCAACCCTTTAACCAGGGGAGTTCCAATCCACCCCCTAAGCCACAAACGCCCTTTCCTCCTAATCCACAAAGAACCGTAGCACCTCAAAAGGCTCCAGCAATCCCATTTCGCCCTCACCCTAACCCAATGAGTAATAGAAGGTGTTTTAAATGTCAAGGTCTTTGTCATATTGCTTCTAATTGTCCAAACAGAAAGGTTATTACTCTAGCAGAATGGACAGCAGTTAAAGAAGACTTTGAAGAGGAGGAAAATGAAGAGGAAAATGAGCTAGAAACTGAAGAGGCTCATGAAGAAGTTGAGGAAGAAGCTGATGAAGGTGAGAAGTTGGTACTGAGAAGAGTATTGAATGGCCATAAAAGCACCAAGGATGAATGATGTATATTTCCAAGGGTGTCAATTTCATTCCTCATACTCAACT
>JACYFF010031954.1:50178094-50232709 GCA_017589665.1 Selenicereus undatus
CGCATGTTTCTCAGACAAGGGAGAGGGAGTGGTCAATTTTGTCTTTTTGATTTGAGGAGCAGGGGATGCAGTTTTGGACAGAGGGGTTGTTTTCAGTTTCCTCTTGAGGGGTGTTTTTGAGGCTGAGGATTTCGTGGAAGTGGTTGGTATTGACGGGTTTTGTTTATCAGAAGGTTCTGAGAACACGGGGGTCCCTTGTTTGAACGAGGGATCCTCAGAGTCAGACCCAGACAAACTTGAGGAGGAGGAAATCTCCTCAATGACCGGAGCAGATGATCTTGAGGTTCTAGGGACTGACTTGAGAGCAATTCTCGCAGATTTGCGAGAAGGCTTGGAAGAAGGAGGAGAAGAGGGAGTTTCAGAGGGCTGAAACCTTGGTTGTGGCCTTGTTCTGGGCGTTCTGCTACATCTGGCCACAATTTTTATCCTTTTTCTTTTCTCTCCGGTTTGAACAGTCGGAGTGGGGAGTTCGGACTCAGGGAGAGAATTTTTCTCCTGACTTTCCTCGGATGTCTCATCCGGATGCAGATCCTCTACCCACACAGCATTCAAGGATTCGTCCCTAGTTTCTGGTGCTGTTTCTGGAAACAACCCAAAAGAACAGGGTTCGAATTCACCATAAAGCTCTGCAGAAGGTTCCAAGATTTTGTCTTGAGCCCCTGATGGTACATCCTCCGACTCGACTTGAAGAGGGTAAGCAACTGACCCTACCAAAAATACCAATTCCCTTCCACAATTGAAGGGAATGTCATCCATCCCTATCCCCACTGTTGTGAGGGACAAGCTTTTCAGAAATTTGAAAGGCTTGTAAGGAATTGGGCGAGGGGGAGCAGGGATTGAGGACGCAAGAACCAGAGAGTTTGAGTTAGAGGGTTGGTTGGAAGCCATTGTTGCAGAGGAGAGAGATTAGGGTTTTAGAGCTGTTTGCGTGAGAGGACAGACAAGACTGCAGACAGAGCACTTAAGGAGAGAGGGAGAGAGAGAGCAGTCGAGATCTTTTAAAAGATTGCAACAGGTGAAAACATTAAAAGCAAAACACATTCCCTATGTATCGAACAACCAAGGGACATACCTATTCGAGCTGCCTGTTTTTGAACATGCTTCTCTTATTACTCTACTCCATTTCTCAAGGTAGCAGTCTTCACACATGAACTTAGTAGCATATAGACTGCACAAATTCGTTAAGGGTAACAATTTCCAAGCAAGGAGAAAGAGCAGGTATTATAGGGTGTTTTTGCCAGCTTGGTCCAACTCTGAGAACAGGTGTTCTCAGGGTGTTTTCACCAACCCCAGTTCCAGTCTGTTTCTCTCGAATTGGTCTCTACTCAGTGCCTTAGTGAATATATCAGCTATTTGATTTTCAGTGGAGCAAAAATTCATTGAAATAAAGCCTTTTTCCACATTATCTCTTAAAAAATGATGTCGAATGTCAATATGTTTTGTCCTTTTGTGTTGACATGGATTTTTGGCAATGTTAATTGCACTTGTGTTATCGCAAAAGATAGGAATGCATCCAGTGTCAACACAAAAATCCTTGAGTTGTTGTCGTATCCACAACAATTGAGCACAACATGAGGCTGCCGCCACATATTCTGCTTCAGCTGTGGACATGGCAACTGAATGTTGCTTTTTGGTTGCCCACGATACCAAACAAGGTCCAAGAAAGTGAGCCATACCTGAGGTGCTCTTTCTATAAACTAGGAAACCTGTATAATCAGCATCAGCATATCCAACCAGATTAAAGTTACATCCTTTAGGATACCAAAGAGATAAATCAGGTGTGTGTTTTAAATATCTTAGTATCCGTTTAACAGCCTTAAGATGTGATTCTTTAGGGTTAGACTGAAAACGGGCACATAATCCAACACTAAAAACAATATCAGGTCTACTTGCAGTTAAGTACAAGAGTGACCCAATCATTCCTCTATAGAGCTTTTCCTCAACTGAGGGACTCCCATCATCAATCACCAATCTAGTTGATGGAGAAATAGGAGTGTCTATGGGTTTGGCCGACTCCATCCCATAACGCTTAAGTAGCTCCTTGATATACTTTTGCTGATGTATCATGGTGCCGTTTGAAGTTTGCTTGATTTGTAAGCCTAAGAAGAAGTTAAGCTCACCCATCATGCTCATTTCAAACTCACTCCTCATCATATCTGAAAATTCATTGCATAAATCATGATGAGTTGCTCCAAATATAATGTCATCGACATATACTTGAACAATCAACAAATTTTCCCCCTTAGACTTTAGAAACAAGGTATTGTCTACCTTGCCCCTTCTAAAATCATTTTCAAGTAAAAAGCTTGACAACCGTTCATACCACGCTCTTGGAGCTTGTTTTAAACCATAAAGAGCTTTGTCAAGTTTAAAAACATGATTTGGAAAATCATTATTTTCAAAACCAGGGGGTTGTTTGACATACACTTCTTCTTTAAGGTATCCGTTTAGGAATGCACTTTTAACATCCATTTGATATAATTTAATCCCCATATGAGCTCCAAAGGCTATTAAAATTCGAATAGCCTCGATACGAGCAACTGGTGCAAAGGTTTCTTCGTAATCAATCCCTTCTTCTTGATTGTACCCTTGAACCACCAGCCTTGCCTTGTTCCTAGTGACTCTTCCTGACTCATCTAGCTTATTTCGGAACACCCACTTGGTTCCAATGATTGTTCTCTCTGCAGGTTTAGGTACCAGGTGCCATACTTTGTTTCTTTCAAATTGATGGAGCTCTTCTTGCATTGCCGTGACCCAATCTGAATCTGCAAGAGCTTCATTCACACTTTTTGGCTCAATGTTAGAAAGAAAAGCATAGAAAGCACAAAAATTCTTAAGTTCAGATCTAGTTTGCACTCCAGTATTAATATCTGACAAGATTTGATCAAGAGGATGCGAACTATGGTGCTTCCATGGTCTTAGATTAAGTGAATCCACAAACACATGCTCTACTCTAGCCAGAATATTTGAAGAATCAAGCTCACAAACACCTCCTGAGCCTGTTTCTGCACCTGTTTGTAAGTCTGTTCCTGAAGAACATGGTCCCGAACAGGGTTCAACGGTGTTTCCCCCTGTTTGGTTCTCACCTTGCCTGTCATTTTGAGGAACAACTTCTGTACCTGTTTTCTTCAGGGTGTTCTCACATTGTTTTTCTTGGAACAACGATTCCTTTTGGACAAGACCTAATTCAAACTCTTCATCCTGTGCATCATTCTCATTCAAGGAGTTAGATTCATCAAATAACACATGCACACTTTCCTCAACACACAAGGTTCTTTTGTTAAAGACTTTGTATGCCTTACTGTGAGAGGAATAACCAAGAAATATTGCCTCATCACTCCTTGGATCAAACTTTCCTAAGGCATCTTTCCCATTGTTGTGTACGAAACATCTACAACCAAATGTTCTTAGATGCATAATGTTAGGTTTTTTGCCTTTGAGAAGTTCATAAGGAGTTTTGTTCAAAATGGGTCTAATCATGCATCTATTTATAATATAGCATGATGTGTTCAAGGCTTCTGCCCAAAAGTTCCTAGGAAGACCACTAGCAATAAGCATTGTTCTAGTCATGTCTTCTAGGGTACGATTTTTCCGTTCAACCACCCCATTCTGCTGAGGTGTTCTCGGGGCTGAAAAGTTATGATCAACACCATGCTCATTACAAAAGTTAGTAAAACTTGCATTTTCAAATTCAGTACCATGATCAGACCTCAAGCTAACTAATGAGTGTCCTACTCTCTTTTCAACCCTTTTGAGAAGGGCAATAAACTTCTCAAAGGTTTCATCCTTGGATGTCAAGAATAGGATCCAAGTAAATCGAGAGTAATCATCTACTATGACAAGCACATACCTCTTCCCACCTCTACTAGCTATCCTCATGGGACCACATAGATCAATGTGTAATAGTTCTAGAGGTCGGGTAGTGCTAACACATCTTTTTGATTTAAAAGAAGATCTGACTTGTTTTCCTTTTGCACAAGATTCACATACCTTGTCATCATTATACTTGGTGGAAGGTAGTCCAACGACCAAATCTTTGGAAACAAGTTTGTTTAACAGAGACAGGCTTGCATGACCTAGTCTCTTATGCCATAGCATTATATCATTAGTTAATGCATTTAAACAAGTCAGGTTATTTTGGAGAAGAGTGGAAATACAAACTTTATAAACATTTTGACATCGCTTCCCCCTCATCACAACATCTCCTGTGTCATCATTCACAACCAAGCAACGTGTTTTTGAGAACAGTACTAGGTTGTTCTTGTCACACAGTTGGGACACACTTAACAAATTGTGTTTTAACCCATCAACTAAGTGCACATTATCAATCGAGTGGGAGAGAGTTTTACCAATATTACCTATACCGACAATTGTCCCAGATTTGCCGTTTCCAAATGCTACACTCCCACCATTTAAAGCTGTAAGTGAGAGAAAATTTGATCTTTCACCAGTCATGTGCCGTGAACACCCACTATCGACATACCACAACTGCCTGTTTTCAAGGGTGTTTGTGGGGTTGTTAGTAAGGTTGTTTTCTCTCACTTCAGCCTGCAAAACAAATCACGGGTTAGTTTTGGGAACCCAGATCCACTTGGGTCCCATTTCTTTAGACATGTAAAGCTCATCTTTTCTAATCCAGATTTGTTTCACATACTTTTCATTCTTTTCATTGGCATGTTTTCTTAAAGGACAAGTATATCTATAATGACCCGTTTTACCACAATGAAAGCAAACGATGTTTTCAGGTAATCCAACATACTTTCTATGTATTGGGTAAACGGTCCGTTTATGCTTGTAACCAAGTCCCTTTTTGTTTCTACTGTGATGAGTGTTTAACCAATCAAGGGCTTGTGAAGATTTGTTCCAACGTTTGTTTGTAGCAAGGTCGGTTTTCAATTTTTCTATGGTGACATGCAAACTTTCCTTTTCGTCTAGCAAGGATTCAACCATTCCTTCCACCTCAAAGAGTTTTTCTTCTATTTTCGAATAATCTCCATTTTTCAGAAAAAGTTCTTCTCTAAGCTCATTAAAATTCTCATGCAGACCGAGTTTTTCATTTTTAAGAATTTCATTTTCAACTTCTAGATCACGAACTTCTCTTTTTAGATCAGCACAAGTATCTATCAAATTATATAGAAGTTCTTCTAGAGTAGCTTTGTTAAGACCATGTACCTGGTTCTTTAGATCTGAGAAGCTGATTGATGACTCGTCATCTGAGTCTGAGTCACTTTGTGCCATAAGTGCTACAGCACCTTCTTCAGCTTCAGAATCTCCTTCATCCTCAGAGGAGTCTCCCCAGGCAGCCAGCATAGCTTTCGAGAATCTCTTGCCCAGATTGTTTACAGGGTGTTTTCGACCCTGTTTTCGAAGGTGTTCGGGCTCCTGATCTTCTCGGAGCAGAGGGCAATTTTTGACTAAGTGATCTGGTTTGCCACACTTGAAACACCCTGTGAGCTGTTCTTTGGTGGTGGTGTTTCTGGACTTACTAAAGTCTTTTCTTTTGTTGCTCTCCTTGACCTTTTTGAAGAATTTCTTGATTTTTCTGGACATTAGGGCTATATCTTCATCTTCAAGGTCAGAGTCAGTGTCCTCATGTGCTTTCAAGGCAAGCCCGCGATCCTTCTTTTGCTCCTCTTTTTGTTGTGAGTTCCTTCTGAGTTCATAGGTCTGGAGATTACCAATCAACTCGTCGAGGGTGATTTTGTTCATGTCTTTAGCTTCTTGGATGGCTGTCACTTTGGCCTCCCACGTACGAGGTAAAATTATGAGGATTTTCCTCACCAACTCTTCAGTGGTGAAAGACTTTCCCAGGGATTTTTACTCATTCGTGATGTGGGTAAACCGTGTGTTCATATCCATCACAGTTTCACGATCACTCATATCAAACAACTCATATTGTCGCATAAGTAGCTCAATTCTAGATTGTTTAACTTGACTCATACCTTCATGAGCAACTTGTAGGGCGTTCCAGATGGCTTGGGCTGATTCACACTCAGAGATGCGAGTGTATTCATCTGGACCTAGGCCGAAATATAGTAGCTTCTTGACCCTGGCATTCTTTTCCATTTTCTTGTAATCTTCAGCATCGAACTCTTTGGGTTCCTTGGGAATCATCTTGCCATCTTCAAGCACCTTGGTGGGGCAAGGGGTCCGTTTTTGATGAGCATCCATAACTCATAATCTTCTGCCTGAATATAGCTCTCCATCCTATTCTTCCACCAACTATAATGTTGACCGTTGAAATAGGGTGGTCCAGTAATGGATTGCCCTTCAAGGATTCCTTGTGGTGTACTCATCTTCAGAATCTCTCAAGGTGTTAGCCTTTTGTGAGAGAACCCGCTCTGATACCACTTGTTGAATTTATGAGTATACTTCCACAAGAGGGGGGGTGAATTGTGGTGTCTGATTTTCGCGTTATAAGTAACAAACACCCTGACAGAGGTTGTTCTCAGATGACGAACACCCTGTTGACTTGTTTGCAGTGGGTGTTTTCAGATATTGCAAATACGAAAATCACCAAGATAAATGCGGAAATAAAGCACACACAATTTTTACGTGGAAAACACCTCTAGCCCAACTGAGGTGTGAAAAACCACGACCTACCTCTTGTAGGCTTTTAACCACTTCACTATAACCGGGCTTAACTCGTTACAAATGTAACACACCTTGTTACAACTTGCAACCACGTAACCTTCTTCCCTAAGAACGGTTACACCACGTCCAAATCTCACCAGATTGGACACGTCCAAAGTCCACACGACTGAGGACCACTCACTCACTTTTCTGATCCAAGATCAGGGTTGAAAACACCTTACTGGGGGTGCTTCTCACTAAGCAGATGTAAGGTACACTGAAGATCCTATTATGCCAATGGTTTGAAAACTCAAATTAACACAGCTTGTCACGGTTTTTCTTTGTGAATTGAAGCTCAAGAAATCTTTTCTTACTTTTGAGTAAAAACCGGGTTTTCAGAATTTTTCTTTTTACCACACTGTGTTTTCTTAATATGCGTTCTGTCTTGGAATGGGAGAGAAGAGCTAAGCTTTTAACCGAGAAGATCAACGGTAAAAAAATCAAGGAAGTTGCTGAGAATCTGCCAAGTATGGCATCAAAGGAGATTTCCAAGCAAAGGATTTTCCAAACGGCTAGTGGATAAGAAATTTCCAAATTAAAAGGGATTTGTTTCTAAAAGATAAAAACTTATCCTCTCGTTTGAAATAGCCGTGGAGAATTTCAAATAAGGAACCAGAAATCTCAACTTTGAAATTTGAATAAATCACTTCCTAAAATATAGGTGATAAAGATCTTTTGGTTTTGGAAAATATTTAGCAAAACAATTTTGGCAAATCTCCCATAATATTTCGTATCTCAAAAATATCCTTTCCAGGGCTTAATTAACTATCTTGGGATTTTAAGAAAGTATTTTAGAGCTTTTGGCCAACCGAAATAAATTTTTCCAAAATAATCGGGCATAGCCGTTTCAGTTCAGAAACACCCTAGGCACCCTGTTTGCACGGTTGTTCGCAACTGGTGTTCTGAAGTGCTTAGCGCAACTGCCGATTCAATAGGTGTTTAAAATGATGTTTTCAATATTGGCATATTAACAAGAGTCTAAATAAATAAAACCTATATACCCAAGACTTCTTGTTTTGAACCAGTCATCTTGTCCAAGATTTGTAGAGCTGCTGTGAACACCAAGGCCACCTTGTTTGCTGGAGTTGTTCTTTGCATTGCTAGAGTTCAGGAACACGCCTTACAATCAACTGTCGAGATGGTGTTCTTGACTTAATATAGAATCACCAAGTAGAACCTGTTTCGAAGACTTGTTCTCACATGTAGCAAATCAGTTAATAAAATAAAGATCGTAACCATCAGCTAGGCCTGTTTGGAGATCGTGTTTGGAGCAACATTACTTGGACAAATTTTTACACTTGGATTTGTTATCATCAAAACTAAACATAATAACGCAACACCTGATTTGGTTGCTTTTTCCTCGTCCAGGTCAAGAGTCATCACATGGCCAAAATAAGTGCAACGAGAAAGATCGATGCTGTTTAAAAAGAAAAAAAACAACGAAAAAGCGGTGCAACACGAGGACTTCAGTGGAGGTCATCCATCCTAGTTCTGATGAGATCCGGCGCATTAGTGCTAGTGTGATTACACCCGTTGGATTCTTGTGGAACAAATGTTTTCTTGAGTATACGCGGCCGCTGCGTCGCACATACAACGCGCCAATTCTAAAGAGGACGCAAGTTCATAACTGACAGCTCGGAAGCGGCGAGCTAAGCGTGCATTACGGAAGGTAGCCCGACCACCTCCATCGCCCCATGCCAGTATGGGGTTTCGTTCGTGTGTTGCTCTAAAAAAGGGCCTCTTTACTGGTTTTCACTGCCACGATTCGGTCCTAGGAGCATTATGGTTATTTCAAGTGAAGATAGCCGGAACACCTGATTTGGATGCTCTTTCCTCGTCCTGGTCAGGTCTCATCCAACGCCCACAACAAATGGAACGAGGAAGATCGAAGTTGTTGAAAAAGGAAAAAACAACGAAAAAGGGTTGCAACACGAGGACTTTGTAGGAGGTTACCCATCCTAGTGCCACTCTCGCCCAAGCACGCTTAATTGCAGAGTTCTGATGGGATACGGTGCATTAGTGTTGGTATGATCGCACCCGTTGGATTGTTGCGGAACAAATGTTTTACACTGTGTACGTGGCCCCTGAGTCGCGCATACAGCGCCCCAGCTCTAAAGAGGTCGCAAGTTCCTAACCGACAGCTCGGAAGAGGCGAGCTAAGCGTGCATTACGGACGGTAACCCAACCACCTCCATCACCCCTTGCCAGCATTGGGCTTCGTTCGTGTGTTACTCTAAAAAAGGGCCTCTGTACTGGTTTTCAGGGCCAAGGTTCGTTCCTAGGGGCATTTTTGTAATTTCGAGTTAACATAGGCGGATGGCCTAATTTGGTTGCTTTTTCCTCGTCCAGGTCAAGAGTCATCCAACGCCCATAACAAGTGGAACGAGAAAGATCCGGTGAATTATTGCTGGTATGATCGCACCCGTTGGATTCTTGCGGAACAAATGTTTTATTGAGTGTACGCGGTGGCTGAGTCGCGCGTACAGCGCGCCAGATCTGAACAGGTCGCAAGTTCGTAACTGACAGCTCAGAAGCGGCGAGCTAAGCGTGCGTTGCGGACGGTAGCCCGACCACCTCCATCGCCCCGTGCCAGCATGGGGTTTCGTCCGTGTAAAAGGGCCTCTGTACTGGTTTTCAGGGCCAGGATTCGGTCCTAGGGGCATTTTGGTAATTTCAAGTGAACATGGCAGGAAGGCCTCATTTGGATGCTTTTTCCTCGTCCTGGTCAGGTCTCGTCCAACGTCCATTACAAAAGGAACGAGAAAGATCGGTGCTATTAAAAAAGAAAAGACAACGAAAAAGTGATGTAACACGAGGACTTTCGAGGATGTCACCCGTCCTAGCACTACTCACGCCCTAGCACGCTTAACTGCGAAGTTCTGATGGGATTTGGTGCGTTAGTGCTGGTATGATCGAACTCGTCGGGTTCTTGCGGAACAAATGTTTTACTGAGCGTTCGCGGCCCCTCATTCTCGCATACGGCGTGCCAGTTCTCAAGAGGTCGCAGGTTCCTAACCGACATCTCGGAAGCCGCGACCTAAGCGTGCATTACGGACAGTAGCCCAACCACCTCCATCGCCCCGTGCCAGCATTGGGTTTCGTCCGTCTATTACTCTACAAAAGGACCTCTGCACTAGTTTTCAGAGCCTGGATCTAGGCCTAGGGGAATTATGGTTATTTCGAGTGAACATGGCCGGAAGGCCTGATTTGGATGCTCTTTCCTCGTCGTGGTCAGGTCTCATCCAACGCCCATAGCAAATGGAACGAGGAAGATTGGTGCTGTTAAAAAAGAAAAAAACAACGAAAAAGGGGTGCAACACGAGGACTTCCCAGGAGGTCACCCATCCTAGTACCACTCTCGACCAAGCACGCGTAACTGCGGAGTTCTGATGGGATCCGGTGCGTTAGTGCTGGTGTGATCGCACCTGTTGGATTGTTGCGGAACAAATGTTTTACACAGTGTACGCGGCCCCTCAGTCTCGCATACAGCGCGCCAGTTCTAAAGAGGCCGCAGGTTCCTAACCGACAGCTCGGAAGCGGCGAGCTAAGCGTGCATTACGGACGGTAGCCCGACCACCTCGATCACCCCGTGCCAGCATTGGGTTTCGTCCGTGCGTTACTCTAAAAAAGGGCCTCTATACTGGTTTTCAGGGCCAAGATTCGTTCCTAGGGGCATTTTGGTAATCTCGAGTTAACATGGATGGCCTGATTTGGTTGCTTTTTCCTCATCCAGGTCAAGAGTCATCCAACGGCCAAAATAAGTGCAACGAGAAAGATCGGTGCTGTTTAAAAAGAAAAAAACAACGAAAAAGCGGTGCAACACGAGGACTTCAGTGGAGGTCACCCATCCTAGTTCTGATGAGATCCGGTGCATTAGTCCTAGTATGATCGCACCCGTTGGATTTTTGGGGAACAAATGTTTTCTTGAATATACGCGGCCGCTGCGTCGCACATATAACGCGCCAATTCTAAAGATGTCACAAGTTCGTAACTGACAGCGCGGAAGCGGCGAGCTAAGCGTGCGTTACGGAAGGTAGCCCGACCACCTCCATCGCCCCGTGCCAGCATGGGGTTTCGTCCGTGTGTTGCTCTAAAAGAAGGCATCTGTTCTTGTTTTCAGGGCCAGGATTTGGTCCGAGGGGCATTTTGGTAATTTCGAGTGAACATGGCAGGAAGGCCTGATTTGGATGCTCTTTCCCCATCCCAGTCAGGTCTCATCCAACGCCCATAACGAATAGAACGAGAAATATCAGTGTTGTTAAAAAAGAAAAAACAACGAAAAAGGGGTGAAACACGAGGACTTCTGAGGAGGTCACCCATCCTAGTACTACTCACGCCCAAGCACACTTAACTGCGGAGTTCTGATGGGATCCGGAGCATTAGTGCTGGAACGATCGCACCCGTTGGATTATTGCGGAACAAATGTTTCATTGAGTGTACGCGGCCGCTGAGTCGCGCGTATAGTGCGCAAGTTCTGAAGAGGTCGCGAGTTCGTAACTACCAGCTCAGAAGCGGCGAGCTAAGCGTGCGTTACGGACGGTAGCTCGACCACCTCCATCGCCCCGTGCCAGCATGGGGTTTTGTCCGTGTGTGCCTCTAAAAAGGGCCTTTGTACTGGTTTTCACTGCCAGGATTTGGTCCTAGGGGCATTATGGTTATTTCAAGTGAAGATGGCCGGAAGGGCTGATTTGGATCCTCTTTCCTCCTCCTGGTCAGGTCTCATCCAACGCCCATAAAAAATGGAACGAGGAAGATCGGAGTTGTTAAAAAAGAAAAAAACAACGAAAAAGGGTTGCAACACGAGGACTTTGCACGAGGTCACCCATCCTAGTGCCACTCCAGCCCAAGCACGCTTAATTGCAGAGTTCTGATGGGATCCGGTGGATTAGTGTTGGTATGATCGCACCCGTTGGATTGTTGCGGAACAAATGTTTTACACTGTGTACGCGGCCCCTGAGTCGCGCATACAGCGCGCCAGCTCTAAAGAGGTCGCAAGTTCCTGACCGACAGCTCGGAAGCGCCGAGCTAAGCGTGCATTACAGACGATAAACCAACCACCTCCATCGCCCCTTGCCAGATTTGGGTTTCGTTCGCGTGTTACTCAAAAAAGGGCCTCTGTACTGGTTTTCAGGGCCAGGATTGGTTCCTAGGGGCATTTTTGTAATTTCGAGTTAACATAGGCGGATAGCCTAATTTGGTTGCTTTTTCCTCATCCAGGTCAAGAGTCATCCAACGCATATAACAAGTGGAACGAGAAAGATACGGTGCATTAGTGCTGGTATGATCGCACCCGTTGGATTCTTGCGGAACAAATGTTTTATTGAGTGTACGCGGCCGCTGAGTCGCGCGTACAGCACGCCAGATCTGAGCATGTCGCAAGTTCGTAACTGACAGCTCAGAAGCGGCGAGCTAAGCGTGCGTTGCGGACGGTAGCCCGACCACCTCCATGGCCCCGTGCCAGCATGGGGTTTCGTCTGTGTAAAAGGGCCTCTGTACTGGTTTTCAGGGCCAGGATTCGGTCCTAGGGGCATTTTGGTAATTTCGAGTGAACATGGCAAGAAGGCCTTATTTGGATGCTTTTTCCTCGTCCTGGTCAGGTCTCGTCCAACGTCCATAACAAATGGAACGAGAAAGATCGGTGCTATTAAAAAAGAAAAGACAACGAAAAAGCGATGTAACACGAGGACTTTCGAGGATGTCACCCGTCCTAGCACTACTCACGCCCAAGCACGCTTAACTGTGGAGTTCTGATGGGATCCGGTGCATTAGTGCTGGTGTGATCGCACCTGTTGGATTGTTGGGGAACAAATGTTTTACGCAGTGTACGTGGCCCCTCATTCTCGCATACGGCGCGCCAGTTCTAAAGAGGTCGCAGGTTCCTAACCGACATCTCGGAAGCCGCGACCTAAGCGTGCATTACGGACGGTAGCCCAACCACCTCCATCGCCCCGTGCCAGCATTGGGTTTCGTCCGTTTGTTACTCTAATAAAGGACCTCTGCACTAGTTTTCAGAGCCAGGATTCAGTCCTAGGGGCATTATGGTTATTTCGAGTGAACATGGCCGGAAGGCCTGATTTGGATGCTCTTTCCTCGTCGTGGTCAGGTCTCATCCAACGCCCATAGCAAATGGAACGAGGAAGATCGGTGCTGTTAAAAAAGAAAAAAACAACGAAAAAGGGGTGCAACATGAGGACTTCCCAGGAGGTCACCCATCCTAGTGCCACTCTCGCCCAAGCACGCTTAATTGCAGAGTTCTGATGGGATCCGGTGCATTAGTGCTGGTGTGATCGCACCTGGTGGATTGTTGCAGAACAAATGTTTTACACTATGCACGCGGCCCCTCAGTCTCGCATACAGCACGCCAGTTCTAAAGAGGCCGCAAGTTCCTAACCGACAGCTCGGAAGCGGCGAGCTAAGCGTGCATTACGGGCAGTAGCCCGACCACCTCCATCAACCCGTGCCAGCATTGGGTTTCGTCTGTGTGTTACTCTAAAAAAGGGCCTCTATACTGGTTTTCAGGGCCCGGATTCATTCCTAGGGGCATTTTGGTAATCTCGAGTTAACATGGATGGCCTGATTTGGTTGCTTTTTCCTCGTCCAGGTCAAGAGTCATCCAACGGCCAAAGCAAGTGCAATGAGAAAGATCGGTGCTGTTTAAAAAGAAAAAAACAACGAAAAAGCTGTGCAACACGAGGACTTCAGCGGAGGTCACCCATCCTAGTTCTGATGAGATCCGGTGCATTAGTGCAAGTATGATCGCACCCCTTGGATTCTTGGGGAACAAATGTTTTCTTGAGTATAAGTGGTCGTTGCGTCGCACATACAATGCGCCAATTCTAAAGAGGTCACAAGTTCGTAATTGACAGCTCGGAAGCGGCGAGCTAAGCGTGCGTTACGGAAGGTAGCCCGACCACCTCCATCGCCCCGTGCCAGCAAGGGGTTTCGTCCGTGTGTTGCTCTAAAAGAAGGCATATGTTCTTGCTTTCAGGGCCAGGATTCGGTCTGAGGGGCATTTTGGTAATTTCGAGTGATCATGGCAGGAAGGCCTGATTTGGATGCTCTTTCCCCGTCCCGGTCAGGTCTCATCCAACGCCCATAACAAATAGAACGAGAAAGATCAGTGTTGTTAAAAAAGAAAAAACAACGAAAAAGGGGTGAAACACGAAGACTTCTGAGGAGGTCACCTATCCTAATACTACTCACGCCCTAGCACGCTTAACTGCGGAGTTCTGATGGGATCCGGAGCATTAGTGCTGGTACGATCGCACCCGCTGGATTCTTGCGGAACAAATGTTTTATTGAGTGTACGCGGCCGCTGAGTCGCGCGTACAGTGCACCAGTTCTGAAGAGGTCGCGAGTTCGTAACTGACAGCTCAGAAGCGGCGAGCTAAGTGTGGGTTACGGACGAGAGCCCGACCACCTCCATCGCCCCGTGCCAACATGGGGTTTCGTTCGTGTGTTGCTCTAAAAAAGGGCCTCTGTACTGGTTTTCTCTGCCAGGATTCGGTCCTGGGAGCATTATGGTTATTTCAAGTGAAGATAGCCGGAAGGCCTGATTTGGATGCTCTTTCCTCGTCCTGGTTAGGTCTCATCCAACGCCCATAACAAATGGAACAGGGAAGATCGGAGTTGTTAAAAAAGAAAAAAACAACGAAAAAGGGTTGCAACACGAGGACTTTGCAGGAGGTCACCCATCCTAGTGCCACCCTCGCCCAAGCACGCTTAATTGCAGAGTTCTGATGGGATCCGGTGCATTAGTGTTGGTATGATCGCACCCGTTGGATTGTTGCAGAACAATTGTTTTACACTGTGTACGCGGCCCTTGAGTCGCGCATGCAGCGCCCCAGCTCTAAAGAGGTCGCAAGTTCCTAACCGACAGCTCGGAAGCGGCGAGCTAAGCGTGCATTACGGACGGTACCCCAACCACCTCCATCGGCCCTTGCCAGCATTGGGTTTCGTTCGTGTGTTACTCTAAAAAAGGGCCCCAGTACTGGTTTTCAGGGCTAGGATTCGTTCCTAGGGGCATTTTTGTAATTTCGAGTTAACATAGGCGGATGGCCTAGTTTGGTTGCTTTTTCCTCGTCCAGGTCAAGAGTCATCCAACGCCTATAACAACTGGAACGAGAAAGATCCGGTGCATTAGTGCTGGTATGATCGCACCCGTTGGATTCTTGCGGAACAAATGTTTTGTTGAGTGTACGCGCCCGCTGAGTCGCGCGTACAACGCGCCAATTCTAAAGAGGTCGCAAGTTCGTAACTGACAGCTCAGAAGCGGCCACCTCCATCGCCTCGTGCCAGCATGGGGTTTCGTCCGTGTAAAAGGGCCTCTGTACTGGTTTTTAGGGCCAGGATTCGGTCCTAGGGGCATTTTGGTAATTTCGAGTGAACATGGCAGGAAGACCTTATTTGGATGCTTTTTCCTCGTCTTGGTCAGGTCTGTTTCAACGTCCATAACAAATGGAACGAGAAAGATCGGTGCTATTAAAAAAGAAAAGACAACGAAAAAGTGATGTAACACGAGGACTTTCGAGGATGTCAGCCGTCCTAGCACTACTCACGCCCAAGCACGCTTAACTGCGAAGTTCTGATGGGATCTGGTGCATTAGTGCTGGTATGATCGAACTCGTCGGGTTCTTGCGGAACAAATGTTTTATTGAGCGTTCGCAGCCGCTGAGTCGCATATACAGAGCGCCAGTTCTAAAGAGGTCGCAAGTTCGTAATTGACAGCTCGGAAGCGGCGAGCTAAGCGTGCATTACAGAAGGTAGCTCGACCACCTCCATCGCCCCGCGCCAGCATGGGGTTTTGTCCGTGAGTTGCTTTGAAACAAGGCATCTGTTCTTGTTTTCAGGACCGCGATTCGTTCCTATGGGCATTTTGGTAGTTTCGAGTGAACATGGCAGGAAGGCCTGATTTGGATGCTCTTTCCTCGTCCGGGTCAGGTCTCATCCAACACCCATAACAAATTGAACGGGGAAAATCGGTGCTATTAAAAAGGAAAAGACAACCAAAAAGTGGTGCAACACGAGGACTTCCGAGGGGGTCACCCGTCCTAGTACTACTCACGCCCAAGCACACTTAACTGGGAGTTCCGATGGGATCCGGTGCATTAGTGCTGGTATGATCGCAACCGCTGGCTTCTTGCGGAACAAATGTTTTATTGAGTGTACGCGGCCGCTGAGTCGCGCGTACAACGCGCCAGTTCTAAAGGGGTCGCAAGTTCGTAACTGACAGCTCAGAAGCGGCAAGTTAAGCGTTCGTTCCGGACGGTAGCCCGACAACCTCCGTCGCCCCGCGCCAGCATGGGGTTTCGTCCGTGTGTTGCTCTAAAAAAGGGCCTCTGTATTGATTTTCAGGGCCAGGATTCGGTCCTAGGGGCATTTTAGTAATTTCGAGTGAACATGGCCGGATGGCGTGATTTGGATGCTTTTTCCTCGTCCTGGTCAGTTCTCGTGCAACGCCCATAACAAATGGAACGAGAAAGATCGGTGCTGCAAAAAAAGAAAAAAACAACGAAAAAGGGGTGCAACACGAGGACTTCCGAGGAGGTCACCCATCCTAGCACTACTCACGCCCAAGCATGCTTAACTGCGGAGTTCTGATGGGATCCGGTGCATTAGAGCTGGTGTGATCGCACCTGTTGGATTGTTGGGGAACAAATGTTTTACGCAGTGTACGCGGCCCCTCAGTCTCGCATACGGCGCGCCAGTTCTAAAGAGGTCGCAGGTTCCTAACCGACATCTCGGAAGCCGCGACCTAAGCGTGCATTACGGACGGTAGCCCAACGACCTCCATCGCCCCGTGCCAGCATTGGGTTTCGTCCGTTTGTTACTCTACAAAAGGACCTCTGCACTAGTTTTCAGAGCCAGGATTCAGTCCTAGGGGCATTATGGTTATTTCGAGTGAACATGGCCGGAAGGCCTGATTTGGATGCTCTTTCCTCGTCGTGGTCAGGTCTCATCCAACGCCCATAGCAAATGGAACGAGGAAGATCGGTGCTGTTAAAAAAGAAAAAAACAACGAAAAAGGGGTGCAACATGAGGACTTCCCAGGAGGTCACCCATCCTAGTGCCACTCTCGCCCAAGCACGCTTAATTGCAGAGTTCTGATGGGATTCGGTGCATTAGTGTTGGTATGATCGCACCCGTTGGATTGTTACGGAACAAATGTTTTACACTATGTACGCGGCCCCTCAGTCTCGCATACAGCGCGCCAGTTCTAAAGAGGCCGTAGGTTCCTAACCGACAGCTCGGAAGCGGCGAGCTAAGCGTGCATTACGGACGGTAGCCCGACCAATTCCATCACCCCGTGCCAGCATTGGGTTTCGTCCGTGTGTCACTCTAAAAAAGGGCCTCTATACTGGTTTTCAGGGCCCGGATTCGTTCCTAGGGGCATTTTGGTAATCTCGAGTTAACATGGATGACCTGATTTGGTTGCTTTTTCCTCGTCCAAGTAAAGAGTCATCCAACGGCCAAAGCAAGTGCAACGAGAAAGATCGGTGCTGTTTAAAAAGAAAAAAACAACGAAAAAGGGTTGCAACACGAGGACTTCCGAGGAGGTCACCCATCCCAGTACTACTCACGCCCAAGCACGCTTAACTGCGGAGTTCTGATGGGATCCGATGCATTAGTGCTGGTGTGATCACACCTGTTGGATTGTTGGGGAACAAATGTTTTACGCAGTGTACGCGGCCCCTCAGTCTCGCATACGGCGCGCCAGTTCTAAAGAGGTTGCAGGTTCCTAACCGACATCTCGGAAGCCGCGACCTAAGCGTGCATTACGGACGGTAGCCCGACCACCTCCATCGCCCCGTACCAGCATGGGGTTTCATCCATGTGTTGCTCTAAAAGAAGGCATTTGTTCTTGCTTTTAGGGCCAAGATTCGATCCGAGGGGCATTTTGGTAATTTCGAGTGATCATGGCAGGAAGGCCTGATTTGGATGCTCTTTCCCCGTCCCGGTCAGGTCTCATCCAACGCCCATAACAATAGAACGAGAAAGATCAGTGTTGTTGAAAAAGAAAAAACAACGAAAAAGGGGTGAAACACGAGGACTTCCGAGGAGTTTACCCATCCTAGTACTACTCACACCCAAGCACGCTTAACTGCGGAGTTGTGATGGGATCCGGAGCATTATTGCTGGTACGATCGCACCCGCTGGATTCTTGCGGAACAAATGTTTTATTGAGTGTACGCGGCCGCTGAGTCGAGCGTACAGTGCGCCAGTTCTGAAGAGGTCGCAAGTTCGTAACTGACAGCTCAGAAGCGGCGAGCTAAGCGTGCGTTACGGACGGTAGCCCGACCACCTCCATCGCCCCGTGCCAGCATGGGGTTTCGTTCGTGTGTTGCTCTAAAAAAGGGCCTCTGTACTGGTTTTCACTGCCAGGATTCGGCCCTGGGAGCATTATGGTTATTTCAAGTGAAGATGGCCGGAAGGCCTGATTTGGATGCTCTTTCCTCGTCCTGGTCAGGTCTCATCCAACGCCCATAACAAATAGAACGAGAAAAATCAGTGTTGTTAAAAAAGAAAAAACAACGAAAAAGGGGTGAAACACGACGACTTCCGAGGTGGTCACCCATCCTAGTACTACTCACGCCCAAGCACGCTTAACTGGGAGTTCCGATGGGATCTGGTGCATTAGTGCTGGTATGATCGCACCCGTTGGATTCTTGCGGAACAAATGTTTTATTGAGTGTACGCGGCCGCTGAGTCTCGCGTACAGCGCGCCAGTTCTAAAGGGGTCGCAAGTTCGTAACTGACAGCTCAGAAGCGGCGAGCTAAGCGTTCGTTACGAACGGTAGCCCAACAATCTCCGTCGCCCCGCACCAGTATCGGGTTTCGTCCATGTGTTGCTCTAAAAAAGGGCCTCTGTACTGGTTTTCAGGGCCAGGATTCGGTCCTAGGGGCATTTTGGTAATTTCGAGTGAACATGGCCGGAAGGCCTAATTTGGATGCTCTTTCCTCGTCCTGGTCAGGTCTCATCCAACGCCCATAATAAATGGAACGAGAAAGATCGGTGATGTAATAAAAGAAAAAAACAACGAAAAAGGGGTGCAACACTAGAACTTCCGAGGAGGTCACCCATCCGAGTACTACTCACGCCCAAGCACGCTTAACTGCGGAGTTCGGATGGGATCCGGTGCATTAGTGCTGGTGTGATCGCACCTGTTGGATTGTTGAGGAACAAATGTTTTACACAGTGTACGCGGCCCCTCAGTGTCGCATACGGCACGCCAGTTCTAAAGAGGTCGCAGGTTCCTAACCGACAGCTCGGAAGCGGCGAGCTAAGCGTGCATTACGGACGGTATCCCGACCACCTCCATCACCCCGTGCCAGCATTGGGTTTCGTCCGTGTGTTACACTAAAAAAGGGCCTCTGTACTGGTTTTCAGGGCCAGGATTTGTTCCTAGGGGCATTTTTTTAATTTCGAGTTAACATAGGTGGATGGCCTAATTTGGTTGCTTTTTCCTCGTCTAGGTCAAGAGTAATCCAACACCCATAACAAGTGGAACGAGAAAGATTCGGTGCATTAGTGCTGGTATGATCGCACCCGTTGGATTCTTGCGGAACAAATGTTTTATTGAGTGTACGCGGCCGCAGAGTCGCGCGTACAGCGCGCCAGTTCTGAAGAGGTCGCAAGTTCGTAACTGACAGCTCAGAAGCGGCGAGCTAAGCGTGCGTTGCGGACGGTAGCCCGACCACCTCCATCGCCCCGTGCCAGCATGGGGTTTCGTCCGTGCAAAAGGGCCTCTACACTGGTTTTTAGGGCCAGGATTCGGTCCTAGGGGCATTTTGGTAATTTCGAGTGAACATGGCAGGAAGGCCTTATTTGGATGCTTTTTCCTCGTCCTGGTCAGGTCTCGTCCAACGTCCATAACAAATGGAACGAGAAAGATCAGTGCTATTAGAAAAGAAAAGACAACGAAAAAGTGATGTAACACGAGGACTTTCGAGGATGTCACCCGTCCTATCACTACTCACGCCCCAAGCACGCTTAACTGCGGAGTTCAGATGGGATCCAGAGCATTAGTGCTGGTACGATCGCATGCGTTGGATTCTTGCGGAACAAATGTTTTATTGAGTGTACGCGGCCGCTGAGTCACTCGTACAGCGCGCCAGTTCTGAAGAGGTCGCAAGTTCGTAACTGACAGCTCAGAAGCGGCGAGCTAAGCGTGCGTTGCAGACGGTAGCCCGACCACCTCTATCGCCCCGTGCCAGCATGGGGTTTCGTCCATGTGTGCCTCTAAAAAGGGCCTCTGTACTGGTTTTCACTACCAGGATTCGGTCCTAGGGGCATTATGGTTATTTCAAGTAAAGATGGCCGGAAGGCTTGATTTGGATCCTCTTTCCTCGTCCTGGTCAGGTCTCATCCAACGCCCATAACAAATGGAACGAGGAAGATCGGAGTTGTTAAAAAAGAAAAAAACAATGAAAAAGGGTTGCAACACGAGGACTTTGAAGGAGGTCACACATCCTAGTGTCACTCTCGCCCAAGCATGCTTAATTGCAGAGTTCTGATGGGATCCGGTGCATTAGTGTTGGTATGATCGCACCCGTTGGATTGTTGCGGAACAAATGTTTTACACTGTGTACGCGGCCCCTGAGTCGCGCATACAGCGCTCCATCTCTAAAGAGGTCGCAAGTTCCTAACCGACAGCTCGGAAGCGGCGAGCTAAGCCTGCAATACATACGGTAACCCCACCACCTCCATCGCCCCGTGCCAGCATTGGGTTTCGTTCGTGTGTTACTCTAAAAAAGGGCTTCTGTACTAGTTTTCAGGGCTAGGATTCGTTCCTAGGGGCATTTTGGTAATTTCGAGTTAACATGGGCGGATGGCCTAATTTGGTTGCTTTTTCCTCGTCGAGGTCAAGAGTCATCCAACGCCCATAACAAGTGGAACGAGAAAGATCCGGTGCATTAGTGCTGGTACGATTGTACCCGTTGGATTCTTGCGGAACAAATGTTTTATTGAGTGTACGCGGCCACCGAGTCGCTTGTAAAGCGCGCCAGTTCTAAAGAGGTCGCAAGTTCGTAACAGACAGCTTGGAAGCGGCGAGGTAAGCGTGCGTTACGGACGGTTGCTCGACCACTTTCATCGCCCCGTGCCAGCATGGGGTTTCGTCTGTGTGTTGCTCTAAAAAGGGCCTCTGTAATGGTTTTCAGGGCCAGGATTCGGTCCTAGGGCATTTTGGTAATTTCGAGTGAATATGGCAGGAAGGCCTTATTTGGTTGCTTTTTCCTCGTCCTGGTCAGGTCTCGTCCAACGTCCATAACAAATGGAACGAGAAAGATCGGTGCTATTAAAAAAGAAAAGACAAGAAAAAGGGATGTAACATGAGGACTTCTGAGGATGTCACCCGTCCTAGCACTACTCATGGCCAAGCACGCTTAATTGCGAAGTTCTGATGGGATCTGGTGCATTAGTGCTGTATGATCGAACTCGTCGGGTTCTTGCGGAACAAATGTTTTATTGGGCGTTCGCGGCCGCTGAGTCGCACATACAGAGTGCCGGTTCTAAAAAGGTCGCAAGTTCGTAACTAACAGCTCGGAAGTGGCGAGCTAAGCGTGCGTTACAGAAGGTAGCTCGACCACCTCCATCGCCCCGCACCAGCATAGGGTTTCGTCCGTGTGTTGCTTTGAAACAGGGCGTCTGTTCTTGTTTTCAGGGCCAAGATTTGTTCCTAGGGGCATTTTGGTAGTTTCGAGCGAACATGGCAGGAAGGCCTGATTTGGATGTTCTTTCCTCGTCCTGGTCAGGTCTCATCCAACGCCTACAACAAATTGAACGGGGAAGATCGGTGCTGTTAAAAAAGAAAAGAGAACGAAAAAGTGGTGCCACACGAGGACTTCCGAGGGGGTGGCCCGTCCTAGTACTACTCACGCCCAAGCACGCTTAACTGGGAGTTCCGATGGGATCCGGTGCATTAGTGCTGGTATGATCGCACCCATTGGATTCTTGCGGAAAAAATGTTTTATTGAGTGTACGCGGTCGCTGAGTCGCGCGTACAACGCGCCAGTTCTAAAGGGGTCGCAAGTTCGTAACTGACAGCTCAGAAGCGGCGAGCTAAGCGTGCGTTGTGGACGGTAGCCTGACAACCTCCATCGCCCTGCGCCAGCATGGGGTTTCGTCCGTGTGTTGCTCTAAAAAAGGGTCGTTGTACCGGTTTTCAGGGCCAGGATTCGGTCTTAAGGGCATTTTGGTAATTTCGAGTGAACATGGCCGGAAGGCCTGATTTGGATGCTTTTTCCTCGTCCTGGTCAGGTCTCGTCCAACGCCCATGACAAATGGAACGAGAAAGATCGGTGATGTAAAAAAAGAAAAAAACAACGAAAAAGGGTGCAACACGAGGACTTCCGAGGAGGTCACCCATCCTAGTACTACTCACGCCCAAGCACGCTTAACTGCGGAGTTCTGATGGGATCCGGTGCATTAGTGCTGGTGTGATCGCACCTGTTGGATTGTTAGGGAACAAATGTTTTACACAGTGTACGCGGCCCCTCAGTCTCGCATACAGCTCGCCAGTTCTAAAGAGGTCGCAGGTTCCTAACCGACAGCTCGAAAGCGGCGAGCTAAGCGTGCATTACGGACGGTATCCCGACCACCTCCATCACCCCGTGCCAGCATTGGGTTTCGTCCGTGTGTTACTCTAAAAAAGGGCCTCTATACTGGTTTTTGGGGCCAAGATTCGTTCCTAGGGGCATTTTGGTGATCTCGAGTTAACATGGATGGCCTGATTTGGTTGCTTTTTCCTCGTCCAGGTCAGGAGTCATCCAACGGCCAAAATAAGTGGAACGAGAAAGATCGGTGCTGTTTAAAAAGAAAAAAACAACAAAAAAGCAGTGCAACACGAGGACTTCAGAAGAGGTCACCCATCCTAGTTCTGATGAGATCCGGTGCATTAGTGCTAGTATGATCGCACCCGTTGGATTCTTGGGGAACAAATGTTTTCTTCAGTATACGCGGCCGCTGCGTCGCACATACAACGCGCCAATTCTAAAGAGGTCGCAAGTTCGTAACTGACAGCTTGGAAGCGGCAAGCTAAGCGTGCGTTACGGAAGGCAACCCGACCACCTCCATCGCCCCGTGCCAGCATGGGGTTTCGTCCGTGTGTTGCTCTAAAAGAGGGCATCTATTCTTGTTTTCAGGGCCAGGATTCGGTCCGAGGGGCATTTTGGTAATTTCGAGTGAACATGGCAGGAAGGCCTGATTTGGATGCTCTTTCCCCGTGCTGGTCAGGTCTCATCCAACGCCCATAACAAATAGAACGAGAAAGATCAGTGCTGTTAAAAAAGAAAAAACAATGAAAAAGGGGTGAAACACAAGGACTTCCGAGGAGGTCACCCATCCTAGTACTACTCACGCCCAAGCACGCTTAACTGCGGAGTTCTGATGGGATCCAGAGCATCAGTGTTGGTATGATCGCACCCGTTGGATTCTTGCGAAACAAATGTTTTATTGAGTGTACGCGGCCGCTGAGTCGCGCGTACAGTGCGCCGGTTCTGAAGAGGTCGCAAGTTCGTAATTGACAGCTCAGAAGCGGCGAGCTAAGCGTGCGTTACGGACGGTAGCCCGAAAACCAAAGGAGGATTTGATGTACTTTGGTGTATAACACGGTGGGGGAATGGAACCAAACTAGCACTTCAAAAAATTCAACTCAAAACAAGCAACTTTTCACCGACATGGGGTGGCACGGTCGTGCCTTAGTGCCCAGCCACACCGTGCCACTTTCCTGCCCACGGAAACTAGGAAATCCTAGTTTTTCATGGTTGAAAGCAATGGATGCTTGGCTTTTGTTCTAGGTCTTTTGTGTAGTCTAGGCCGTGAACATGAGTGGAAATGGGGATGTTTGAAGTGGAAATATGAAGGGATATGATGGAGATGCTAAGTGATAGAAATTAACTTAAGAATTTCAAGCTAATTCCTCACTTAGAAACCGTGTACATCAAGATAGGATGGATAAAGCTAAACTTTAGGATTGGATACAGAAACACCACCAATCTTCAAGCTTAGGGCCCTTAACTTCGATTAAGATACAGGTGACACCACTTAATCTAGGTTAAGACTCACTTGATCTAGGTTAAGACTCACTTGGCCTAATTAAGGATAAGCAAGCAAGAATTTGATATGTGCCTAAGCACCGAAAGCAAAATGCTCTCAACTTTGTATTTGATTTCAATTCTGATATGGTCCTTGAGCTATGGCCGTGGGGCTCCTTTAATAGGCAGAAAAAAATGGCCAAGCTTCACTATTTTACAAGCAAGCAAGCACCTCCCTTTGCCTTAGTAGTTAGGAAAGGTGTTAGTTTGCTAATTACAAGCTGATTTTGCTAACCTAGATTACAAGCATACTTAACTATTCTAATACATCAAAACATGAAATAAAACTATATCTAAACTATTAATACATCACTTAACACTTGCTTAGGCATTAATACAACCAGCTAAAGACTAGAAATGCATGTGCTTCAGCCGTCTTTTGCATGTTACTCTGCGGCTAGCCAATGAGAGCAGGGCACCACATTGTTGCTTTGTCTTGCTTCCATTGGTTGTTCTTTCAAGAGGCAGCCAATCCTAGAGCACTTAGGGACGTGTGCCAAGCTTGAAAAGCATGCCCATCAACTTGAAAGTAGTGTTGGTCGGCTGTTTGGTGAAGGACAAAACCGGTTCAGTTGAACCGGGTTCAAGCATGCTACTGGCCGGTTTTGTTGCAACTTGTAAGCTTATGAAAAGTGAGTATGTTGAGTTATTATATTTAAGTTTTGATGATAACAAATCCAAGTGTAAAAATTTGTGCAAGTAATGTTGCTCCAAACACGATCTCGAAACAGGCCTAACTGGTGTTTGTAATCGTTATTGTATTAACTGGTTTGCTACATGTGAGAACAAGTCTTCAAAACAGGTTTTAATTGGTGATTCTATATTAAGTCAAGAACGCCATCTCGACAGTTGATTGTAAGGCATGTTCCTGAATTCTAGCAATGCAAAGAACAACCCCAGCAAACAAGGTGGCCTTGGTGTTCACAGCAGCTCTACAAATCTTGGACAAGATGACTGGTTCAAAACAAGAAGTCTTGGGTATATAGGTTTTATTTATTTAGACTCTTGTTAATATGCCAATATTGAAAACGCTTTTTAAACACCTCTTGAATCGGTATTTGCGCTAAGTGCTTCAGAACACCAGTTGCGAACAACCCTGCAAACAGGGTGCCTAGGGTGTTTCTGAACTGAAGTGGCCATACCCGGTTATCTTTGAAAATTCATTTCGGTTGGCCAAGATCTCCAGAATACTTTCTTTAAACTCCAAGATTGCTATTTTTCTGGAAAGGATATTTCTTGAAAATATTATGGGAGATTTGCGAAAATAGGTTTTGGGAGATTTGCCAAAACTAAAAGATTCCCTTTGCCTATATTTTCGGATATGATAAAATTTCAAAAGCTGAAAATTTCTGGTTGCCTTTTGAATCTTCTTCTCTGCTATGGGAAGATAAGGGTTATCCCTTAAGATAACAAATCCCTTATACTTTGGGAAAAGTTTATCACTAGCCGTTGGGGAGTATCTTTGCTTGAAAATCGTTTTCCATACTTAGCTGATTCTTTGGTCTTGACCATTGGATTTTTTGTGTATAAAATCTCAGTTTTTTCACTCTCATTTAGAGAGACAAGAAAGCAAGAGAGAAAAACGAGAAACACACAACATATGCAAAAAGGAAAATTTCAAAAGTGATTTTTCTAGTGAGAAGAATTTTTCGAGCTACACTTGAGAAAAGAAAGACCGACACAAGTTGTGTTTAAACTGAGCTTTCAATATATTGGCATAATAGGATTTTCATTGTGCCTTACATATGCTTAGTAAGAAGCACCCCCAGTAAGGTGTTTGTTGACTTTGATCCCAGATCAGTCGAAAGTGAGTGAGTGTGTCCTAGTCGTGTGGACTTTGGACGTGTCCAATCTGGTGAGATTTGGACGTGGTGTAACCTGTCTTAGAGAAGGAGGTTACGTGGTTGCAAGTTGTAACAAGGTATGTTACATTTGTAACGAGTTAAGCCCGATTTAGTGAAGTGGTTAAATCCTACATGAGGTAGGTCGTGGTTTTTCACACCTCAGTTGCGCTAGAGGTGTTTTCCACGTAAAAATTGTGTGTGCTTTATTTTCCGCATTCATCTTGGTGATTTTCGCATTTGCAATATTTGAGAACACCCTCTGCAAACAAGTCACAAGGGTGTTTGTTATTCACAACGCGAAAATCAGACACCACAATTCACCCCCCCTCTTGTGGTAGAATACTCACGAACTCAACAGAGAATGATTGTGATTTCAGGCCATGGGGGGTAACTTTGGGATGTATATACCCCCCACAAAGAAATCAAGGTTAGGACATTTTTAAGTAGGGTAATTAGGCTTAAACATTTTACGGCGCAGATTAGGGCCTAATCTGACCAGTTTGGGAAAAGTCCTTGATCTCTCATCCTCTTGTGGGTATGATTGAAAATTAATGCTTGGACCTAAAATTAGACATCATGAGGATTCCAAAAATGTATAATTTGAAGACTTAATCCATCATATAGCTTAAGTTGTGACTTAAACAAAACCGTGCTTCTTCATATCTTGCTGGGCAGTTTTGACACCTTGAGTTTAACTGATGATTTGAACGACCAAATGAAGTCCAAATTGGACGCAACATGATTTTTTGGAAAGCTGACATCTTGAAATTCAAATCCATGTAAAAATATCAGACTTAAACCATGTGGATGCATGTTGAATTTTGCACACAAAAGTGGGTCAGTGCTGGATTCGAACCCTTGCCCTGCAATTTTGAAGCTTAAACAAAACTTGGATGAATTATTCATCCTTTAACCAACATTATTAACTTACTTAATTGATTTGATTCATTTTAAAACAAAGGGGGTGGAGGGATATCCATCATCCTCCCTTTGTTAAAAATGATTTGTCCTCAAATCAATTTAGGTGATTACCTCCTCTTCGTTCTTCATGGAATGGCTGAAAAAGAATCAACCATGCAAATAAATCTTCTTTGAACTTGGAGGCTCTTTTTTCTTCATGTCCCTTGTTGATTTGAATGTGGGATGTAAGGGACTCCTTGAACATGCCAAGAACCACTTTCTCACTTACTCTTAATGCATGATTAGGAGTGGTAAGTGATAGTTCTAAGTTCACTTGACAGAAACTTGAATAGAGTGCTTTGGGTGTGGGTGGAGTGGGGAAATTGGTTGATGGTTCACCAATAGATAGAAAAGAACACTTCTACTCTCTTTATCTTTTGGTGGGTGGTGGGTGGGTATGGACAATAGGTCTCCTTCATCGGCTTCTACCATGACTTCTTCAAGTTCTTCTTTGCCATGGTCTTTAACTTCCTCTTCTACTTGAACCTCTTCTGTGGCCTTCCATTCAGCTAAGGTAACATACCTTCTGTTAGGACATTCAGATGCTAAGTGACCAGCTCCTTGGCACTTAAAACATTTTGGAATTCCTTTAGGAAGGGGTCTTTGTGAGGATTGAGGGAATAGGTTCTTTAGTGGAGTTTGGCTTTTTTGTGGAGTTGGGGAAGTGGATGCCGTGGGTTGGAGGGTGGATGGTGAAGATGAACTCCCCTTGTTAAAGGTTTTTTCTTGTGGTGGTGGCTTTGGATTTTTATGTTTTGGGAGCGGTTTACTCTTCCTTTGCTATTCCACCTTATGAGCTAACACACATACTTCATCAAAAGTAGAGTAAGCTTGCAAATCAACAATATTAGCATACCTAGGATCAAGTCCTCCCAAGTACCTAACAATTGTTTGTTCTTCAGGTTCATGCAAATCACACTTAATCACAAGCTTTTCAAATTCACGAGTGTACTCTTCTACACTCAAATTACCTTGGTTCAAATGGTGGAGTTGAGAGTAGAAATCTTGAACATAAGTTGGAGGAAGAAATCTAGCTTTGAGCTTTAACGTAATCTTTTCCCAAGTTCTGATTTTGGACTTCCTTTGTCTTACTCTTTTGGCACACAAGTCAGTCCACCAAAGAGAAGCATATTTTCAAAGTCTTAAAGCAATCAGCTTTACCTTCTTGTTGTATGGGTGTCCTTGTACTCAAAAATCCTTTCAACTGTGTGTAACCAATCCAAGAAATCTTCAGGGTCAAGCTTGCCTTCAAATTCTAGAACTTCAATCTTGAAATCGTTGGAGCTAGCTTGAAACTGTGGATCTTGTCTAGTCATCCTCAATGGTTCATCCTCACTAGATGAATCAAGAGTATGGCTAAACACTTGCTCTTGTCTTTGTGATTCTGAATGGATAGGTCCTTCACTTACTTGTTGCTTTGGCTTTGAATAGGCATCAAGCTGTTTTTGGAGGTACTTGTGTTGAGCTTGAGTTTCTTGGTCTCTTCATGCATCTTCTTGAATCCTTCTAGTTAGAAACTCATTTTGCTTCATTAAAGCATCAAACCTCTCTTCCAAGGTCATGGTTGTAGAACTCATATTGAAGTAAGTGGCTAAAACAAAGTAGGATCTGATTTTGTGACAAAGGGGAAAGACTTTTTGTGGAAGGGTGGAGGATGCACCAAGCCTAGGAGAAACTAGGCTCTAATACCAAAATTGATGTATCTACTGAGGCCTCTAGCTATGGCTCGAATTGAGAGTCCAAGCTAAGACACAATCAAGGGAAAAACAAGTGAAAATGGGCACATGAAATGATGGTTGTGAGGTATCAAGTATGTGAAGGGAGAATGAAACCTAGAATCAAGTGATTCTAAGCGAAAACCAAAGGAGGATTTGATGTACTTTGGTGTATAACACGGTGGGGGAATGGAACCAAACTAGCACTTCAGGAAATTCAACTCAAAACAAGCAACTTTTCACGGACATGGGGTGGCACGGTTGTGCCTTAGTTAGATACCGTGCCACTTTACTGCTGATGTAAGTGTCAAGGGAAATCACTACCCAAGCAAACACTCATCAAGAGGGGAGCAAAAACACAAGACTTCTCACGGCCAAAGGTGGCACTGTCGTGCCTAGAGGCACGGTGTGGCCGTGCCACTTTGCTGCCCTTGGAAACTAGAAAATGCAAGTAAGGCACGGTTTGAGTGCCTTTGATGTTTGCCTTGTTTCTAGCCCCTTTAGAGATGTACAAGCCGTGGAATGGGATTGAAATAGAGGTATTTGAGGTGGGAAAGTGAATGGAGATGGAAGATGAAATAAGTGATATTCAAGAGCCTGAAGAACAAACCATAGTTAGATACTTGGGTGGCCTTGATCCTAGGTATTCTAATGTGGTAGAATTGCAAGCTTATAAATCCTTTGATGATGTTTGTGTACTAGCTCACAAAGTGGAACAACAAAAGAAGGCCAACAACCTCACAAACCTCAATTTGCCAAGCCTTTCATTAGGAACCAACCCTTTAGCAAGGGGAGTTCCAATCCACCCCCTAAGCCACAAATGCCCTTTCCTCCTAATCCACAAAGAACCGTAGCACCTCAAAAGGCTCCAACAACCCCATTTCGCCCTCACCCTAACCCAATGAGTAATAGAAGGTGTTTCAAATGTCAAGGTCTTGGTCATATTGCTTCTGATTGTCCAAACAGAAAGGTTATTACTCTAGCAGAATGGACAGCTGTTAAAGAAGACTTTGAAGAGGAGGAAAATGAAGTTGAAGATGAGTTAGATATTGAAGAGGCTCATGAAGAAGTTGAGGAAGAAGCTGATGAAGGTGAGATGTTGGTGTTGAGAAGAGTATTGAATGGCCACAAAAGCACCAAGGATGAACAACGAGACAATATCTTCCACACCGGGTGTACAGTCCAAGGCAAGGTTTGTTCTCTAATTGTTGATGGTGGTAGTTGTGCTAATGTGGTTTCTCTTACTATGATTGAGAGGCTAGGTTTGCAAGCTTCAGCTCGTCCACATCCATACAACATACAATGGTTGAATCAAAGCAAAGGACTCCAAGCCAATTCCCGGCGTCTTATTTCCTTATCAATTGGCAAGAGTTACTAGGATCAGCTTTGGTGTGATGTAATACCCATGGATGCTTGCCACATTTTGCTAGGCAGGCCATGGTTATATGACAGGAAGGTTATGCATGATGGATTTCTTAACACCTACTCCTTGTTCAAGGAAGGCAAGAAGATCACCTTGAAACCATTATCCCCATCCGAGCTCCACAAAAACAAACCCACAAAAGGCCATGACAAATCTGGTTGCTTACTCACCTTTAGTGAAACTCTTTTGAAAGCTTCAAATCATGAATTCAAAGCTTTTAAAGAGTGGATCTTAACCTTACAAGATGAACCCGAAAACCCCATGCCAACCCACCCTTTGCCAAAACACTCATCCAAACATTCTGTCATCTATTTCCAGAAGAGATACCCTTGGGCTTACCCCCTAAAAGGGATATCCAACACCACATTGACCTCATCCCAGGGTCCATTGTCCCAAATAAACCAGCTTACAGAATGAATCCAAAGGAAACCATGGAAATTCAAAGGCAAGTGGAAGAATTGATGTTCAAGGGCCTTGTACGTGAGTCACTTATCCCATGTGTCGTGCCTGCTTTATTGGTTCCCAAGAAGGATGGTAGTCAACGAATGTGTGTGGACAGTAGGGCCATCAACAAGATCACTATCAAGTATAGGTACCCCATACCTAGACTTGAAGATATGCTAGACGAACTACATGGCTCTAAGGTATTTTCAAAGATTGATCTGAGAAGTGGCTACTACCAGATTCGTATCAGAGAAGGAGATGAGTGGAAGACTGCATTCAAAACCAAGGGAGGATTATATGAGTGGCTTGTTATGCCCTTTGGTCTTTCAAATGCTCCTAGTACATTCATGCGGCTTATGAATCAAGTGTTCAAACCCTATATTGGTAAGTTCGTGGTGGTCTACTTTGATGACATTCTTATCTATTCCAAGGACGAACAAGCACATCAAGATCATCTTACTCAGATTATGCATGTCCTAGAACATGAGCAGGTATATAGTAATCTTAAGAAGTGTACCTTTTTCACTCATGAAGTTACCTTCTTAGGTTACATTGTATCAAGTGAAGGTGTCAAGGTAGATGAAGGGAAGATAGAGGCTATTCACAGCTGGCCTCAACCACAAAGCATACATGATGTTCGAAGCTTCCATGGTTTGGCTTCTTTTTACTAGAGGTTTATTAGAAGTTTCAGCACCATTATGTCCCCTATGACTGAAGTGCTTAAAGGATCATCATTTCAATGGAATCCTAAGCCACAATCTGCCTTTGAAGAGATAAAGAAGAAGCTCATTAAAGCACCGGTACTTGCATTGCCATGTTTTGAAAAGGTGTTCGAGGTTGAATGTGATGCATCTGGCATTGGAATTGGAGGAGTTTTAACTCAAGAAGGTAAACCCATAGCCTTCTTTAGTGAAAAACTCTGTGACTCAAGAAGAAAGTACTCCACATATGACAAGGAATTCTATGCTATCATTCGGTGTCTAGAGCATTGGAGTCATTATTTGGTGGCTAGTGAGTTTATACTTCATTCTGATCATGAAGCCTTAAAGTACATCCAAGGCCAACATAAACTTAACTCACGCCATGCTAAATGAGGTGAGTTCCTCCAGTCATTCCATTTCGCCATCAAGCATAAATCAGGAAAGTTGAATCAAGGTGCAGATGCATTATCTAGGAGGCATCTTCTATTATTTCAATTGGATGCTCTTATTCTTGGCTTTGAGCATCTCAAGAGTTTATATGCTGAAGATGAAGACCATGGGAGTTTATTTGCTGCATGTTCAAAACACCCCAAGGGAGATTTTCTAGTCCAAGATGGTTATCTATTCAAAGGAGTGCAATTGTGTATTCCTAAGTGTAGCACACGTGAACTTCTAATCAGGGAGGTTCATGGAGGTTCTTTAGCAGGTCATTTTAGAGAGTCTAAGACCCTTACTGATGTATATGTCAAGGGAAGAGGACACCCAAGCCAATACACATCAAGAGACAACCCAAGAAACAAGCAAGGACTCGGCCAAGGGTGGCACGGTTGTGCTAAGGATTTGCAACCACAAACTCAAACTAGAGAAATCAAGGATAAGAAGAAAACCGAAACTAGCCAAGGCTTGGATACAGATATCACCACCAAGACTTGAAGCTAGGGCCCTCAACAACCTTCTTGGATACAGATTTCACCACCAAGGAGTTGCTAAGACTCTTGCTAGATCACCACTCAACCCGGCCAAGGAGGAGATAAGCTAGAAGAGAGTTTGAGAGTGCAAAGGAGCTAAGGCTCAACTTCATTCAACAAATTGGCAAAAGTGTTCTTACAATGTAGCAAGAGGGCTTATATACTCCCTCACTAAGGCTAAACATCAGCCACAACTTCAAAATAACAATCCTAAAACTAGGTACAATTTGGGTCCCCAAAATGCACTAAAACAAGCTAGATGCACCCGTGGCTTGACAACGCTTCATTGTTGATCTTGAGGATGATGTGTCGACCTTAGATGCTTAGGGGACTCCAATCAGAAGCTTGGCTCTATAAACAAGTCATTTGCAAGTGGATTAAGCCTTGAGAAGAACAAAATACCTCAAAAAGAACACCCTTGTACCCGACTGTCCTATTACCTGGTTAAAGGATTTTTAATCCTTCTTTTGCTGGTTAATAGCTCCACAAGAGGGTACTTTAGCTGGGATTTTTAATGGCCACTTGATAATATTTTTGAAGTGTTTCCCAGCCGTAAAATTCGCATTTCAAAAGGTGGAGCTTTGGGCACTAAACGGACACATTTTCCAGCACCGGTCAGAACTGCAACAGGATATAGTGCCTGACTTCAACTGCTCTTTTGAGGGGGCAAATGACCTAAAATTGGTATTATTGGAAAGATAAATTCCTAAACTTAAACTTAGGCCCCATGAAACCCAATCATACCTTGAGGAAGATCATGAAATAACGTGCACAAAACCGGGCTTGTGCACTGACCTGAAACCGTGAGTGAATAGAATGTTCTCTTGGCATGTTTGGTTGATTTCTTGCATCTTTCCCATGAAACTCGACCCTTTGGGACCTCCTTGAGGACTTGAGATCATGCCCATGGATGGGTCTCCATCATCCTCCCCTTGTTGAGAAGAATTTGCCCTCAAATTGAGCAAATGATCATCCTCCAAGTAGGGGCTCAAGTCGGCTACATTGAAAGAGGCCGAGACCCCATAATCCCCGGCCAAGTTTACCTTATATACATTATCATTGATCTTCTCTAGGACCTCAAAGGGGCCATCCGCCCTTGGCATCAATTTGCTTTTCCTTTTGGAAGGAAATCTCTCCTTCCTTGGATGTACCCAAACTAGGTCCCCGGGTTGGAAGGTCACTTTCTTCTTGTGCTTGTTTGCTTGTTCTTGATACAAAGCATTGGTCTTTTCAATTTTGGACTTGACCACTTCATGAAGCTTTTGAATTTCCTCCACTCTTTTGCTAGCCTCCACGTGAGGCTTCTCATTCATGCCCCTTGGAACAAGATCACATGGGCTTAAGGGGTCCACTCCATACACTACCTTGAAAGGAGATAAGCCAGTTGACTTGCTTGGAGACTTGTTGTATGCAAATTCGACTTGTGATAAGAGCAAGTCCCATGCTTTGCCATTTGACTTCACCAAAACCCTTAAGAGTGTGCCTAGGGTTCGGTTAGTCACTTCGGTTTGGCTATCCGTTTAAGGATGACAAGTAGTGCTATACTTGAGTTTGGTCCCCATCTTCTTCCAAATTGTCACCCAAAAATGGCTAAGAAATTTGGTGTCACGGTCCGAGACTATGGACCTTGGAATGCCATGCAATCTCATCAGTTCCTTGAAGTACAACTCGGCTATGTGGGTAGCATCATTAGTCTTGGCACAAGGGATGAAGTGTACCATCTTAGAAAAGCGATCCACCACCACAAAAATGGAGTCTTTGCTTCGTTGGGTTCTTGGTAGTCCCAACACAAAGTCCATACTTACATCTTCCCACGGGAGAGAAGGAACCGGTAGAGGCATGTAAAGACCATGAGGTAGCAAGTGGCTCTTGGCTACTTGGCAATTAGCACATCTTTTCACCATGTCTTGCACATCCTTGCTCATCTTTGGCCAATAGTAGTGTTCTTTCAACATGAGGAGAGTTTTGTTTTCTCCAAAATGACCGGCCAAGGATCCTCCATAGACCTCTCTAATAAGCAACTCTCGAGTGCCACACTTAGGGATACAAAGCCGAGGCCCCTTGAATAGGAACCCTTCTTGCATTAGGAAGTCTCCCTTAGGATGCCGTGAGCACTCATGGTAAAATTCCCCAAAATCTTTATCATTCTCATAAAGTGACTTCAAGTGCTCGAACCCAAGTATGTAAGCATCAACTTGGAACAATAGCAAGTGCCTTCTTGATAAGGCATCGACTCCCTTGTTCAACTTTCCCGACTTGTGCTTGATGGTGAAATGGAAGGATTGTAGGTACTCCACCCACTTAGCATGTCGTGAGTTTAGCTTATGTTGCCCTTGAATGTATTTCAAGGCCTCATGATCTGAATGCAAAATGAACTTACTAGCCACCAAGTAATGACTCCAATGTTCAAGACTCCTCACAATAGCATAAAACTCTTTGTCATAGGTAGAATACTTCCTCCTTGAGTCACAAAGCTTCTCACTAAAGAAGGCTAAGGGCTGCCCTTCTTGAGTGAGCACACCACCAATACCTACCCCAGATGCATCACACTCCACCTCAAATACCTTGTCAAAACATGGTAGAGCTAGAACCAGAGCTTGGGTGAGTTTGGACTTGACTTGGTCGAATGCTTCTTGAGCCTTGGGGCTCCACTTGAATGTTTTACCTTTGATTACCTCGGTCATGGGGGCCATAATGGTGCTAAAGTCCCTAATGAACCGCCTATAGAAGGAGGCGAGTCCATGGAAACTTCGCACTTCATGAATACTCTTTGGAGTTGGCCATGTTCGAATGGCCTCAACCTTGCTCTCATCCACCTTGATGTCGTGACTAGAGACAATGTAACCAAGAAAGGTGACCTCATTAGTGAAGAATGTACACTTTTTGAGGTTACCAAATAATTTCTCTCTTTCAAGGACCTCCATGACTTGAGTTAGATGCCCTTGGTGCTCCTCTTGATTCTTGCTATAGATCAAGATGTCATCAAAGTATACCACCACAAATTTTCCAATGAATGGTCGGAATACTTGGTTCATGAGTCTCATGAAAGTACTTGGAGCATTGGACAATCCGAATGGCATGACTAGCCACTCATACAAACCTCCCTTGGTCTTGAAGGCCGTCTTCCATTCATCCCCTTCTCTAATTCTTATTTGATAGTAACCACTCCTCAAATCCACCTTAGAAAAGACACTAGAACCATATAGTTCATCAAGCATATCCTCAAGCCGTGGGATAGGATATCTATACTTGATGGTGATCTTGTTTATGGCTCGACTATCAACACACATTCGCATGCTTCCATCCTTTTTTGGAACTAACAAAGCCGGCACCGCACATGGGCTAAGGCTCTCCCTTACCAAGCCCTTGGTCACCAATTCTTCCACTTGCCTTTGGATTTCCATGGTTTCTTTGGGGTTCATTCTATAGGCCAGTTTGTTGGGAAGTATGGCACCGGGAATGAGATCAATGTGGTGTTGTATGGTTCTTTGTGGAGGTAGGCCGGATGGTATCTCTTCGGGGAATACATGGGCAAATCGTTCAAGAAGGGAAATGGCAATGGGGTGAGAGGGTAGGGGGGTTTCGGACTCCTCTAGAGAAGTGAGAATCCATTCCTCAAAGGCCTTGAATTCATGTAGAGAAGCCTTAAGGAGTGGTTCACCGAAGGTAAGGAGCAAGTTCGAATGTTCTTGGTTTTTTTGTGGTTTGTTTTTGTGGAGTTGGGAAGGGCTTAAGGGGGGAAGGGTGATCTTCTTTCCATCCTTATGAAAGGGGTAAGTGTTCAAGTGGCCATCATGCATCACCTTGCGGTCAAATAGCCATGGTCTCCCCAATAAGAGGTGACATGCATCCATGGGAATAATGTCACACCACAACTCATCATGATAATTCTTGCCAATAGTAAAGGAGATCAAACACCTCGAATTAACTTGCAAACCCTTACCTTGATTGAGCCATTGAATGTTGTAAGGGTGTGGATGGGCCGAAGCTTGGAGGCCTAGCTTCTCCACCATGTTAGAAGAAGCCACGTTAGCACAACTCCCCCCATCGATGATGAGAGAGCAAACCTTGCCTTGTATAGTACACCTTGTGTGAAAGATGTTCTCTCTTTGCTCCTCTAGGGCTCCCTTTTGACTACTCAAAGCCCTCCTAAATACTAGAAGTTCTCCTTCATCCGCTTCCTCTACAACTTCTTCTTGTTCTTCCATGAGGTACACCTCCTTTTCTTCCTCCTCTTCTTCCTCCCTAAAGGTATCCCATTCGGCCAAGGAGATGGTTCTCCTATTAGGGCACTCTGAAGCAATTTGTCCTAGGCCTTGACACTTAAAACATCTCCTATTGCTCATAGGAGGGGGTATGGGACGGTTTGGGGGGTTTTGAATCTTTTGAGGGGCTTGGTTTTTTTGTGGAGGGGGAGGGTTAGAAACCGTGGGTTTAGGAGGGGGATAAGAGCTCCCCTTGTTAAAAGGTTGGCTCTTGGGAAAGGGTTTTGGAGGGTCTCTTTTGTAGAGTTTGGCCTTTCTTTGTTGTTCCACTTTGTGAGCCAGGATACACACCTCATCAAAAGTGGTATATTGTTGCAATTCAACCACATGGGCATACCTAGGATCAAGTACCCCTAGGTATCTCACTATGGTTTGTTCTTCGGCCTCCCTAAGGTCACACTTGATCAACAACTTATCGAACTCCCTAGTGTATTCCTCAACACTCATGTTCCCTTGGGTTAAAGAATGGAGTTGAGAGTAGTTATCTTGAAGGTAGGAAGGGCATAAGAATCGACCTCTAAGTTTGGCCTTCATTTTTTCCCATGTCCGAATTTTTCCTTTCCCTTGTCTAGCCCTCTTAGCACACACATTAGACCACCATAAGGAAGCATACTTACGGAGCCTAAGGGCAACAAGCTTTGCCTTCTTTTCTTCCGGGATCTCTTTGTAGTCAAAGATCCTCTCTACGGTTTGCAACCATTCCAAAAACTCATCTGGGTCTAGCCTTCCTTCAAATTCCGGAACCTCCACTTTAATGTCCCTAAAGTTAGGATTGTTCCTCCCATTTCTTCTAGGTCTTCTAAAAGGTTCCTCATCACTAGAAGAACTCAAGTGATGGCCTTCACCACGGTCATATCCATCTTGGTCAGATTCGGAGGGATTAGAAGAACGAGAGCTTCTATTCTCTTTCCGTTTTTGCATCAAGGACTCACCAAGTTGTTATTTGGTTCTATTTTGTGGAGTGTGGGGGGATGGGTTACCACGTTTTGGGAACATCAAAAGGTCCCAAAACCAAATAAAAAGGAAGATGATGAGAGGAAAGACAAATTTGCAACCACAAACTCAAACTAGAGAAATCAAGGATTAGAAGAAAACCGAAACTAGCCAAGGCTTGGATATAGATATCACCACCAAGACTTGAAGCTAGGGCCCTCAACAACCTTCTTGGATACAGATTTCACCACTAAGGAGTTGCTAAGACTCTTGCTAGATCACCACTCAACCCGGCCAAGGAGGAGATAAGCTAGAAGAGAGTTTAAGAGTGCAAAGGAGCTAAGGCTCAACTTCATTCAACAAATTGGCAAAAGTGTTCTTACAATGCAGCAAGAGGGCTTATATACTCCCTCACTAAGGCTAAACATCAGCCACAACTTCAAAATAACAATCCTAAAACTAGGTACAATTCGGGTCCCCAAAATGCACTAAAACAAGCTAGATGCACCCGTGGCTTGACAACACTTCATTGCTGATCTTGAGGATGATGTGTCGACCTTAGATGCTTAGGGGACTCCAATAAGCAGCTTGGCTCTCTAAACAAGTCATTTGCAAGTGGATTAAGCCTTGAGAAGAACAAAATACCTCAAAAAGAACACCCTTGTACCCGACTATTTTGCTGGTTAATAGCTTCACAAGAGGGTACTTTAGCTGGGATTTTTAATGGCCACTTGATAATATTTTTGAAGTGTTTCCCAGCCATAAAAGTTGCATTTCAAAATGTGGAGCTTTGGGCACTAAATGGACACATTTTCCAGCACCGGTCAGAACTGCAACAGGATATAGTGCGTGACTTCAACTGCTCTTTTGAGGGGGCAAATGACCTCCAAATTACCTGTAATTGGTCTTATTGGAAAGAGCACTTCCTCAGCTTAAACTTAGGCCCCCTGCAACCCAATCATGCCTTGAGGAACATCACGAAATAACGTGTACAAAACCGGGCTTGTGCACTGACCTAAAACCGTGAGTGAACAGAATGTTCTCTTGGCTTGTTTGGTTGATTTCTTTCATCTTTCCCATGAAACTCGACCCTTTGGGACCTCCTTGAGGACTTGAGTTCATGCCCATGGATGGGCCTCCATCACTTACCATGCTAAGGGAACATTATTATTGGCCCGGAATGGAGAAAGATGTTCAAGATATCCTTAGAAGATGTGGAACATGCCAAATTCCCAAAAGTCATACTCTACCACATGGCTTATACACTTCATTGCTCGTACCAACTCTACCATGGGTGGATGTGAGTATGGATTTCATTTTGGGATTACCAAAGACTCAAAGAGGCAAGGATTCAATATTTGTGGTGGTAGATCGATTTTCAAAGATGGCACACTTCATTCCATGCAATAAAACCAATGATGCTACACACATTGCCGAGCTCTATTTCAGGGAGGTAACAAGACTACATGGTATTCCTAAATCTATTGTTTAAGATAGGGATACAAAGTTTCTAAGTCATTTTTGGATTACACTTTGGAAGAAACTTGGTACTAAGTTGCTATTTAGTACTACTTGTCACCCCCAAACTGATGGCCAAACTGAGGTAACTAATCGAACCTTAGGTACTCTTCTAAGGGCATTGATTAAACCTCATGTTAAAGCCTGGGATTTACTCTTACCACATGCTAAGTTTGCATACAACAGGGCTCCTAGCAAAGCTATAGGTCTTTCACCATTCAAGGTGGTGTATGGGATTGATCCTTTGAGTCCTAATGATCTTACTCCACGGCCCCAAGACCAAAAGCCCCATGTTGATGCAACAACAAGAGCAAAAGAGATCCAAAAGCTCCATGAGTTGGTGAAAGCAAGAATTGAGAAGACCAATGCAGCATATGAAGCACACGCCAACAAGCATAGGAGAAAGATTGTATTTCAACCTGGAGACGTAGTATGGATTCATCTAAGGAAGGAAAGATTTCCTTCTAAGAGGAAAAACAAGCTTCTACCAAGAGCTGAAGGTCCATTTGAAGTCTTGGAAAGAGTTAATGATAATGCTTATAAGGTTGATCTACCAGGTGATTATGAAGTCTCTGCCACCTTCAATGTGGCTGATTTGAGTCCATTCTATCCCGATGTTCCTCCAGAAGATTTGAGGGTCAAATCTTTTCAACAAGGGGAGGATGGTGGAATCCTAGCCACTGAAGATCTTGTCCATGATGATACAAGTCCCACACGTCCAAGAACAAGGTCCCAAGTGAAGCAAATGGCTCAATTATTACAAGAGAATGAAGCTAGCACAAACGGGTTCACTAGTTTCAAAGTGCCCGGTTTTGTGCATTCGATTTCCTTAGCTACATTGTAGCTTATGACTAACATTTTTGCATTTTTGGAAACCTTGTGATGTTGTCTTGCAGGTCCAAGCTTTTGTTTCAAGTCAAGCATGCAAGAAGATGAAGAATCAAGGCAATTTTCCCAACCGTTCCCATTTGGCCTCCATTTGCACGGTTTTATGTTTGTGCTTTGTTAACCCACCAAATCACATCCTAACCTTGATTTCTTGGTTGGGGGGGATTATATACATCCTAAAATTACCCCCCCACCACGTTTAAAATCCAAGTCATGAACATTTTTGCTATAGCTACAAAATGCCCCAAAACCGGCCCTCACATGCTTGAACCCGGTTCAAGGGAACCGATTTTCTTTCCCCTAAAACCAGCCGACCAACCCTTCCTTTGCAAGTTGATGGCAGACTCTCCAATCTTGGCACACACCCCTAAGTGATCTAGCATTGGCTGCCCCTTCAAACGACAACCAATGAAAGCAAGACAAAGTGATGAATGGTGCCTAATTCCTATTGGCTAGCCGCAATCTTCCCATGCATATTTCGGCCATGCACATGCTCCTCCTTGCCTTTGCTGGTTGTTTAAGAAGCTAAGCAAGTGTTTATGGTTTTATAATTAGTCTAGACAATATTTTACTTCATGTATTTGATGTATTAATTCTAGTTAAGTATGTTTGTACTTAAATTAGCTTAACCGATTGTAATTAGTCACTAAACATTTCCTCACTAATAAGGAAAGAGAGGGGGATGTGTAATAGCTAGAAACCTTGGCCATTTTGCTGCTTCATAAAAGCTTTCAAAGGCCATAGTTTCATTTCATAAGTTGTTGAATGAAATTCAAAGTTTGAGGGCATTTGCTTTCTTCTTTCTAAACTCTTGCTTGCTTATCCTTAATTAGGCCAATTAAGGTGGTGTCCAAGTGAGTCTTAACCTTGATTAAGTGGTGATTCTGTATCTTAATCAAGATTAAGGGCCCTAAGCTTGAAGGTTGGTGGTGATTCTGTATCCAATCTCAGGTTTAGTTGTATCCTATTCTAGATTCATCTCCATGATTTGCTTAGTGAAGTAATTAGCTTGGATTATAAGTTAATTGCTTTCACTTAGTTAATCTTTCACATCCATTCACTTTCCCACTTCAAATACTCCCTTTTACATCCATTTTTACTATTTACAATTCACCAAAAAAAGAGCAAAACCGAAGTATCCATCAAGAGCATTCAAACGTGCTCTTTTCTCTTCCTCACGGTTTAGTGGACAGCAAAGTGGCACGGTCTGGCCGTGCTCCTAGGCACGACCGTGCCACCAAGGCCATGACCCAACCTTGAGTTTTTCACTTCCATTTGATGTGAGTTAGCTTGCGTAGTGTTTTCCCTTGACACTTACATCACTCAAGGGAGATTTTCTAGTCCAAGATGGTTATCTATTCAAAGGAGTGCGATTTTGTATTCCTAAGTGTAGCACACGTGAACTTCTAATCAGGGAGGTTCACGGAGGCTCTTTAGCAGGTCATTTTGGAGAGTCCAAGACCCTTACCATGCTAAGGGAACATTATTATTGGCCCGGAATGGAGAAAGATGTTCAAGATATCCTTAGAAGATGTGGAACATGCCAAATTGCCAAAAGTCATACTCTACCGCAAGGCTTATACACTCCATTGCCCGTACCAACTCTACCATGGGTGGATGTGAGTATGGATTTCGTTTTGGGACTACCAAAGACTCAAAGGGGCAAGGATTCAATATTTGTGGTGGTAGACAGATTTTCAAAGATTGATGTATATTTTTTGGGGGTCTAAACTCACAAAAACATATACAATGGGAAGAAAGATGAAAATGCAATCAAGAACCAAGATAAATCAAGTGGACTAGCAAGGGTGATGTAAACCCACATTGGTTTGCACACTTGGTGATGTATTCAAGCTTCACTAAGACAAAGATTTGCAAAAGTGAATCAAGAATGCAATTGAGTAGAAAAGATGAAAAGGAAAACAAGAACTAAGATAGAACAAGTGGACTAGCAAGGGTGATGTATAATCCACCTTGGTTTGCACACTTGGGCAATATTCTTCCTTCAACTAAAATCACCTTCTTTGTTGAATTAAGAAGACCTAGACACCCACTTAGAGTTGCCAACACCCAAGATGCAACACTAGGAATTTTAGAGAGAGTTTGAGAGAGTTTTCACAACTCAAATCTGAATACACCTTCAAAAACCCTTCTAAAGCAGCCCAAGGCTCCCTTTTATAGTGGGAGGGCCTTTAACAAGCTGAAAATGAGAGGGGACACAAGTACACGGACGTTCATAGGCATGGGGGACCAAAAAGTAGAAGTACAAAAGCTGAAAAGTGGTTTTGCTTTATGTCAGCAACTTTTCAGAATTCTAGCTTCAACTTCAAGCAGCTATATCTCCTCGGTTTGTTGGAAATGTTAGCTGCAAAAGGACTTGTTGGAAAGCTCGTGAAGTCAGCTTTCAGGTTCCCCATGTTGCACACCATTTCGAGTATCCATTTGAGAGATATAAGGCAAAAGGTACAGCTATATACAGACTGGGACAGTTTCTGCTGCTTCTAGAAGAAGTCTCCCATTGACTTATTTGTTAAATACCTAACCTAGAACTCTTTATATGCCCTTGAAGATGACATATTAAGGGTTATAAAAAGTAATTTTTCGTCCCTTTAAATCTCCTTTAAGCTTGGGTAAGTAGGCTTCCAAAACCGGGTACATTCTGACCAAACTGGGCAGCTTGTATAGCTTGGATTTAATGGCTGATTTGACCTAGCAAATGACCTCCAAATGACTTGCAAAAGGTCTTTTTGGAAAGATAAGATCTCAAGATTTAAGGGGGTGGTGTGTGCAGGAAATTTCCCCTTTCGTAGCTGGTCTAAAAAGAGTGACAAATCCGGGCAACTTTCTGATTGAATCTGCCCACATTCTGTCCGAATGCTCCAATGTGTTCTTGACCATGGCATGGATGTTTTGGACTTCCTTGGGGCTTGAATGGATGTGTGGACTTGCTGGTTGCTCACCCAAGCCTTGATCTTTGATGGCCCCCATCATCTTTGGATAAGGCACTTTGAAGTTAGAATAAAACTCCATAAAGTGTCTTTTGTTATGGAATTCGAAAAGAGGGACCCAAGAAGGGCCTTGCCATGCATGAATTAGGTTGGAGCTTGCCTCCCATGAAGTTGAGTATGAGGAATGAAATTGACACCCTTGGAAATATACATCAAAGATGGCACACTTCATTCCATGCAACAAAACCAATGATGGTACACACATTGCTGAGCTCTATTTCAGGGAGGTAACAAGACTGCATGGTATTCCTAAGTCTATTTTTTAGATAGGGATACAAAGTTTCTAAGTCATTTTTGGATTACTCTATGGAAGAAACTTGGTACTAAGCTGCTATTCAGTACCACTTATCACCCCCAAACTGATGGCCAAACTGCGGTAACTAATCCAACCTTAGGTACTCTTCTAAGGGAATTGATTAAACCTCATGCTAAAGCCTGGGATTTACTCTTACCACAAGCTGAGTTTGCATACAACAGGGCTCCTAGCAAAGCTACTTGTCTTTCACCATTTAAGGTGGTGTATGGGATTGATCCTTTGAGTCCTAAGGATCTTACTCCACGACCCTAAGACCAAAAGCCCCATGTTGATGCAACAACAAGAGTAAAAGAGATGCAAAAGCTCTATGAGTTGGTGAAAGCAAGAATTGAGAAGACCAATGCAGCATATGAAGCACACGCCAACAAGCATAGGAGAAAGATTGTATTTCAACCTGGAGACTTAGTATGGATTCACCTAAGGAATGACAGATTTCCTTCTAAGAGGAAAAACAAGCTTCTACCAAGAGCCGAAGGTCCATTTGAAGTCTTGGAAAGAGTTAATGACAATGCTTAGAAGGTTGATCTACCAGGTGATTATGGAGTCTCTGCCAGCTTTAATGTGGCTTATTTGAGTCCATTCTATCCTGATGTTCCTCCACAAGATTTGAGGGTCAAATCTTTTCAACAAGGGGAGGATGATAGAATTCTACCAAGCCAAGACCAAGTTCATGAAGATGCAAGCCCCACACACCCAAGAACAAGGTCCCAAGCCAAGAGAATGGCTCACATTTTGGAAGAAGAGCAAGCTAGCACAAACGGGCTAACCGGTTCCAAAATGCCCGGCTTTGTGCATTTGATTTCATAAGCTACATTGTAGCTTAAGACTAATATTTTTGTGTTTTTCGAAACCTTTTGATGTTGTCTTGCAGGTTCAAGCATTTGTTTCAAGTCATGTGTGCAAGAAGATGAAGAATCAAGGCATTTTCCCAAACCGTTCCCATTTGCCCTCCAAATGCACGGTTTAATGTATGTGTTTTGTTAACCCACTAAAACACATCCTAACTTGATTTCTTGGTTGGGGGGATTATATACATCCTAAAATTACGCCCCCCACACATTTAAAACCCAAGTCATAAACATTTTTGCTATGGTTACAAAATGCCCAAAAACCGACCAAATTATTCTTGAACCCGGTTCAAGTAAACCGGTTTTGTCTCCCCCTAAACCAGCCGACCACTCCTCCTTGCAAGTTGATGGGCACATTGATGTAAGTGTCAAGGGAAATCACTACCCAAGCTAAATCACATCAAATGGAAGAGAAAAACTCAAGGTTGGGTCACGGCCTAGGTGGCACAGTTGTGCCTATGAGCACGGTCAGACCGTACCACTTTGTTGTCCAGAAAACCGTGAGTGAAGGGAAGGAGCACGGTTGAATGCTCTTGCAGGTTTCTTCGGTTTTTGCTTCTTTTGGTGAATGGTAAATGGTGAAAATGGATATAAAAGAGAGTATTTGAAGTGGGGAGGTGAATGGAAGTGGAAGATTAGCTAAGTAAAAGCAATTAACTCTTAATCCAAGCTAATTACTTCACTAAGCAAATCATGGAGATGAATCTAGAATAGGATATAACTAAACCTGATATTGGATACAGAATCACCACCAACCTTCAAGATTAGGGCCCTTAATCTCGATTAAGATACAGAATCACCACTTAATCAAGGTTAAGACTCACTTGGACACCACCTTAATTGGCCTAATTAAGGATAAGCAAGCAAGAGTTTAGAAAGAAGAAAGCAAATGCTCTCAAACTTTGAATTTCATTCAACAAGTTATGAAATGAAACTATGGTAATTTTAGGATGTATGGAATCCCCCCCCCCCCTTAATAAAATCAAGGTTACAAAAGGGGTTTGAGGGGTAATCCAATTAATGTTTCCAACCGCGCAAAACCGGGGCAAAACGGAGTAGCTTGGAAATTGACCTTGATCTTCAATCCTCTTGAGGGTATGACTTGAAACTCATGCATGGACCTGCAAAACAACATCAAAAGGTTTCCAAAAATGCAAAAATATTAGTCATAAGCTACAATGTCGCTTAGGAAATCGAATGCACAAAACCGGGCACTTTGAGGCTAGTGAACCCGTTTGTGCTAGCTTTACTTTCTTGCAACAATTGAGCCATTTTCTTGACTTGAGACCTTGTTCTTGGGCGTGTAGGACTTGTATCATCATGGACAAGATCTTCAGTGGCTAGGATCCCATCATCCTCCCCTTGTTGAAAAGATTTGACCCTCAAATCTTGTGGAGGAACATCGGGGTAGAATGGGCTCAAATTAGCCACATTAAAAGTGGCAGAGACTTCATAATCACATGGGAGATCAACCTTATAAGCATTGTCATTAACTCTTTCCAAGACTTCAAATGGACCTTCAGCTCTTGGTAGAAGCTTGTTCTTCCTCTTAGAAGGAAATCCTTCCTTCCTTAGGTGAATCCATACTAAGTCTCCAGGTTGAAATACAATCTTCCCACTATGCTCGTTGGCGTGTGCTTTATATGCTGCATTGGTCTTTTCAATTCTTACCTTCACCAACTCATGGAGCTTTTGGATCTCTTTTACTCTTGTTGTTGCATCAACATGGGGCTTTTGGTCTTGGGGCCGTGGAGTAAGATCATTAGGACTCAAAGGATCAATCCCATACACCACCTTGAATGGTGAAAGACCTGTAGCTTTGCTAGGTGCCCTGTTGTATGCAAACTCAACATGTGGTAAGAGTAAATCCTAGGCTTTAGCATGAGGTTTAATCAATGCCCTTAGAAGAGTACCTAAGGTTCGATTAGTTACCTTAGTTTGGCCATCAGTTTGGGGGTGACAAGTAGTACTAAACAACAACTTAGTACCAAGTTTCTTCCATAAAGTAATCCAAAAATGACTTAGAAACTTTGTATCCCTATCTGAAACAATAGACTTAGGAATACCATGTAATCTTGTTACCTCCCTGAAATAGAGCTCGGCAATGTGTGTAACATCATTGGTTTTGTTGCATGGAATGAAGTGTGCCATCTTTGAAAATCGATCTACCACCACAAATATTGAATCCTTGCCTCTTTGAGTCTTTGGTAGTCCCCAAATGAAATCCATACTCACGTCCACCCATGGTAGAGTTGGTACGGGCAATGGAGTGTATAAACCTTGCAGTAGAGTATGACTTTTGGCAATTTGGCATGTTCCACATCTTCTAAGGATATCTTGAACATCTTTCTCCATTTCGGGCCAATAATAATGTTCTATTAGCATGGTAAGGGTCTTGGACTCTCCAAAATGACCTGCTAAAGAACCTCCATGAAACTCCCTGATTAGAAGTTCACGTGTGCTACACTTAGGAATACACAATCGCACTCCTTTGAATAAATAACCATCTTGGACTAGAAAATCTCCCTTGGGGTGTTTAGAACATGCACCAAATATACTCCCAAGGTGTTCATCTTCTGCATATAAACTCTTGAGATGCTCAAAGCCAAGAATAAGAGCATCTAATTGAAATAATAGAAGATACCTTCTGGATAATGCATCTGCACCTTGATTCAATTTTCCTGACTTGTGCTTGATGGTGAAACGGAATGATTGAAGGAACTCAACCCATTTTCCATGGCGTGAGTTAAGCTTGTGTTGACCTTGAATGTACTTCAAGGCCTCATGATCATAATGAAGTATAAACTCACTAGCCACCAAATAATGACTCGAATGCTCTAGACATCGAATGATAGCATAGAATTCCTTGTCATATGTGGAGTACTTTCTTCTTGAGTCACAGAGCTTTTCACTAAAGAAGGCTATGGGTTTACGTTCTTGAGTTAGAACTCCTCCAATTCCAACGCCAGATGCATCACATTCAGCCTCGAACACCTTTTCAAAACATAGCAATGCAAGTACAGGTGCTTGAGTGAGCTTCTTCTTTATTTCTTCAAAGGCAGATTTTGCCTTAGGATTCCATTGAAATGATGATCCTTTAAGCACTTCAGTCATAGGGGACATAATGGTGCTGAAGCTTCTAATAAATCTCCTGTAAAAGAAGCCAAACCATGGAAGCTTCGAACATCATGTATACTTTGTGGTTGAGGCCAGCTGCGAATAGCCTCTATCTTCCCTTCATCTACCTTAACACCTTCACTTGATACAATGTAACTTAAGAAGGTAACTTCATGAGTGAAAAAGGTACACTTCTTAAGATTACCATATAACTGCTCACGTTCCAGGACATGCATAATCTGAGTGAGATGATCTTGATGTGCTTGCTCGTCTTTGGAATAAATAAGAATGTGATCAAAGTAGACCACCACGAACTTGCCAATAAAGGGTTTGAACACTTGATTCATAAGTCGCATGAATGTACTAGGAGCATTTGAAAGACCAAATGGCATAACAAGCCATTCAAATAATCCTCCCTTGGTTTTGAATGCAGTCTTCCACTCATCTCCTTCTCTGATGCGAATCTGGTAGTAGCCACTTCTTAGATCAATCTTTGAAAATACCTTAGAGCCATGCAGTTCATCCAGCATGTCTTCAAGTCTAGGTATGGGGTACCAATACCTGATAGTGATCTTGTTGATGGCCCTACTGTCCACACACATTCGTTGACCACCATCCTTCTTGGGAACCAATAGAGTAGTGATGGGATCCTAGCCACTGAAGATCTTGTCCATGATGATACAAGTCCTACACGTCCAAGAACAAGGTCTCAAGTGAAGAAAATGGCTCAATTGATGCAAGAGAGAGAAGCTAGCACGAACGGGTTCACTAGTCTCAAAGTGCCCGGTTTTGTGCATTCGATTTCCTAAGCTACGTTGTAGCTTATGACTAACATTTTTGCATTTTTGGAATCCTTTTGATGTTGTTTTGCAGGTCCATGCATGAGTTTCAGGTCATACCCTCAAGAGGATTGAAGATCAAGGTCAATTTCAAAGCTACTCCATTTTGCCCCGGCTTTGCGCGGTAGGAAGTATTAATTTGATTAACCCTCAAAACCTCTTTGTAACCTTGATTTTCTTGAGGGGGCGGGATTCTACACATCCTAAAATTACCCCCCACCTTTAAAATCCCAGCCATGGTCAATTTTCCTATGCAAACAAAAAGCCTCAAAAACCGGCCCACAAAGCTTGAACCCGGTTTTTGAGAACTGATTTTTTCTTTTCCCTTAAACCAGCCGGCCAAGCCCTTGCAAGTTGATGGCACACTCTGCAATTTTTGGCACAATCTCTAAGGTGTCCTAGCATTGGCTGCCCCTTGAAGAAGAAACCAATAAAAGTAAGACAAAGAGAAGAATGGTGTCGCATTGTGATTGGCTAGTCGTAATTTGCCATGCAAATTTCGGCTAGGCACATGGTCTTCTAGCCTTTGCTGAATTTTTAAGTGTGTAATCAAGTGTTAAAGGTTGTATAATTATCCTAGACATCAGTTTACTTCATGTTTGTGATGTATTAATTCTAGTTAATCTTTGTTGTACCTTAATTAGCTTAACTAGTTGTATTAAGTCACTAAGCATTTCCTTACTAGGAAGGAAAGGGGAGGGGGACGTGTAATAGCTAGAAACCTTGGCCATTTTACTGCTTCATAAAAGCTTTCAAAGGCCATAGTTTCATTTCATAACTTGTTGAATGAAAATCAAAGTTTGAGAGCATTTGCTTTCTTCCTTCTAAGCTCTTGCTTGCTTATCCTTAATTAGGCCAATTAAGGTGGTGTCCAAGTGAGTCTTAACCTTGATTAAGTGGTGATTCTGTATCTTAATCAAGATTAAGGGCCCTAAGCTTGAAGGTTGGTGGTGATTCTGTATCCAATCTTAGGTTTAGTTCTATCCTATTCTAGATTCATCTCCATGATTTGCTTAGTAAAGTAATTAGCTTGGATTAAGAGTTAATTGCTTTTACTTAGCTAATCTTCCACTTCCATTCACCTCCCCACTTCAAATACTCTGTTTTACATCCATTTTCACCATTTACCATTCACCAAAAGAAGCAAAAACCGAAGTAATCTACAAAGGCATTCAATCGTGCCTTTTTTCCTTCCCCACGGTTTTTGGGACAGCAAAGTGGCACGGTCAGACCGTGCTCATAGGCACGACCGTGCCACCTAGGTCGTGACCCAAACTTGAGTTTTTCGCTTCCATTTGATGTGAGTTAGCTTGGGTAATGATTTCCCTTGACACTTACATCATATTTGGTATCAGAGCTTCGGTTTCTCCTAGGCCTTGTGTACCCTTTCCACTTCCACAAATCATTCTACTTCCCCTTTCTCACAAATTCAGTTTCCCCTTTGTTTTTACAACCTATTCTACCATGACTTCATCAAGTATGTCATTGGAAGAAAGGTTTGAAGCCTTGATGAAGCAGAATGAGTTCTTGGCTAGCAATATTCGAGAAGATTCTCAAAGAAACCAAGAAGCTCAGGCACAGAAGGAGTATCTTCGAAAGCGGTTGGGTTCTTTCATGAAGCAAAAGCAAAAGATGAATGAAGATACCCTTCAATCTAAACCAAGGGCACGTGAAGAAGTCTTCAACCATGATGTTGATTCCTCAAGTGAAGAAGAAGTGCCTATAATGGTTAGAGGAGAACCTTGGTCGCAAGCTAGCAACAATGATTTCAGAGTTGAAGTTCCTGAGTTCGAAGGTAAGCTTGATCCTGAAGAGTTTATTGATTGGTTGCATACAGTTGAAAGAGTCTTTGAATATAAGGATATACCTGATGATAAGAAGGTTAAATTGGTTGCTTTAAGACTCAGAAAGTATGCTTCTATGTGGTGGACAAACTTGAATGCTAAAAGGCTTAGAGAAAGGAAGTCTAGAATTCGAACATTGGAAAAAATGAAGTCTAAGCTTAAGGCACGTTTTCTTCCACCAACATAGGATCAAGATTGCTATGCTCAATTTCATAATCTCACTCAAGGTAATATGACTGTTGAAGAATATACCCGTGAGTTTGAGAAATTGATGATTAAAAGTGATATTCAAGAGCCTGAAGAACAAACCATAGTTAGATACTTGGGTGGTCTTGATCCTAGGTATTCTAATGTGGTAGAATTGCAAGCCTATACATCCTTTGATGATGTTTGTGTACTAGCTCATAAAGTGGAACAACAAAAGAAGGCTAAGCAACCCCACAAACCTCAAATTGCCAAGCCTTTCATTAGGAACCAACCCTTTAACAAGGGGAGTTCCAATCCACCCCCTAAGCCACAAATGCCCTTTCCTCTTAATCCACAAAGAACCGTAGCACCTCAAAAGGCTCCAGCAACCCCATATCGCCCTCACCCTAACCCAATGAGTAATAGAAGGTGTTTTAAATGTCAAGGTCTTGGTCATATTGCTTCTGATTGTCCAAACCGAAAGGTTATTACTCTAGCAGAATGGACAGCTATTAAAGAAGACTTTGAAGAGGAGGAAAATGAAGAAGAAAATGAGCTACAAACTGAAGAGGCTCATCAAGAAGTTGAGGAAGAAGCTGATGAAGGTGACATGTTGGTACTGAGAAGAGTTTTGAATGGCCACAAAAACACCAAGGATGAACAACGAGACAATATCTTCCACACCCGGTGTACAGTCCAAGGCAAGGTTTGTTCTCTAATTGTTGATGGTGGTAGTTGTGCTAATGTGGTTTCTCTTACTATGATTGAGAAGCTAGGTTTGCAAGCTTTAGCTCATCCACATCCGTACAACATGCAATGGTTGAATCAAAGCAAGGGTCTTCAAGTCAACTCCCGGTGTCTTATTTCTTTATCAATTGGCAAGAGTTACCAGGATCAGCTTCGGTGTGTTGTAATACCCATGGATGCTTGTCACATCTTACTAGGCAGGCAATGGTTATATGACAGGAAGGTTATGCATGATGGATTTCTTAACACCTACTCCTTGTTCAAGGAAGGCAAGAAGATCACTTTGAAGCCATTATCCCCATCCGAGCTCCACAAAAATAAACCCACAAAAGGCTATGACCAATCTGGTTGCTTACTTACCTTTAGTGAAACTCTTTTGAAGGCTGAAAATCATGAATTCAAAGCTTTTAAAGAGTGGATCTTAACCGTACAAGATGAACCAGAAAACCACATGCCAACTCACCCTTTTGCCAAAACACTCATCCAAACATTCTGTCATCTATTCCCAGAAGAGATACCCTCGGGCTTAGCCCCTAAAAGGGATATCCAACACGACATTGACCTCATCCCAGGATCCATTCTCCCAAATAAGCCAGCTTACAGAATGAATCTAAAGGAAACCATGGAAATTCAAAGGCAAGTGGAAGAATTAATGTCCAAGGGCCTTGTACGTGAGTCACTTAGCCCATGTGCCGTGCCTGCTTTATTGGTTCCCAAGAAGGATAGTAGTCAACGAATGTGTGTGGACAACAGGGCCATTAACAAGATCACTATCAAGTATAGGTACCCCATACCTAGACTTGAAGATATGCTGGATGAACTACATGGCTCTAAGGTATTTTCAAAGATTGATCTAAGAAGTGGCTACTACCAGATTCGCATCAGAGAAGGAGATGAGTGGAAGACTGCATTCAAAACCAAGGGAGGATTATATGAGTGGCTTGTTATGCCCTTTGGTCTTTCAAATGCTCCTAGTACATTCATGCGGCTTATGAATCAAGTGTTCAAACCCTATATTGGTAAGTTCGTGGTGGTCTACTTTGATGTCATTCTTATCTATTCCAAGGACGAACAAGCACATCAAGATCATCTTACTCAGATTATGCATGTCCTAGAACGTGCGCATGTATATGGTAATCTTAAGAAGTGTACCTTTTTCACTCATGAAGTTACCTTCTTAGGTTACATTGTATCAAGTGAAGGTGTCAAGGTAGATGAAGGGAAGATAGAGGCTATTCGCAGCTGGCCTCAACCACAAAGTATACATGATGTTCGAAGCTTCCATGGTTTGGCTTCTTTTTATAAAAGATTTATTATAAGCTTCAGCACCATTATGTCCCCGATGACTGAAGTGCTTAAAGGATCATCATTTCAATGGAATCCTAAGGCACAATATGCTTTTGAGGAAATAAAGAAGAAGCTCACTCAAGCACCTGTACTTGCATTGCCATGTTTTGAAAAGGTGTTCGAGGTTGAATGTGATGTATCTGGCGTTGGAATTGGAGGAGTTCTAACTCAAGAAGGTAAACCTATTGCCTTCTTTAGTGAAAAACTCTGTGACTCAAGAAGAAAGTACTCCACATATGACAAGGAATTCTATGCTATCATTCGATGTCTAGAGCATTGGAGTCATTAGTTGGTGGCCAGTGAGTTTATACTTCATTCTGATCATGAGACCTTGAAGTACATCCAAGGTCAACACAAGCTTAACTCACGCCATGCAAAATGGGTTGAGTTCCTTCAGTCATTCCATTTCACCATCAAGCATAAGTCGGGAAAGCTGAATCAAGGTGCAGATGCATTATCTAGAAGGTATCTTCTATGATTTCAATTAGATGCTCTTATTCTTGGCTTTGAGCATCTCAAGAGTTTATATGCAGAGGATGAAGACCTTGGGAGTATATTTGCTGCATGTTCATAACACCCCAAGGGAGTTTTTCTAGTCCAAGATGGTTATTTATTCAAAGGAGTGCGATTATGTATTCCTAAGTGTAGCACACGTGAACTTCTAATCGGGGAGTTTCATGGAGGTTCTTTAGCAGGTCATTTTGGAGAGTCCAAGACCCTTACCATGCTAAGGGAACATTATTATTGGGTCGGAATGGAGAAAGATGTTCAAGATATCCTTAGAAGATGTGGAACATGCCAAATTGCCAAAAGTCATACTCTACCGCAAGGCTTGTACACTCCATTGCCCGTACCAACTCTACCATGGGTGGATGTAAGTATGGATTTTATTTTGGGACTACCCAAGACTCAAAGAGGCAAGGATTCAATATTTGTGGTGGTAGACAGGTTTTCAAAGATGGCACACTTCATTCCATGCAACAAAACCAATGATGCTACACACATTGCCGAGCTCTATTTCAGGGAGGTAACAAGATTACATGGTATTCCTAAGTCTATTATTTCAGATAGGGATACAAAGTTTCTAAGTCATTTTTGGATTACTTTATGGAAGAAACTTAGTACTAAGTTGTTGTTCAGTACTACTTGTCACCCCCAAACTGATGGCCAAACTAAGGTAACTAATCGAACCTTACGTACTCTTCTAAGGGCATTGATTAAACCTCATGCTAAAGCTTGGGATTTACTCTTACCGCATGCTGAGTTTGCATACAACAGGGCTCCTAGCAAGGCTACAGGTCTTTTACCATTCAAGGTGGTGTACGGGATTGATCCTTTGAGTCCTAATGATCTTACTCCATGACCCCAAGACCAAAAGCCCCATGTTGATGCAGCCACAAGAGTAAAAGAGATCCACAAGCTCCATGAGTTGGTGAAAGCCAGAATTGAAAAGACCAATGCAGCATATGAAGCACACGCCAACAAGCATAGGAGAAATATTATGTTTCAACCTGGAGACTTAGTACGGATTCACCTAAGGAAGGAAAGATTTCCTTCTAAGAGGAAGAACAAGCTTTTACCAAGAGCTGAAGGTCCATTTGAAGTCTTGGAAAGAGTTAATGACAATGCTCATAAGGTTGATCTCCCAGGTGATGATGAAGTCTCTGCCACTTTTAATGTGGCTGATTTGAGCCCATTCTACCCCGATATTCCTCCACAAGATTTGAGGGTCAAATCTTTTCAACAAGGGGAGGATGATGGGATCCTAGTCACTGAAGATCTTGTCCATGATGATACAAGTCCTACACGTCCAAGAACAAGGTCTCAAGTGAAGAAAATGGCTCAATTGATGCAAGAGAGTGAAGCTAGCACAAGGGGGTTCACTAGTCTCAAAGTGCCCGGTTTTGTGCATTCGATTTCCTAAGATACGTTGTAGCTTATGACTAACATTTTTGCATTTTTGGAATCCTTTTGATGTTGTTTTACAGGTCCATGCATGAGTTTCAAGTCATACCCTCAAGAAGATTGAAGATCAAGGTCAATTTCCAAGCTACTCCATTTTCCCCGGCTTTGCGCGGTTGGAAGTATTAATTTGATTAACCCTCAAAACCTCTTTGTAACCTTGATTTTCTGAAGGGGGGGGGGATTTCATACATCCTAAAATTACCCCCCCCCCACCTTTAAAATCCCAGCCATGGTCAATTTTCCTATGCAAACAAACAGCCTCAAAAACCGGCCCACAAAGCTTGAACCCGGTTTTTGTGAACCGGTTTTTTCTTTTCCCTTAAACCAGCCAGCCAAGCCCTTGCAAGTTGATGGCACGCTCTCCAATTTTTCTCACACTCTCTAAGGTGTTCTAGCATTGGCTGCCCCTTGAAGAAGAAACCAATAAAAGCGAGATAAAGAGAAGAATGGTGCCGCGTTGTGATTGGCTAGTCGTAATTTGCCATGCAAATTTCGGCTAGGCACATGGTCTTCTAGCCTTTGTTGAATGTTTAAGTGTGTAATCAAGTGTTAAAGGTTGTATAATTATCCTAGACATCAGTTTACTTCATGTTTGTGATGTATTAATTCTATTTAATCTTTGTTGTACCTTAATTAACTTAACTAGTTGTATTAAGTCACTAATCATTTCCTTACTAGGAAGGAAAGGGGAGGGGGACGTGTAATAGCTAGAAACCTTGGCCATTTTTCCGCTTCATAAAAGCTTTCAAAGGCCATAGTTTCATTTCATAACTTATTGAATGAAAATCAAAGTTTGAGAGCATTTGCTTTCTTCCTTCTAAACTCTTGCTTGCTTATCCTTAATTAGGACAATTAAGGTGGTGTTCAAGTGAGTCTTAACCTTGATTAAGGGGTGATTCTGTATCTTAACCAAGATTACGGGCCCTAAGCTTGAAGGTTGGTGGTGATTTTGTGATGTATATTTCTTGGGAGCGCAAACTCACAAAAACATATACAATGGGAAGAAAGATAA
>JACYFF010031954.1:50284254-50295364 GCA_017589665.1 Selenicereus undatus
CTCATCCGACGCCCATAACAAATTGAACGAGAAAGATCGGTGCTATTGAAAAAGAAAAAACAACGAAAAAAGGTGCAACACGAGGACTTTCGAGGAGTTCTGATGGGATCCGATGCATTAGTGCGGGTTTGATCGCACCCGTTGGATTCTTGTGAAACAAATGTTTCATTGAGTGCACGCGACTACTGAGTCGCGCGTAAAACGCGCCAGTTCTAAAGAGGTCGCTTGTCCGTAACTGACAGCTCGGAAGCGGCGAGGGATGCGTGCGTTACGGACGGTAGCCCAACCACCTCCATCGCCCCGTGCCAGCATGGGGTTTCGTCCGTGTGTTGCTCTAACAGAGGGCATCTGTTCTTGTTTTCAGGGCCAGCATTCGGACCGAGGGGCATTTTGGTAATTTCGAGTGAACATGGCAGGAACGCCCGATTTGGATGCTCTTTCCCCGTCCTGGTCTGGTGTCATCCGACGCCCATAAGAAATTGAACGAGAAAGATCGGTGCTATTAAAAAAGAAAAAACAACGAAAAAGGGGTGCAACACGAGGACTTCCGAGGAGGTCACCGATCCTAGTACTACTCACGCCCAACTGTGGAGTTCTGATGGGATCCGATGCATTAGTGCTGGTACGTTCGCACCCGTTGGATTCTTGCGAAACAAATGTTTTATTGAGTGCATACGGCCGCTGAGTCGCGCGTACAACGCGCCAGTTCTAAAGAGGTCGCATGTTCGTAACTGACAGCTCGGAAGGGGCGAGGTACGCGCGCGTTACGGACGGTAGCCCAACCACCTCCATCGCCCCGTGCCAGCATGGGGTTTCGTCTGTGTGTTGCCATGAAAAAGGGCCTCCGTACTGGTTTTCAGGGCCAGGATTCGGTCCCAGGGGCATTTTTGTTATTTTGAGTGAACATGGCAGGAAGGCCCGATTTGGATTCTCTTCCCCCGTCCTGGTCGGGTCGCATCCCACGCCCATAACAAATTGAACGAGAAAGATCGGTTCTATTAAAAAAGAAAAAACAACGAAAAAGGGGTGCAACACGAGGACTTTCGAGGAGGTCACCCATCCTAGTACTAGTCACGCCCAACTGCGGAGTTCTGATGGGATCCGGTGCATTAGTGCTGGTATGATCGCACCCGTTGGATTCTTGCGAAACAAATGTTTTATTGAGTGCACGCAGTCGCTCAGTCGCGCATACAACGCGCTAGTTCTAACGAGGACGCATGTTCATAACTGACAGCTCGGAAGCGGCGAGGTATGCGTGCGTTACGGACGGTAGCCCAACCACCTCCATCGCCCCGTGCCAGCATGGGTTTCGTCCGTGTGTGGCTCTAAAAAAGGGCCTCTGTACCGATTTTCAGGGCCAGGATTCGGTACGAGGGGCATTTTGGTAATTTCGAGTGAACATGGGAGGAAGGCCCGATTTGGATGCCCTTTCCCCGTCCTGGTCGGGTCCCATCCAATGCCCATAACAAATTGAACAAGAAAGATCAATGCTTTTAAAAAAGAAAAAACAACGAAAAAGGGGTGCAACACGAGGACTTTCGACGAGGTCACCTATCCTAGTACTACTCACGCCCAACTGCGGAGTTCTGATGAGATTCGGTGCATTAGTGCTAGTTTGATCGCACCAGTTGGATTCTTGCGAAATAAATGTTTCGTTGAGTGCACGCGGCTGCTGAGTCACGCGTACAACGCGCCAGTTCTAAAGAGGTCGCATGTCCGTAACTGACAGCTCGGAAGCGGCGAGGGATGCGTGCGTTACGGACGGTAGCCCAACCACCTCCATCGCCCCGTGCCATGATGGGGTTTCATCCGTGTGTTGCTCTAAAAGAGGGCATCTGTTCTTGTTTTCAGGGCCAGGATTCGGACCGAGGGACATTTTGGTAATTTCAAGTGAACATGGCAGGAAGGCCCGATTTGGATGCTCTTTCCCCGTCCTGGTCGGGTCTCATCTGACGCCCATAACAAATTGAACGAGAAATATCGGTGCTATTAAAACAGAAAAAACAACGAAAAAGGGGTGCAACACAAGGACTTTTGAGGAGGTCACCCATCCTAGTACTACTCACGCCCAACTGCGGAGTTCTGATGGGATCCGATGCATTAGTGCTGGTACGATCGCACCCGTTGGATTCTTGCGAAACAAATGTTTTATTGAGTGCATACGGCCGCTGAGTCGCGCGCACAACGCGCCAGTTCTAAAGAGGTCGCATGTTCGTAACTGACAGCTCGGAAGCGGCGAGGTACACGTGCGTTACGGACGGTAGCCCAACCACCTCCATCGCCCCGTGCCAGCATGGGGTTTCGTCTGTGTGTTGCCATAAAAAAGGGCCTCTGTACCGGTTTTCAGGGCCAGGATTCGGTCCTAGGGGAATTTTGGTAATTTCGTGTGAACTTGGCCGGAAGGCCTAATTTGGATGCCTTTTCCTCGTCCTGGTCGGGTCTCGTCCAACGCCCGTAAAAAATGGAGCGAGAAATATCGGAGCTGTAAAAAGAGAAAAAAACAACAAAAAAGGGGTGCAACACGAGGACTTTCGAGGAGGTCACCCATCCTAGTACTACTCACGCCCAACTGCGGAGTTCTGATGGGATCCGGTGCATTAGTGCTGGTGTGATCACACCCGTTGGATTCTTGTGAAACAAATGTTTTATTGAGTGCACGCGGCCGCTGAGTCGCGCGTACAACGCTCTAGTTCTAATGAGGTCGCATGTTCATAACTGACAGCTAGGAAGCGGCGAGGTATGCGTGCATTACGGATGGTAGCCCGACCACCTCCATCGCCCCGTGCCAGCATGGGGTTTCGTCCGTGTGTTGCTCTAAAAGAGGGCATCTGTTCTTGTTTTCAGGGCCAGGATTCGGACCGAAGGGCATTTTGGTAATTTCGAGTGAACGTGGCAGGAAGGCCCGATTTGGATGCTCTTTCCCCGTCCTGGTCGGGTCTCATCCGACGCCTATAAGAAATTGAACGGGAAAGATCGGTGCCATTAAAAAAGAAAAAACAACGAAAAAGGGGTGCAGCACGAGGACTTCCGAGGAGGTCACCCATCCTAGTACTAGTCACGCCCAGCTGCGGAGTTCTGATGGGATCCCGTGCATTAGTGCTGGTTCGATCGAACCCGTTGGATTCTTGTGAAACAAATGTTTTATTGAGTGCACGCGGCCGCTGAATCGCGCGTACAACGCGCCAGTTCTAAAGAGGTCGCATGTTCGTAACTGATAGCTCGGAAGCAGCGAGGTACGCGTGCGTTACGGACGGTAGCCCAACCACCTCCATCGCCCCGTGCCAGCATGGGGTTTCGTCTGTGTGTTGCCATAAAAAAGGGCCTCTGTACTGGTTTTCAGGGCCAGGATTCGGTCCTAGGGGCATTTTTGTAATTTCGAGTGAACATGGCAGGAAGGCCCGATTTGGATTCTCTTCCCCCGTCCTGGTCGGGTCTCATCCCACGCCCATAACAAGTTGAACGACAAAGATCGGTGCTATTAAAAATGAAAAAACAACGAAATAGGGGTGCAACACGAGGACTTTCGAGGAGGTCACCCATCCTAGTACTACTCACGCCCAACTGCGGAGTTCTGATGGGATCCGGTGCATTAGTGATGGAAACCCATCCAGTCCAGATCATGTTCATGAGGAGAATATTCCATCACGTCCAAGAACAAGATCACAAACCAAGAGAATGGCTCTTTTGTTGGAGGAAGAAGAAGTTGGCACAAACGGGTTCACTAGTTTCAAAGTGCCCGGTTTTGTGCATTCGATTTCCTAAGCTACACTGTAGCTTATGACTAACATTTTTGGAATCCTTTTGGTGTTGTTTTTGCAGGTATAAAAAGAGTTTCAAGTCATACATTCAAAGGGATTGGAGTTCAAGTCATTTTCCAAGTGACTCCAAATTTTGCCCGGTTTTGCGCGGTTTGCAGTAACGATTTATTTAACCCACAAAACCATGTCGAAACCTTGATCTTATTGAAGGGGGGGATTCTATACATCCTAAAACTACCCCCCCCACCTTTAAAATTCCATCCATAGCCATTTTTGCACTAAAATAAAATTGCACCAAAAAACCGAGCCAAACCGGTTCACCAAAACCGGTTTTGTCAAACCCGGTTTATTTCTTCCCCATATGGCCGGCCACCCTCTCCACAACCATGCTGCAAGTTGCTTCTCAAGATTGGCACACTCTTCAAGTTGTCTTGGAATGAGGAAAGCCTTGAAAAGAACAACCAATGGGATGAAGATTGGCTTCACCATGTGCTTGCTTGTGATTGGCTAGCCGTTTTCTTCTTCAACACACTTTGGCTGCCCATGTGCAAGTGGCCTTCAATCTCAGCATGAGTTAGTGTTAATCAAGGTCCTAATTATTATGTAATCAAGCTAGGCAAGGATTAGATGCATAGTTTGATGTATTAGATGTTAGTTAATCATGTATTGTTGTAACTAGTTGTATTAGTAGTTAATCTTGTCATTAGGTTAGTCCTAACACTTTTCCTCACTAGGAAGGAAAGTGATGTGGACCTTTCTTAGCCTAGTATTGTATTTCCAACTAGTATGTAAGGCCATTTTGGCCAAGGAAGAAGCATATCTCAGAATTTTTCAGCTTGAAAGCCTAGAGAGCTTGTTTTCTCTCAAACACAAATCCTTGCTTGCTTATCTTAGTTTAGGCCAAACTAAGTGGTGTCCAAGTAAGTCTTAATCTTGATTAAGTGGTGATTCTGTATCTTAATCAAGCTTAAGGGCCCTAAACTTTAAGGTTGGTGGTGATTCTGTATCCAATCTTAAGTTTAGTTCTATCCTATTCTAGATTCATCTCCATGATTTGCTTAGTGAAGTAATTAGCATGGATTAGTGCTTAATTACTTTTACTTTGTTAATCTTCCACTTCTACTCCCTTTCTTACCTCAAATACCATCTTACATAACCATTTTCAACATTTCCCATTCACCAAAAGTTGCCAAAAACGAACCCCAACTCAAAAGAGCCCAAACCGTGCCATCTCTTCACTTCACGGTTTTTGTGGGCAGCAAGTAGGCACGGCCTACCCGTGCCCCTAGGCACGACCGTGCCCCCTTTGCCGTAGCCAAAAGTCTTTCTTTTCTTCTCCCTTTGATGTGTAGTGGCTTGGGTAGTGTTTTCCCTTGACACTTACATCAATTAGTGCTGGTATGATCGCACCTGTTGGATTCTTGCGAAACAATGTTTTATTGAGTGCACGCGGCCGCTGAGTCGCACGTACAACGCGCCATTTCTAACGAGGTCGCATGTTCGAAACCGACAGCTCAGAAGCGGCGAGGTATGCGTGCGTTACGGACGGTAGCCCAACCACCTCCATCGCCCCATGCCAGCACGGGGTTTCGTCCGTGTGTGGCTCTAAAAAAGGGCCTCTGTACCGGTTTTCAAGGCCAGGATTCGGTCCTACGGGCATTTTGGTAATTTCGTGTGAACATGGCCGGAAGGCCTGATTTGGATGCTTTTTCCTCGTCCTGTTCGGGTCTCGTCCAACGCCCATAACAAATGGAGCGAGAAATATCGGTGCTGTAAAAAGAGAAAAAAACAACGAAAAAGGGGTGCAACACGAGGACTTCCGAGGAGGTCACCCATCCTAGTGCTACTCACGCCCAACTGTGGAGTTCTGGTGGGATTCGGTGCATTAGTGCTGGTATGATCGCAGCCGTTGGATTCTTGCGAAATAAATGTTTCAATGAGCGCACGCGGCTGCTGAGTCGCGCATACAACGCGCCAGTTCTAAAGAGGTCACGTGTCCGTAACTGACAGCTCGGAAGCGGCGAGGGATGCGTGCGTTACGGACGGTAGCCCAACCACCTCCATCGCCCCGTGCCAGCATGGGGTTTCGTCCGTGTGTTGCTCTAAAAGAGGGCATCTGTTCTTGTTTTCAGGGCCAGGATTCGGACCGAGGGGCATTTTTGTAATTTTGAGTGAACATGGCAGGAAGGCCCGATTTGGATGCTCTTTCCCCGTCCTGGTCGGGTCTCATCTGACGCCTATAAGAAATTGAACGAGAAAGATCGGTGCCATTAAAAAAGAAAAAACAACGAAAAAGGGGTGCAGCACGAGGACTTCCGAGGAGGTCACCCATCCTAGTACTAGTCATGCCCAGTTGCGGAGTTCTGATGGGATCCCGTGCATTAGTGCTGGTTTGATCGCACCCGTTGGGTTCTTGTGAAACAAATGTTTTATTGAGTGCACGCGGCCGCTGAATCGCGCGTACAACGCGCCAGTTCTAAAGAGGTCGCATGTTCGTAACTGATAGCTCGGAAGCGGCGAGGTACGCGTGCGTTACGGACGGTAGCCCAACCACCTCCATCGCCCCGTGCCAGCATGGGGTTTCGTCTGTGTGTTGCCATAAAAAAGGGCCTCTGTACTGGTTTTCAACGCCAAGATTCGGTCCTAGGGGCATTTTTGTAATTTCGAGTGAACATGGCAGGAAGGTCCGATTTGGATTCTCTTCCCCCGTCCTGGTCGGGTCTCATCCCACGCCCATAACAAATTGAACGACAAAGATCAGTGCTATTAAAAAAGAAAAAACAACGAAAAAGGGGTGCAACACGAGGACTTTCGAGGAGGTCACCCATCCTAGTACTACTCACGCCCAACTGCGAAGTTCTGATGGGATCCGGTGCATTAGTGTCGGTATGATCGCACCTGTTGGATTCTTACGAAACAATGTTTTATTGAGTGCACGCGGCCGCTGAGTCGCGCGTACAACGCGCCATTTCTAACGAGGTCGCATGTTCGTAACTGACAGCTCAGAAGCGGCGTGGTATGCATGCGTTACGGACGGTAGACCGACCATCTCCATCGCCCCGTGCCAGCACGGCGTTTCGTCCGTGTGTGGCTCTAAAAAAGGGCCTCTGTACCGGTTTTCAGGGCCAGGATTCGGTCCTACGAGCATTTTGGTACTTTCGTGTGAACATGGCCGGAAGGCCTGGTTTGGATGCTTTTTCCTCGTCCTGGTCGGGTCTCGTCCAACGCCCATAACAAATGGAGCGAGAAATATCGGTGCTATAAAAAGAGAAAAAAACAACGAAAAAGGGGTGCAACACGAGGACTTCTGAGGAGGTCACCCATCCTAGTACTACTCACGCCGAACTGCGGAGTTCTGATGGGATCCGGTGCATTAGTGCTGGCATGATCGCAGCCGTTGGATTCTTGCGAAATAAATGTTTCATTGAGTGCACGCGGCTGCTGAGTCGCGCTTACAACGCGCCAATTCTAAAGAGGTCACATGTCCGTAACTGACAGCTCGGAAGCGGCGAGGGATGTGTGCGTTACGGACGGTAGCCCAACCACCTCCATCGCCCCGTGCCAGCATGGGGTTTCGTCCGTGTGTTGCTCTAAAAGAGGGCATCTGTTCTTGTTTTCAGGGCCAAGATTCAGTCCGAGGGGCATTTTGGTAATTTCGAGTGAACATGGCAGGAATGCCCGATTTGGATGCTCTTTCCCCGTCCTAGTCGGGTCTCATTCGACGCCCATAAGAAATTGAACGAGAAAGATCGGTGCTATTAAAAAAGAAAAAACAACGAAAAAGGGGTGCAACACGAGGACTTCCGAGGCGGCCACCCATCCTAGTACTACTCACACCCAACTGCGGAGTTGTGGTGGGATCCGGTGCATTAGTGCTGGTAGGATCGCACCCGTTGGATTCTTGCGAAACAAATGTTTTATTGAGTGCACGCGGCCGTTGAGTGGCGCGTACAACGTGCCAGTTCTAAAGAGGTCGCATGTTCGTAACTGACAGCTCGGAAGCGGCGAGGGATGCGTGCGTTACGGACGGTAGCCCAACCACCTCCATCGCCCCGTGCCAGCATGGGGTTTCGTCAGTGTGTTGCCATAAAAAATGCCCTCTGTACTAGTTTTCAGGGCCAGGATTCGGTCCTAAGGGCATTTTGGCAATTTCGAGCGAACATCGCAGGAAGGCCCGATTTGGATTCTCTTTCCCCGTCCTGGTCGGGTCTCATCCAACGCCCATAACAAATTGAACGAGAATGATCAGTGCTATTAAAAAAGAAAAAACAACGAAAAAAGGGTGCAACACGAGGACTTTTGAGGAGGTCACCAATCCTAGTACTAGTCACGCCCAACTGCAGAGTTCTGATGGGATCCGGTGCATTAGTGCTGGTATGATCGCACCCGTTGGATTCTTGCGAAACAAATGTTTTATTGAGTGCACGCGGCCGCTGAGTCGCGCGTACAACGCGCCAGTTCTAATGAGGTCGCATGTTCGTAACTGACAGCTCGGAAGCGGCGAGGTATACGTGCGTTACGGACGGTAGCCCGACCACCTCCATCGCCCCGTGCCAGCACGGTGTTTTGTTCGTGTGTTGCTCTAAAAAAGGGCCTTTGTACCGGTTTTCATGGCCAGGATTCGGTCCTAGGGGCATTTTGGTAATTTCGTGTGAACATGGCCCGAAGGCCTGATTTGGAAGCTTTTTCCTCCTCCTGGTCAGGTCTCATCCAACGCCCATAACAAATGGAACGAGAAATATCGGTGCCGTTAAAAGAGAAAAAAAAACAACGAAAAAGGGGTGCAACACGAGGACTTCCGAGGAGTTCACCCATCCTAGTACTACTCACGCCCAACTGCGGAGTTCTGGTGGGATCCGGTGCATTAGTGCCGGTAAGATCGCACCCGTTGGATTCTTGCGAAATAAATGTTTCAATGAGCGCACGAGGCTGCTGAGTCGCGCGTACAACGCGCCAGTTCTAAAGAGGTCGCATGTCCGTAACTGACAGCTTGGAAGCAGCGAGGGATGCGTGCGTTACGGACGGTAGCCCCACCACCTCCATCGCCCCGTGCCAGCATGGGGTTTCGTCCGTGTGTTGCTCTAAAAGAGGGCATCTGTTCTTGTTTTCAGGGCCAGGATTCGGACCGAGGGGCATTTTGGTAATTTTGAGTGAACATGGCAGGAAGGCCCAATTTCGATGCTCTTTCCCCGTCCTGGTCGGGTCTCATCCGATGCCCATAACAAATTGAACGAGAAAGATCAGTGCTATTGAAAAAGAAAAAACAACGAAAATGGGGTGCAACACGAGGACTTTCCAGGAGGTCACCCATCCTTGTACTACTCACGCCCAACTGCGGAGTTCTGATGGTATCCGATGCATTAGTGCTGGTATGATCGCACCCGTTGGATTCGTCCGTATGTTGCTCTAAAAAAGGGCCTCTATACCGTTTTTCAGGGCCAGGATTCGGTCCTAGGGGCATTTTTGTAATTTCGTGTGATCATAGCCAGAAGGCCTGATTTGGATGCTTTTTCCTCGTCCTGGTCAGGTCTCGTCCAATGCCCATAACAAATGGAACGAGAAATATCGGTGCTGTAAAAAGACAAAAAAACAACGAAAAAGGGGTGCAACACGAGGACTTCCGAGGAGGTCACCCATCCTAGTACTACTCACGCCCAACTACGGAGTTCTGATGGGATCCGGTGCATTAGTGCTGGTATGATCACACCCGTTGGATTCTTGCGAAACAAATGTTTTATGGAGTGCACGCGGCCGCTGAGTCCCGCGTACAACGCACCAGTTCTAATGAGGTCCCATGTTCGTAACTAACGGCTCGAAACCGGCGAGGTATGCGTGCGTTACGGACGGTAGCCCGACAACCTCCATCGCCCCGTGCCAGCACGGGGTTTCGTCCGTGTGTTGCTCTAAAAAAAAGCCTCCGTACCGGTTTTCAGGGCCAGGATTCGGCCCTAGGGGCATTTTTGCAATTTCGTGTGAACATGGCCGGAAGGCCTGATTTGGATGCTTTTTCCTCGTCCTGGTCAGGTCTCGTCCAACGCCCATAACAAATGGAACGAGAAATATCGGTGCTGTAAAAAGAGAAAAAAACAACGAAAAAGGGGTGCAACACGAGGACTTCCGAGGAGGTCACCCATCCTAGTACTACTCACACCCAACTGCGGAGTAACGATGGGATCCGGTGCATTAGTGATGGTATGATCGCACCCGTTGGATTCTTGCGAAACAAATGTTTTATTGAGTGCACGCGGCCGCTGAGTCGCGCGTACAACGCGCTAGTTCTAAAGAGGTCGCATATTCGTAAGTGACAGCTCGGAAGCGGCGAGGTATGCGTTCGTTACGGACGGTAGCCCGACCACCTCCATCGCCCCGTGCCAGCAGGGGGTTTCGTCCGTGTGTTGCTCCCAAAGAGGGCATTTGTTCTTGTTTTCAGGGCCAGGATTCGGACCGAGGGGCATTTTGGTAATTTCGAGTGAACATGGCAGGAAAGCCCGATTTCGATGCTCTTTCCCCGTCCTGGTCGGGTCTCCTCCGACGCCCATAAGAAAATGAACGAGAAAGATCGGTGCTATTGAAAAAGAAAAAAGAACGAAAAAGGGGTGCAACACGAGGACTTTCGAGGAGGTCACCCATCCTAGTACTACTCACGCCCAACTGCGGATTTCTGATGGTATCCGGTGCATTAATGCTGGTATGATCGCACCCGTTGGATTCTTGCGAAACAAATGTTTTATTGAGTGCACGCGGCTGGTGAGTCGTGCATACAACGCGCCAGTTCTAATCAGGTCGGATGTTCGTAACCGACAGCTTGGAAGCGGCGAGGTATGCGTGCGTTACGGACGGTAGCCTGACCACCTCCATCGCCCCGTGCCAGCACGGGGTTTCGTTCGTGTGTTGCTCTAAAAAAGGGCCTCTGTACCGGTTTTCAGTTCCAGGATTCGGTCCTAGGGGCATTTTGGTAATTTCATGTGAACATGGCCGGAAGGCCTGATTTGGATGCTTTGTCCTCGTCCTGGTCAGGTCTCATCCAACGCCCATAACAAATGGAACGAGATATATCGGTGTTGTGAAAAGAGAAAAAAACAACGAAAAAGGGGTGCAAAACGAGGACTTCCGAGGAGGTCACCCATCCTAGTACTACTCACACCCAACTGCGGAGTTCTGATGGGATCCGGTGCATTAGTGCCGGTATGATCACACCCGTTGGATTCTTGCGAAACAAATGTTTTATTGAGTGCATGCGGCTGCTGAGTCGCGCGTACAACGCGCCAGTTCTAAAGAGGTCGCATGTTCGTAACTGACAGCTCGGAAGCGGCGAGGTACGCGTGCGTTACGGACGGTAGCCGAACCACCTC
>JACYFF010031954.1:50300636-50313949 GCA_017589665.1 Selenicereus undatus
TATTAAAAAAGAAAAAACAACGAAAAAGGGGTGCAACACGAGGACTTTTGAGGAGGTCACCCATCCTAGTACTACTCACGCACAACTGCGGAGTTCTGATGGGATCCGGTGCATTAGTGCTGGTATGATCGCACCCGTTGGATTCTTGCGAAACAAATGTTTTATTGAGTGCACGCGGCCGTTGAGTCGCGCGTACAACGCGCCAGTTCTAATGAGGTCGCATGTTCGTAACTGACAGCTCGAAAGCGGCGAGGTATGCGTGCGTTACGGACGGTAGCCTGACCACCTCCATCGCCCCGTTCCAGGACGGGTTTTCGTCCGTGTGTTGCTATAAAAAAGGGCCTTTGTACCGGTTTTCAGGGCCAGGATTCGGTCCTAGGGGCATTTTTGTAATTTCGTGTGAACATGGCCGGACGGCCTGATTTGGATGCTTTTTCCTCGTCCTGGTCAGGTCTCGTCCAACGCCCACAAAAAATGGAACGAGAAATATCGGTGCTGTAAAAACAGAAAAGAACAACGAAAAAGGGGTGCAACACGAGGACTTCCGAGGAGGTCACCCATCCTAGTACTACTCACGCCCAACTGCGGAGCTCTGGTGGGATCCGGTGCATTAGTGCTGGTATGATCGCACCCGTTGGATTCTTGCGAAACAAATGTTTCATTGAGCGCACGCGGCCGCTGAGTTCTAATGAGGTCGCATGTTCGTAACTGACAGCTCGAAAGCGGCGAGGTATGCGTGCGTTACGGACGGTAGCCCGACCACCTCCATCGCCCCGTGCCAGCACGGGGTTTCGTCCGTGTGTTGCTCTAAAAAAGGGCCTCTGTACCGGTTTTCAGGGCCAGGATTTGGTCCTAGGGGCATTTTGGTAAATTCGTGTGAACATGGCCGGAAGGCCTGATTTGGATGCTTTTTCCTCGTCCTGGTCAGGTCTCGTCCAACGCCCATAACAAATGGAACGAGAAATATCGGTGCTATAAAAAGAGAAAAAAACAACGAAAAAGGGGTGCAACACGAGGACTTCCGAGGATGTCACCCATCCTAGTACTACTACTCACACCCAACTACGGAGTTCTGGTGGGATCCGGTGCATTAGTGTCGGTATGATCGCACCCGTTGGATTCCTGCGAAATAAATGTTTCATTGAGCGCACGCGGCTGCTGAATCGCGTACAACGTGCCAGTTCTAAAGAGGTCGCATGTCCGTAACTGACAGCTCGGAAACGGCGAGGGATGCGTGCATTACGGACGGTAGCCCAACCACCTCCATCGCCCCACGCAAGCATGGGTTTTCGTCCGTGTGTTGCTCTAAAAGAGGGTATCTGTTCTTGTTTTCAGGGCCAGGATTCAGTCCGAGGGGCATTTTGGTAATTTCGAGTGAACATGGCAGGTATGCCTGATTTGGATGCTCTTTCCCCGTCCTGGTCGGGTCTCATCCGACGCCCATAAGAAATTGAACGAGAAAGATCGGTGTTATTAAAAAAGAAAAAACAACGAAAAAGGGGTGCAACACGAGGACTTTTGAGGAGGTCACCCATCCTAGTACTACTCACGCCCAACTGCGGAGTTCTGATGGGATCCGGTGCATTAGTGCTGGTATGATCCCACCCGTTGGATTCTTGCGAAACAAATGTTTTATTGAGTGCACGCGGTCGTTGAGTCGCGCGTACAACGCGCCAGTTCTAATGAGGTCGCATGTTCGTAACTGACAGCTCGAAAGCGGCGAGGTATGCGTGCGTTACGGACGGTAGCCTGACCACCTCCATCGCCCCGTTCCAGCACGGGTTTTCGTCCGTGTGTCGCTCTAAAAAAGGGCCTCTGTACCGGTTTTCAGGGCCAGGATTCGGTCCTAGGGGCATTTTGGTAATTTCGTGTGAACATAGCCAGAAGGCCTAATTTGGATGCTTTTTCCTCGTCCTGGTCAGGTCTCGTCCAACGCTCATAACAAATGGAACGAGAAATATCGGTGCTGTAAAAAGGGAAAAAAACAACGAAAAAGGGGTGCAACACGAGGACTTCCGAGGAGGTCACCCATCCTAGTACCACTCACGCCCAACTGCGGAGTTCTGATGGGATCCGGTGCATTAGTGCTGTTATGATCGCACCCGTTGGATTCTTGCGAAACAAATGTTTTATTGAATGCACGCGGCCGCTGAGTCGCGCATACAATGCGCCAATTCTAATGTGGTCGCATGTTCGTAACTGACAGCTCGAAAGCGGCGAGGTATGCGTGCGTTACGGACGGTAGCCCGACCACCTCCATCGCCCCGTGCCAGCACGGGGTTTCGTCCGTGTGTTGCTCTAAAAAAGGGTATCTGTACCGGTTTTCAGGGCCAGGATTCGTTACTAGGGGCATTTTTTTAATTTCGTGTGAACATGGCCGGAAGGCCTGATTTGGATGCTTTTTCCTCGTCCTGGTCAGGTCTCGTCCAACGCCCATAACAAATGGAACGAGAAATATCGGTGCTGTAAAAAGAGAAAAAAACAACGAAAAAGGGGTGCAACACGAGGACTTCCGAGGAGGTCACCCATCCTAGTACTACTCACGCCCGACTGCGGAGTTCTGGTGGGATCCGGTGCATTAGTGCTGGTATGATCGCACCCGTTGGATTCTTGCGAAACAAATGTTTTATTGAGTGCACGCGGCCGCTGAGTTCTAATGAGGTCACATGTTCGTAACTGACAGCTCGAAAGCGGCGAGGTATGCGTGCGTTACGGACGGTAGCCCGACCTCCTCCATCGCCCCGTGCCAGCACGGGGTTGCCTCCGTGTGTTGCTCTAAAAAAGGGCCTCTGTACCGGTTTTCAGGGCCAGGATTCAGTCCTAGGGGCATTTTGGTAATTTCGTGTGAACATGCCCGGAAGGCCTGATTTGGATGCTTTTTCCTCGTCCTGGTCAGGTCTCGTCCAACGCCCATAACAAATGGAACGAGAAATATCGGTGCTGTAAAAAGAGAAAAAAACAACGAAAAAGGGGTGCAACACGAGGACTTCCGAGGATGTCACCCATCCTAGTACTACTCACACCCAACTACGGAGTTCTGGTGGGATCCGGTGCATTAGTGTCGGTATGATCGCACCCGTTGGATTCTTGCGAAATAAATGTTTCATTGAGCGCACGCGGCTGCTGAATCGCGCGTACAACGCGCCAGTTCTAAAGAGGTCGCATGTCGTAACTGACAGCTTGGAAGCGGCGAGCGATGCTTGCGTTACGGACGGTAGCCCAACCACCTCCATCGCCCCGTGCGAGCATGGGGTTTCGTCCGTGTGTTGCTCTAAAGAGGGCATCTGTACTTGTTTTCAGGGCCAGGATTCGGTCCGAAGGGCATTTCTGTAATTTCGAGTGAACATGGCAGGAAGGCCCGATTTGGATTCTCTTTCCCCGTCCTGGTCGGGTCTCATCCAACGGCCATAACAAATTGAACGAGAAAGATCGGTGCTATTAAAAAAGAAAAAACAACGAAAAAGGGGTGCAACACGAGGACTTTCGAGGGGGTCACCCATCCTAGTACTACTCACGCCCAACTGCCGAGTTCTGATGGGATCCGCTGCATTAGTGCTGGTATGATCGCACCCGTTGGATTCTTGCGAAACAAATGTCTTATTGAGTGCACGCGGCCGCTGAGTCGCGCGTACAACGCGGCAGTTTTAAAGAGGTCGCATGTTCGTAACTGACTGCTCGGGAGCGGCGAGGTATGCGTGCGTTACGGACGGTAGCCCGACCACCTCCATCGCCCCGTGCCAGCACGGGGTTTCGTCCATGTGTTGCTCTAAAAAAGGGCCTCTGTACCGGTTTTCAGGGCCAGGATTGGGTCCTAGGGGCATTTTGGTGATTTTGTGTGAACATGCCCAGAAGGCCTGATTTGGATGCTTTTCCCTCGTCCTGGTAAGGTCTCATCCAACGCCCATAGCAAATGGAACGAGAAATATCGGTTTTGTAAAAAGAGAAAAAAAACAAGGAAAAAGGGGTGCAACACGAGGACTTCCGAGGAGGTCATCCATCCTAGTACTACTCACGCCCAACTGCGGAGTTCTGATAGGATCCGGTGCATTAGTGCTGTTATGATCGCACCCGTTGGATTCTTGCAAAACAAATGTTTTATTGAGTGCACGCAGCCGCTGAGTCGCGCACACAACGCGACAGTTCTAATGTGGTCGCATGTTCGTAACTAACAGCTCGAAAGCGGAGAAGTATGCGTGCGTTACGGACGGTAGCCCGACCACCTCCATCGCCCCGTGCCAGCACGGGGTTTTGTCCGTGTGTTGCACTAAAAAAGGGCCTCTGTACCGGTTTTCAGGGCCAGGATTCGGTCCTGGGGGCATTTTTGTAATTTCGTGTGAACATGCCCGGAAGGCCTGATTTGGATGCTTTTTTCTCGTCCTGGTCAGGTCTCGTCCAACGCCTATAACAAATGGAACCAGAAATATCGGTGCTTTAAAAAGAGAAAGAAACAACGAAAAAGGGGTGCAACACGTGGACTTCCAAGGAGGTCACCCATTCTAGTACTACTCACGCCCAACTGCGGAGTTCTGGTGGGATCCGGTGCATTAGTGCTGGTATGATCGCACCCGTTGGATTCTTGCGAAACAAATGTTTTATTGAGTGCACGCAGCCGCTGAGTTCTAATGAGGTCGCATGTTCGTAACTGACAGCTCGAAAGCGGCGAGGTATGCGTGCGTTACGGACGGTTGCTTGACCACCTCCATCGCCCCGTTCCAGCACGGGTTTTCGTCCGTGTGTTGCTCTAAAAAAGGGCCTCTGTACCGGTTTTCAGGGCCAGGATTCGGTCCTAGGGCCATTTTGGTAATTTCGTGTGAACATAGCCAGAAGGCCTGATTTGGATGCTTTTTCCTCGTCCTGGTCAGGTCTCGTCCAACGCCCATAACAAATGGAACGAGAAATATCGGTGCTGTAAAAAGAGAAGAAAACAACGAAAAAGGGGTGCAACACGAGGACTTCCGAGGAGGTCACCCATCCTAGTACTACTCACTCCCAACTGCGGAGTTCTGGAGGGATCCGGTGCATTAGTGCTGGTATGATCGCACCCGTTGGATTCTTACGAAACAAATGTTTTATTGAGTGCACGCAGCCGCTGAGTTCTAATGAGGTCGCATGTTCGTAACTGACAGCTCGAAAGCGGCGAGGTATGCGTGCGTTATGGACGGTAGCTTGACCACCTCCATCGCCCCGTTCCAGCACGGGTTTTCGTCCGTGTGTTGCTCTAAAAAAGGGCCTCTGTACCGGTTTTCAGGGCCAGGATTCGGTCCTAGGGCCATTTTGGTAATTTCGTGTGAACATAGCCAGAAGGCCTGATTTGGATGCTTTTTCCTCGTCCTGGTCAGGTCTCGTCCAACGCCCATAACAAATGGAACGAGAAATATCGGTGCTGTAAAAAGAGAAGAAAACAACGAAAAAGGGGTGCAACACGAGGACTTCCGAGGAGGTCACCCATCCTAGTACTACTCACTCCCAACTGCGGAGTTCTGGAGGGATCCGGTGCATTAGTGCTGGTATGATCGCACCCGTTGGATTCTTACGAAACAAATGTTTTATTGAGTGCACGCAGCCGCTGAGTTCTAATGAGGTCGCATGTTCGTAACTGACAGCTCGAAAGCGGCGAGGTATGCGTGCGTTATGGACGGTAGCTTGACCACCTCCATCGCCCCGTTCCAGCACGGGTTTTCGTCCGTGTGTTGCTCTAAAAAAGGGCCTCTGTACCGGTTTTCAGGGCCAGGATTCGGTCCTTGGGCCATTCTGGTAATTTCGTGTGAACATAGCCGGAAGGCTGATTTGGATGCTTTTTCCTCGTCCTGGTCAGGTCTCGTCCAACGCCCATAACAAATGGAACGAGAAATATCGGTGCTGTAAAAAGAGAAGAAAACAACGAAAAAGGGGTGCAACACGAGGACTTCCGAGGAGGTCACCCATTCTAGTACTACTCACTCCCAACTGCGGTGTTCTGGTGGGATCCGGTGCATTAGTGCTGGTATGATCACACCCATTGGATTCTTGCGAAACAAATGTTTTATTGAGTGCACGCGGCCGCTGAGTCGCGCGTACAACGCGCCAGTTCTGAAGAGGTCGCATGTCCGTAACTGACAGCTCCGAAGCGGCGAGGGATGCGTGCGTTACAGACGGCAGCCCAACCACCTCCATCTCCCCGTGCCAGCATGGGGTTTCGTCCGTGTGTTGCTCTAAACGAGGGCATCTGTTCTTGTTTTCAGGGCCATAATTCGGTCCGAGGGGCATTTTGTTAATTTTGAGTGAACATGGCCGGAAGGCCCGATTTGGATTCTCTTTCCCCGTCCTGGTCGGGTCTCATCCGACGCCCATAACAAATTGAACGAGAAAGATCGGTGCTATTAAGAAAGAAAAAAAAACGAAAAAGGGGTGCAACACGATGACTTTCGAGGAGCTCACCCATCCTAGTACTACTCCCGCCTAACTGCGGAGTTCTACTGGGATCCGGTGCATTAGTGCTGGTACGATCGCACCCTTTGGATTCTTGCGAAACAAATGTTTTATTGAGTGCACGCGGCCGCTGAGTCGTGCGTACAACGCGCCAATTTTAAAGAGGTCGCATGTTCGTAAGTGACAGCTCGGAAGCGGCGAGGTATGCGTGCGTTACAGACGGTAGCCCGACCACCTCCATCGCCCCGTGCCAGCACGGGGTTTCGTCTGTGTGTTGCTCTAAAAAATGGCCTTTGTACTGATTTTCAGGGCCAGGATTCGGTCCTAGGGGCATTTTGGTAATTTCGAGTGAACATGGCAGGAAGGCCCGATTTGGATTCTCTTTCCCCGTCCTGGTCGGGTCTCATCCAACGCCCATAACAAATTGAACGATAAAGATCGGTGCTATTAAAAAAGAAAAAAAAACGAAAAAGCGGTGCAACACGAGGACTTCCGAGGAGGTCACCCATCCTAGTACTACTCACGCCCAACTGCGGAGTTTTGGTGGGATCCGGTGCATTAGTGCCGGTATGATCGCACCCGTTGGACTCATGCAAAATAAATGTTTCATTGAGAGCACGCGGCAGATGAGTCGCGCGTTCAACGCGCATGTTCTAAAGAGGTCGCATGTCCGTAACTGACAGCTCGGAAGCGGCGAGGGATGTTTGCGTTACGGACGGTAGCCCCACCACCTCCATCGCCTCGTGCCAGCATGGGGTTTCGTCCGTGTGTTGCTCTAAAAGAGGGCATCTTTTCTTGTTTTCAGGGCCAGGATTCGGTCCGAGGGGCATTTTGGTAATTTCGAGTGAACATGGCAGGAAGGCCTGATTTGGATTCTCTTTCACCGTCCTGGTCGGGTCTAATCCAACGGCCATAACAAATTGAACGAGAAAGATCGGTGCTATTAAAAAAGGAAAAACAATGAAAAAGGGGTGCAACACGAGGACTTTCGAGGGGGTCACCCATTCTAGTACTACTCACGCCCAACTGCCGAGTTTTGATGGGATCCGGTGCATTAGTGCTGGTATGATCGCACCCGTTGGATTCTTGCGAAACAAATGTTTTATTGAGTGCAAGCGGCCGCTGAGTCGTGCGTACAACGCGCCAGTTCTAATGGGGTCGCATGTTCGTAACTAACAGCTCGAAAGCGGCGAGGTATGCGTGCGTTGCGGACGGTGGCCTGACCACCTCCATCGCCCCGTTCCTGCACGTGTTTTCGTTCGTCTGTTGCTCTAAAAAAGGGCCTCTGCACCGGTTTTCACGGCCAGGATTCGGTCCTAGGGGCATTTTGGTAATTTCTTGTGAACATAGCCAGAAGGCCTGATTTGGATGCTTTTTCCTCGTCCTGGTCAGGTCTCGTCCAACGCCCATAACAAATGGAACGAGAAATATCGGTGCTGTAAAAAGAGAAAAAAACAACGAAAAAGGGGTGCAACGCGAGGACTTCCGAGGAAGTCACCCATCCTAGCACTACTCACGCCCAACCGAAAAATGAGGTCGCATGTTCGTAACTGACAGCTCGAAAGCGGTGAGGTATGCGTGCGTTACGGACGGTAGCCCGACCTCCTCCATCGCCCCGTGCCAGCACGGTGTTTCGTCCGTGTGTTCCTCTTAAAAAGAGCCTCTGTACCGGTTTTCAGGGCCAGGATTCGGTCCTAGGGGCATTATTGTAATTTAGTGTGAACATGGCCGGAAGGCTTGATTTGGATGCTTTTTCCTCGTCCTGGTCAAGTCTCGTCCAACGCCCATAACAAATGGAACACGAGGACTTCCGAGGAGGTCACCCATCCTAGTACTACTCACTCCCAACTGCGGAGTTCTGGTGGGATCCGGTGCATTAGTGCTGGTATGATCGCACCCGTTGGATTCTTGGGAAACAAATGTTCTATTGAGTGCACGCGGCCGCTGAGTCGCGCGTACAACGCGCCAGTTCTAATGAGGTTGCATGTTCGTAACTGACAGCTCGAAAGCGGCGAGGTATGCGTGCGTTATGGACGGTAGCCCGACCAGCTCCATCGCCCCGTGCCAGCATGGAGTTTCGTCTGTGTGTTGCTCTAAAAGAGGGCATCTGTTCTTGTTTTCAGGGCCAGGATTCGGTCCGAGGGGCATTTTGGTAATTTCGAGTGAACATGGCAGGAAGGCCCGATTTGGATTCTCTTTCCCCGTCCTGGTCGGGTCTCATCCAACGGCCATAACATATTGAACGAGAAAGATCGGTGCTATTAAAAAAACAACAACGAAAAAGGGGTGCAACACGAGGACTTTCGAGGAGCTCACCCATCCTATTACTACTCATGCCTAACTGTGGAGTTCTGCTGGGATCCGGTGCATTAGTGCTGGTATGATCGCGCCCGTTGGATTCTTGCGAAACAAATGTTTTATTGAGTGCACGCGGCCGCTGAGTCGCGCGTAAAACGCGCCAGTTCTAAAGAGGTCGCATGTTCATAACTAACAGCTCGGAAGCGGCGAGGTATGCGTGCGTTACGGACGGTAGCCCGACCACTTGCATCGCCCCGTGCCAGCATGGGGTTTCGTCTGTGTGTTGCTCTATAAAATGGCCTTTGTACTGATTTTCAGGGCCAGGATTCGGTGCTAGGGGCATTTTGGTAATTTCGAGTGAACATGGCAGGAAGGCCCGATTTGGATTCTCTTTCCCCGTCCTGGTCGGGTCTCATCCAACGCCCATAACAAATTGAACGAGAAAGATCGGTGCTATTAAAAAAGAAAAAAACAACGAAAAAGGGGTGCAACACGAGGACTTCCGAGGAGGTCACCCATCCTAGCACTACTCACGCCCAACTGCGGAGTTCTGATGGCATCCGGTGCATTAGTGCTGGTATGATCGCACCCGTTGGATTCTTGCGAAACAAATGTTTTATTGAGTGCACGCGGCAGCTGAGACGCGCCTACAACGCGCCCGTTCTAACGAGGTCGCATGTTCGCAATTGACAGCTCGGAAGCGGCGAGGTATGCGTGCGTTACGGACGGTTGCCCGACCACCTGCATCGCCCCGTGCCAGCATGGGGTTTCGTCCGTGTGTTGCTCTAAAAAAGGGCCTCTTTACTGGTTTTCAGGTCCAGGATTCGGTCTTAGGGGATTTTGGTAATTTCGTGTGAACATGGCTGGAAGGCCTGATTTGGATGCTTTTTGCTCGTCCTGGTCGGGTCTCGTCCAACGCCCATAACAAATGGAACGAGAAATATCGGTGCTGTAAAAAGAGAAAAAACAACGAAAAAGGGGTGCAACACGAGGACTTCCGAGGAGGTCACCCATCCTAGTACTACTCACGCCCAACTGCGGAGTTCTGGTGGGATCCGGTGCATTAGTGCTGGTATCATCGCTCCCGCTGGATTCTTGCGAAATAAATGTTTCATTGAGCGCACGCGGCTGCTCAGTCGCGCGTACAACGCGCCAGTTCTAAAGGGGTCGCATGTCCGTAACTGACAGCTCGGAAGCGGCGAGGGATGCTTGCGTTATGGACGGTAGCCCAACCACCTCCATCGCCCCGTGCCAGCAAGGGGTTTCATCTGTGTGGTGCTCTAAAAGAGGGCATCTGTTCTTGTTTTCAGGGCCAGGATTCGGTCCGAGGGGCATTTCTGTAATTTCGAGTGGACAAGGCAGGAAGGCCCGATTTGGATGCTCTTTCCCCGTCCTGGTCGGGTCTCGTCCGACGCCAATAACAAATTGAACGAGAAATATCGGTGCTATTAAAAAAGAAAAAACAACGAAAAAGGGGTGCAACACGAGGACTTCCGAGGTGGTCAACCATCCTAGTAGTACTCACGCCCAACTGCTGAGTTCGGATGGGATCCGGTTCATTAGTGCTGGTATGATCGCACCCGTTGGATTCTTGCGAAACAAATGTTTTATTGAGTGCACGCGGGCGCTGAGTCGCGCGTTCAACGCGCCAGTTCTAAAGAGGTCGCATGTCCGTAACTGACACCTCGGAAGCCGCGAGCTAAGCATGCATTACGGATGGTATGCCAACCACCTTCATTGCCCCGTGCCAGCATGGGGTTTCGTCCGTGCGTTGCTCTAAAAGAGGGCATCTGTTCTTGTTTTCAGGGCCAGGATTCGGTCCGAAGGGCATTTTGGTAATTTCGAGTGAACATGGCAGGATGGCCCGATTTGGATTCTCTTTCCCCGTCCTGGTCGGGTCTCATCCGACGCCCATAACAAATTGAACGAGAAAGATCGGTGCTATTAGAAAAGAAAAAACAACGAAAAAGGGGTGCAACACGAGGACTTTCGAGGAGGTCACCCATCCTAGTACTACTCATGCCCAACTGCGGAGTTCTGATGGGATCCAGTGCATTAGTGCCGGTATGATCGCACCGTTGGATTCTTGCGAATCAAATGTTTTATTGAGTGTCCGCGGCCACTGAGTCGCGCGTACAACGCGCCCGTTCTAATGAGGTCGCATGTTCGTAACTGACAGCTCGGAAGCGGCGAGGTATGCGTGCGTTACGGACGGTAGCCCGACCACCTCCATCGCCCTGTGCCAGCATGGGGTTTCGTCCGTGTGTTGCTCTAAAAAAGGGCTTCTGTACCGGTTTTCAGCGCCAGGATTCGTTCCTAATGGCATTTTGGTAATTTCGTGTGAACATGGCCGGAAGGCCTGATTTGGATGCTTTTTCCTCGTCCTGGTCGGGTCTCGTCCAACGCCCATAACAAATGGAACGAGAAATATCGGCGCTGTAAGAAGAGAAAAAAACAACGAAAAAGGGGTGCAACACGAGGACTTCCGACGAGGTCACCCATCCTAGTACTACTCACGCCCAACTGCGGAGTTCTGCTGGGATCCGGTGCATTAGTGCTGGTATGATTGCACCCGTTGGATTCTTGCGAAACAAATGTTTTATTGAGTGCACGCAGCCGCTGAGTCGCGCGTACAACGCGCCAGTTCTAAAATGGTCGCATGTTCGTAACTGACAGCTTGGAAACGGCGACGTATGCGTGCGTTATGGACGGTAGCCCAACCACCTCCATCGCCCCGTGCCAGCATGGGGTTTCGTCCGTGTGTTGCTGTAAAAAAGGGCCTTTGTACTGGTTTTAAGGGCCAGGATTCGGTCCTAGGGGAATTTTGGGAATTTCGAGTGAACATGGCAGGAAGGCCGGATTTGGATTCTCTTTCCCCGTCCTGGTCGGGTCTCATCCAACGCCCATAACAAATTGAACGAGAAAGATCGGTGCTATTATAAAAGAAAAACAACGAAAAGGGGTGCAACATGAGGACTTTCGAGGAGCTCACCCATCCTATTACTACTCACGCCTAACTGCGGAGTTCTGCTGGGATCCGGTGCATTAGTGCTGGTATGATCGTACCCGTTGGATTCTTGCGAAACAAATGTTTTATTGAGTGCACGCGGCCGCTGAGTCGTGCGCACAACGTGCCAGTTCTAAAGAGGTCGCATGTTCGTAACTGACAGCTCGGAAGCGGCGAGGTATGCGTTCGTTATAGACGGTAGCCCAACCACCTCCATCGCCCCGTGCCAGCACGGGGTTTCGTCCGTGTGTTGCTCTAAAAAATGGCCTTTGTACTGATTTTCAGGGCCAGGATTTGGTGCTAGGGGCATTTTTGTAATTTTGAGTGAACATGGCAGGAAGGCCCGATTTGGATTCTCTTTCCCCGTCCTGGTCGGGTCTCATCCAACGCCCATAACAAATTGAACGAGAAAGATCGGTGCTATTAAAAAAAAAAAACAACGAAAAAGGGGTGCAACACGAGGACTTTCGAGGAGGTCACCCATCCTAGTACTACTCACGAACAACTGCGGAGTTCTGATGGGATCCGGTGCATTAGTGCTGGTATGATCGCACCCGTTGGATTCTTGCGAAACAAATGTTTTATTGAGTGCATGCGGCGGCAGCTGAGACGCGCGTACAACGCGCCAATTCTAACGAGGTCGCATGTTCGCAATTGACAGCTCAGAAGCGGCGAGGTATGCTTGCGTTACGGACGGTAGCCCGACCACCTGCATCGCCCCGTGCCAGCATGGGGTTTCCTCCGTGTGTTGCTCTAAAAAAGGGCCTCTTTACTGGTTTTCGGGGCCAGGATTCGGTCTTAGGGGATTTTGGTTATTTCGTGTGAACATGGTCAGAAGGCCTGATTTGGATGCTTTTTCCTCGTCCTGGTCGGGTCTCGTCCAACGCCCATAACAAATGGAACGAGAAATATCGGCGCCGTAAAAAGAGAAAAAAACAACGAAAAAGGGGTGCAACACGAGTACTTCTGAGGAGGTCACCCATCCTAGTACTACTCACGCCCATCTGCGGAGTTCTGATGGGACCCGGTGCATTAGTGTTGGTATGATCGCACCCGTTGGATTCTTGCGAAACAAATGTTTTATTGAGTGCACACGGTCGCTGAGTCGCGCGTACAACGCGCCAGTTTTAAAGAGCTCGCATGTTCGTAACTGACAGCTCGGAAGCGGCGAGGTATGCGTGCGTTACGGACGGTAGCCCGACCACCTCCATCGCCCCGTGCCAGCATGCGGTTTCGTCCGTGTGTTGCTCTAAAAAAGGGCTTCTGTACCGGTTTTCAGCGCCAGGATTCGTTCCTAGGGGCATTTTGGTAATTTCGAGTGAACATGGCCGGAAGGCCTGATTTGGATGCTTTTTGCTCGTCCTGGTCGGGTCTCGTCCAACGCCCATAACAAATGGAACGAGAAATATCGGTGCTGTAAAAAGAGAAAAAAACAACGAAAAAGGGGTGCAACACGAGGACTTCCGAGGAGGTCACCCATCCTAGTACTACTCACGCCCAACTGCGGAGTTCTGGTGGGATCCGGTGCATTAGTGCTGGTATGATCGCACCCGTTGGATTCTTGCGAAACAAATGTTTTATTGAGTGCACGCGGCCGCTG
>JACYFF010031954.1:50315313-50344885 GCA_017589665.1 Selenicereus undatus
GTGCTGGTATGATCGCACCCGTTGGATTCTTGGAGAACAAATGTTTCTTTGAGTGTACGCGGCCGCTGAGTCGCACGTACGGCGCGCCGGTTCTAAAGAGGTCGCGACTTCGTAACTGACAACTCAGAAGCAGCGGGCTAAGCGTGCGTTACGGACGGTAGCCCGACCACCTCCACCGCCCCATGCCAGCATGGGGTTTGTGCGTGTGTTGCTCTAAAAAAGGGCCTCTGTACTGGTTTTTAGGGTCAGGATTAGGTCCTAGGGGCATTTTTGTATATTCGAGTGAACATGGCCGGAAGGCCTTGTTTGGATACTTTTGCAGCGTCCTGGTTAGGTCTCGTCCAACGCCCATAACAAATGGAACGAGAAAGATCGGTCTACCGTCCATCTTCCTTCCAAATAACAATAATAGCCCTAGGACCGAATCCTGGGTCTGAAAACTAGTATAGAGGACCTTTTTAAGAGTAACACACGGAAGAAACCCAATGCTGGCAGGGGGCCATGGAGGTGGTCGGGCTACCGTCCGTAATGCACGCTTAGGTCGCGGCTTCCGAGCTGTCGGTTAGGAACCTGCGACCTCCTTAAAACGGTGCAACGCGAGGACTTTAGAAGAGGTCACCCATCCTAGGACCACTCTCGCCCAAGCACACTTAACTGCGGAGTTCTGATGAGATCCGGTGCGTTAGTGCTGGTATGATCGCACCCGTTGGATTCTTAGGGAACAAATCTTTTGTTGAGTATACGCAGCCGCTGAGTCGCGCATACAACACGCCAGTTCTAAAGAGGTCGCAAGTTCGTAACTGACAGCTCGGAAGCGACGAGCTAAGCGTGCGTTACGGACGGTAGCCCGACCACCTTCATCGCCCCGTGCCAACATGGGGTTTCGTCGGCGTGTTGTGCTAAAAAAGGGCCTCTGTACTGGTTTTCAGGGCGAGGATTCGGTCTGAGGGGCATTTCGGTAATTTCGAGTGAACATGGCAGAAAGGCCTGATTTGGATGCTTTTTCCTCGTCCTGGTCAGGTCTCGTCCAACGCCCATAACAAATGGAACGAGAAAGATCGGTGCCCTTAAAAAAGAAAAAAACAACGAAAAATGGGTGTAACACGAGGACTTTCGAAGAGGTCACCCATCCTAGTACTACTCACGCCCAAGCACGCTTAACTGCGGAGTTCTGATGGGATCCAGTGCATTACTGCTGGTATGATCGCACCCGTTGGATTCTTGCGGAACAAATGTTTTATTGAGTGTACGCGGCCGTTGAGTCGCGCGCACAGCGCGCCAGGTCTGAAGAGGTCGCACGTTCGTAATTGACAGCTCAGAAGCGGCGAGCTAAGCGTGCGTTACGGACGGTAGCCCGACCACCTCCATCGTCCCGTGCCAGCATGGGGTTCGTCCGTGTGTTGTTCCAATAGAAGGGCCTCTGTATTGGTTTTCAGGGTCAGGATTCAGTCATAGGGGCATTTTGATATATTCGAGTGCACATGGCCGGAAGGCCTGATTTGGATGCTTTTTCCTCGTCCTGGTCAGGTCTCGTTCGATGCCTATAACAAATGGAACGAGAAAGATCGGTGTCGTTGAAAAAGAAAAAAACAACGAAAAAGTGGTGCAACAAAAGTACTTCCCAGGAGGTCGCCCATCCTAGTACTACGCTCGCCCAAGCAAGCTTCACTACGGAGTTCTGATGGGATCCGGTGCATTAGTGCTGGTATGATCGCCCTCGTGGGATTGTTACGGAACAAATGTTTTGCAGAGTGTACGCGGCCCCTGAGTCGCGCATGCAATGCGCCAGTTCTAAGGAGGGCGCAGGTTCCTAACGGACAGCTCGGAAGCCGCGAGCTACTCGTGCATTACGGACGGTAGCTCGACCACCTCCATGGCCCCCTGCCAGCATTGGGTTTCGTCCGTATGTTACTCTTAAAAAGGTCCTCTGTACTAGTTTTTAGAGCCAGGATTCGGTCCTAGGAGCATTGTGGTTATTTCGACTGAACATGGCTGGAAGGATTGATTTGGATTCTCTTTCCTCGTCCTGGCCAAGCCTCATCCAACGCCCATAGCAAATGGAACCAGGAAGATCGGTGCTGTTAAAAAAGAAAAAACAACGAAAAAGGGGTGCAACACGAGGACTTCCCAAGAGGACACCCATCCTAGTACCACTCTCGCCCTAGCACGCTTAACTGCGGCGTTCTGATGGGATCCGGTGCATCAGTGCTGGTATGATCGCACCCGTTGGATTGTTGCGGAACAAATGTTTTACACAGTGTACGCGGCCCCTTCGTCACGCATACAGCGTGCTAGTTCTAAAGAGGTCGCAGGTTCCTAACCGACAGCTCGGAACCGGCGCGCTAGGCGTGCATTATAGTTGGAAGCGCGACCACCTCCGTCGCCCCATGCCAGCATTGGGTTTCGTCCGTGTGTTACTCCAAAAAAGGGCCTCTGTACTGGTTTTATGGGCCAGGATTCGTTCTTAGGCGCATTTTGGTAATTTTGAGTTAACATGGGCGGATGGCCTGATTTGGTTGCTTTTTCCTCGTCCAGGTCAAGAGTCATCCAACGCCCATAATAAGTGGAACGAGGAAGATCGATGCTTTTTAAAAAGGAAAAACAAGGAAAAAGCGGTGCAACACGAGGACTTTAGAAGAGGTCACCCATCCTAGTACCACTCTCGTCCAAGCACGCTTAAATGCGGAGTTCTGACGGGATCCGGTGCATTAGTGTTGGTATGGTCGCCCTCGTGGGATTGTTACGGAACAAATGTTTTACAAAGTGTACGCGGCCACTTAGTCGCGCATGCAGCGCGACAGTTCTAAGGAGGTCGCAAGTTCCTAACCGACAGCTCGGAAGCCGCGACCTAAGCGTGCATTACGGACGGTAGCCCGACCACCTCCATCGCCCCGTGCCAGCATTGGGTTTCGTCCGTGTGTTACTCTAAAAAATGCCCTTTGTGCTAGTTTTTAGAGCCAGGATTCGGTCCTAGGGGCATTATGGTTATTTCGAGTGAACATGGCCGAAAGGCGTGATTTGGATGCTCTTTCCTCGTCTCGGTCAGGTCTCATCAAACGTCCATAGCAAATGGAACGAGCAAGATCGGTGCTGTTAAGAAAGGAAAAAACAACGAAAAAGGGGTGCAACACGAGGACTTCCCAGGAGGTCACCCATCCTAGTATCACTCTCGCCCAAGCACGCTTAACTGCCGAGTTCTAATGGGATCCGGTGCATTAGTGTTGGAATGATCGCACCTGTTGGATTGTTGCAGAACAAATGTTTTACACAGTGTACCCGGCCCCTGAGTCGCACAAACAGCGCGACAGTTCTAAAGAGGTCGCAGGTTCCTAACCGACAGCTCGACAACGCCGAGCTAAGCGTGCATTACGGATGGTAGCGCGCCCACCTCTGTTGCCTCGTGCTAGCATTGGGTTTCGTCCGTGTGTTACTCTAAAAAAGGGCCTCTGCACTGGTTTTCAGGGCCAGGGTTCGTTCCTATGGGCATTTTGGTAATTTCGAGTTAACGTGGGCGGATGGCCTGATTTTGTTGCTTTTTCCCCGTCCCGGTCAAGTCATCCAACGCCCATAACAAGTGGAACGAGAAAGATCGGTGCTGTTTAAAAAGAAAAAAACAACGAAAAAGCGGTGCAACACAGGGACTTTAGAAGAGGTCACCCATCCTAGTACCACTCTCGCCCAAGCACGCTTAACAGCGGCGTTCTGATGGGATCCGGTGCATTAGTGCTGGTATGATCGCAGCCGTTGGATTGTTGCAGAATAAATATTTTACATAGTGTATGCGGCGCCTGTGTCGCGCATACAGTGTGCCAGTTCTAAAGAGGTCGCAGGTTCCTAACCGACAGCTCGGAAGCAGCGAGCTAAGCGTGCATTATGGACAGTAGCGCGACCACCTCCGTCGCCACGCGCCAGCATTGGGTTTCGTCCGTGTGTTACTCTAAAAAAGGGCCTCTGTACTGGTTTCCAGGGCCAGGATTCATTCCTAGGGGCATTTTGGTAATTTCGAGTTAACATAGGCGGATGGCCTGAATTGGTTGCTTTTTCCTCGTCCAGGTGAAGAGTCATCCAACGCCCATAATAAGTTGAACGAGAAAGATCGGTGCTGTTTAAAAAGAAAAAAACAACGAAAAAGCGGTGCAACACGAGGACTTTAGAAGAGGTCACCCATCCTAGTACCACTCTCTCGCCCAAACACGCTTAACTGCAGAGTTCGTATGAGATCCGGTGCATTAGTGCTGGTACGATCGCACCCGTTGGATTCTTGCGAAACAAATGTTTTATTGAGTGCACGTGGCCGCTGAGTCGCGCGTACAACGCCCCAGTTCTAAAGAGGTCGCATGTTCGTAACTGACAGCTCGGAAGCGGCAAGGTATGCGTGCGTTACGGAAGGTAGCCCGACCACCTCCATCGCCCCGTGCCAGCATGGCGTTTCGTCCGTGTGTTGCTCTAGAAGAGGGCATTTGTTCTTGTTTTCAGGGCCAGGATTGGGTCCGAGGGGCATTTTGGTAATTTCGAGTAAACATGACAGGAAGGCCTGATTTGGATGCTCTTTCCCCGTCCTGGTCAAGTCTCATCCAACGACCATAACAAATTGAACGAGAAAGATCGGTGCTATTAAAAAAGAAAAAACAACGAAAAAGGGGTGCAACACGAGGACTTCCGAGGAGGTCACCCATCCTAGTACTACTCACGCCCATGCACTCTTAACTGCGAAGTTCTGATGCGATCCGGCGGATTAGTGCTGGTATGATTGCACTCGTTGGATTCTTGCGGAACGAATGTTTTATTGAGTGTACGCGGCCGCTGAGTCGCGCATACAGTGCGCCAGTTCTAAAGAGGTCGCATGTTTGTAACTGACATCTCGGAAGGGGCGAGGTAAGCGTGCGTTACGGACGGTAGCCCGACCACCTCTATTGCCCCGTGCCAGCATGGGGTTTCGTCCGTGTGTTGCGGTAAAAAAGGGCCTCTGTATTGGTTTTAAGGGTCAGGATTCGGTCCTATGGGCATCTTGGTAATTTCGAGTGAACATGGTAGGAAGGCCCGATTCGGATGCTTTTTCCTCGTCCTGGTCAGGTCTCGTCCAACGTCCACAACAAATGGAACGAGGAAGATCGGTGCTGTTAGAAAAGAAAAAACAACGAAAAAGGAGTGCAACACGAGGACTTCCGAGGAGGTCACCCGTCCCAGCACTACTCATGCCCAAGCACGCTTAACAGCGAAGTTCTGATGGGATCTGGTGCATTAGTGCTGGTATGATCGCACCTGTTGGATTCTTGTGGAACAAATGTTTTTTTGAGTGTACGCGGCCGCTGAGTCGCGCGTACAACACGCCGATTCTAAAGAGGTCGCAAGTTCGTAACTGACAGCTCCGAAGCAGCGAGCTAAGCGTGCGTTACGGAAGGTAGCTCGACCACCTCCATCGCCCCGTGCCAGCATGGGGTTCGTGCGTGTGTTGCTCTAAAAAAGGGTCTTTGTACTGGTTTTCTGGGCCAGGATTCGGTCCTAGGGGCATTTTGGTATATTCGAGTGAACATGGCCGGAAGGCCTTGTTTGGATGCTTTTTCCTCGTCCTGGTTAGGTCTCGTCCAACGCCCATAACAAAGTTCTGATGGGATCCGGTGCATTAGTGCTGGTATGATCGCACCCCTTGGATTCTCGGGGAACGAATGTTTTATTGAGTGTACGCGGCCGCTGAGTCGCGCGTACAGCGCGCCAATTTTGAAGAGGTCGCAAGTTCGTAACTGACAGCTTAGAAGCAGCGAGCTAAGCGTGCGTTACGGACGGTAGCCCGACCACCTCCATCGCCCCATGCCAGCATGGGGTTCGTCCGTGTGTGGCTCCAAGGGAAGGGCCTCTGTACTGGTTTTCAAGGCCAGGATTCGGTCCTAGGGGCATTTTGGTATATTCGAGTGAACATGGCCGGACGGCCTGATTTGGATGCTTTTTCCTCGTCTTGGTCAGGTCTCGTCCGACGCCTACAACAAATGGAACGAGAAAGATCGGTGCCGTTGAAAAAGAAAAAAACAACGAAAAAGTGGTGCAACACAAGTACTTCCCAGGAGGTCGCCCATCCTAGTACCACTCTCGCCCAAGCAAGCTTCACTGCAGAGTTCTGATGGGATCCGGTGCATTAGTGCTGGTATGGTCGCCCTCGTGGGATTGTTATGGAAAAAGTGTTTTACAGAGCGTAGGCGGCCCCTTAGTCGTGCAGGTTCCTAACCGACAACTTGGAAGCGGTAAGGTAAGCGTGCATTAAGGACGGTAGCGCGACCACCTCCGTCGCCCCGCGCTAGCATTGGGTTTCGTCCATGTGTTGCTCTAAAAAGGGCCTGTGTACTGGTTTTCAGGGCCAGGATTCGGTCTAACGTGCATTTTGGTAATTTCGAGTGAACATGGCAGGAAGGGCTGGTTTGGATGCTTTTTCCTCGTCCTGGTCAGGTCTCGTCCAACGCCCATAACAAATTGAATGAGAAAAATCGGTGCTCTTAAAAAAGAAAAAACAACGAAAAAGGGGTGCAACACGAGAACTTCTGAGGAGGTCACCCATCCTAGTACTACTCACGCCCAAGGAAGCTTAACTGCAAAGTTCTGATGGGATCCGGTGCATTCGTGCTGGTATGATCGCAGTCGTTGGATTCTTGGGGAACGAATGTTTTATTGAGTGTATGCGGCCGCTGAGTCGCGCGTACAGCGTACCAATTTTGAAGAGGTCACAAGTTCGTAACTTACAGCTCAGAAGCGGCGAGCTAAGCGTGCGTTACGGACGGTAGCCCGACCACCTCCATCGTCCCGTGGCAGCATGGCTTTCGTCCCTGTGTTGCTCCAAGGGAAGGGCCTCTGTCTTGGTTTTCAGGGCCAGGATTCGATCCTAGGGGCATTTTGGAATATTAGAGTGGACATGGCCGGAAGGCCTGATTTGGATGCTTTTTGCTCGTCCTAGTCTGGTCTCGTCCGACGCCTATAACAAATGGAACGAGAAAGATCGGTGCTGTTAAAAAAGAAAAAAACAACGAAAAAGCGGTGCAATACATGGACTTCGCCGGAGGTCACCCATCCTAGTACTACTCTCGCCTAAGAGCGCTTCACTACGGAGTTCTGACGGGATCCGGTGCATTAGTGCTAATATGATCGTACCCGTTCGATTCATGGGGAACTAATGTTTTGTTGAGTGTACGCGGCCGCTGAGTCGCACATACAACGCTCATATTCTAAAGAGGTCGCAGGTTCGTACCTGACAGCTCAGAAGCGGCGAGCTAAGTGTACGTTAGGGAAGGTAGCCCGACCACCTCCATCGCCCCGTGCCAGCATGGGGTTTTGTCCGTGTGTTGCTCTAAAAAAGGGCCTCTGTAATGGTTTTCAGGGCAAAGATTCGGTCTGACGCGCATTTCGGTAATTTCGAGTGAACATGGCAGGAAGGCCTGATTTGGATGCTCTTTCCCCATCCTGGTCAGGTCTCCTCCAATGACCATAACAAATTGAACGAGAAAGATCGGTGCTATTAAAAAAGAAGAAGCAACGAAAAAGGGGTGCAGCACGAGGACTTTCGAGGAGGTCACCCATCCTAGTACTACTCACGCCCAAGCACGCTTAACTGCGGAGTTCTGCTGGGATCCGGTGCATTAGTGCTGGTATGATCGCACCCGTTGGATTCTCGGGGAACGAATGTTTTATTGAGTGTACGCGGCCGCTGAGTCGCGCGTACAGCGCGCCAATTTTGAAGAGGTCGCAAGTTCGTAACTGACAGCTTAGAAGCGGCGAGCTAAGCGTGCGTTACGGACGGTAGCCCGACCACCTCCATCGCCCCATGCCAGCATGGGGTTCGTCCGTGTGTGGCTCCAAGGGAAGGGCCTCTGTACTGGTTTTCAAGGCCAGGATTCGGTCCTAGGGGCATTTTTGTATATTCGAGTGAACATGGCCGGACGGCCTGATTTGGATGCTTTTTCCTCGTCTTGGTCAGGTCTCGTCCGACGCCTACAACAAATGGAACGAGAAAGATCGGTGCTGTTGAAAAAGAAAAAAACAACGAAAAAGTGGTGCAACACAAGTACTTCCCAGGAGGTCGCCCATCCTAGTACTACTCTCGCCCAAGCAAGCTTCACTTCGGAGTTTTGATGGGATCCGGTGCATTAGTGCCGGATGGTCGCCCTCGTGGGATTGTTATGGAACAAATGTGTTACAGAGTGTAAGCGACCCCTGAGTCGCGCATGCAGCGCGACAGTTCTAACACTACTAAAAACTGGTCCTTTTCCGGCAGATATTCCGGCGAAACGCCCGTCGACCCCTTGGTTTTTTTAAAACTAGCCGCGAACGGTGCTTTTTGGGCCGACGGAATATTCCGCCGGAATCTCCGGCGGAAATTCCGTTGCAAATTATCGTCGGCTGGCGTTTTTAAAAAAAACCGCTTGATTTTGTGGGTTTCGAGGCGGCCGACGGCCGTACCGGCGGACTGGTCCGTCGGACAGCTCTTAAAAACGCCCAACTTCGGGCTAATTTTCGCACTCACTCTCTCTCCTTCCTCTCTCCAAAATCGCCCCCCCTTCGCCCCTCCCCGGCCGGTTGCCGTGTGTCACCGCTGTCGTCAGCCCTCTCCCTCCGGTCGCCGCCGTGCTGTGCCCCTCCCCCGCCGTCGACCACCTCCTCTTCACTGGCGACCTCTCTCCAAATTCGCCCCCCCTTCATTCCTCCCCCGGCGCCGGTTGCCGCCCACCCCAGCCGCTGAGCTCCGGTGCCTCCCACCGGCGTCGCCACCGCCACCTCGCGACCGTCACCGCCGCCTCTTCACCACCGGCCAGCCTCAACATTCCCGCCGTTATCTTCAGGTAAGTATTTAAACCTAAATATTTTGTAGGTTTGTGAAATTGAAGAGATAATTTTGATAGTTTTGTGGTAATTAGTGATTGGTAGATTTATATTGAGTGATATTTGAAATTTGATTGTTGTGGAAAATTTGAAATGTATGGATTGTCGCATGCGGTCCGGTAAATTATAGTGGATTGATTATGTGATATTTGTGAAATTGTTGACAATGGTTTGTGTATATTGAAATTAGTGTGAAAATTAATATGTAATTGTTAGGTAAGTGCTATTATTAGTAATTTGTTGGTGTTCTTAATCGTATTGAAGTGAAGAATGTGTTCGTACAGACATTGAACGTAATTAGTCGTGAAATGTATTTATTGTTGAGGATTGATAGAAAACAATTAGTAAGCAACTATGAGGTTATATTATTCCGTTAAATGTGAAGAAGTTGTGCGTAGATGTTGCTGTGTACGATTTGAGGGAAGGGTGTTGTTGGAATTTGTGTGTTAATGAGATCGATTTTTGTGGATTATTAATATGAATGAAATGGGTCGTAAGAGAAAACGTATTGCGGAAGGGGAAAAAATCCGTTATTGTTGCTGTGAATGTCGTTGTTGTCGGTGTGTATGTCACAGCTTCGGGCTCCCACTTCAGACATTGAGACAGGTGTATATCCTGACTTCATTGTCGTAATATGTATGTGCTTTTGTTGGTATCCTGTTAATCGTAGCGTATGACGAAATAGTTTAATGAGAAGTCCATCATGCGTTCACTTGTATACGAATTAAAATTATCAGCATACGTCGATTGTTAAAGTAACCAATATTAATGTACTACTTACTTTGTCAATGATGAACAGTGGATAATATGTGCGGACCACCCCATCGGAGGTGGATGTATGAAAGATTTATGTCAGGGAGAAAATCTTATAGGCAGGAGTTCTTAGAAGGAGTAGAGATGTTTGATCAATTTGCAATGGGTCAAACAGAGTTCATTAACAACGGGCATTATAGATGTCCTTGTGCGAAGTGTGGAAACAGAGCATATAGGGCACCTGATGATGTGAAATTGCACTTGTACCAAAACGGCTTCGTTAAGGGGTATTGGTATTGGACATCTCATGGGGAGATAGAACCAACTGAATATGCAAATGTTGGCATTAGTAACCAACAAAACTTGTATGATGACATGGCTCCAACAAGTCCTATGGATTTCGACAACACAAACTCGTTTGTCGATCGTGTTGGAGCAATGGTGAACGATGTCATTGTTACTAATGAGGTTGAAGTTAGTGAGCAACCAAATGCAGAAGCTCAGGCATTTTATGATATGCTTCAAACTGCTCAGACGCCTTTGTGGGAGGGATGTTCAACCCAAACTGAGTTGTCCAATGCTGTGAGGTTGATGAGTATAAAATCTGATTACAATATGCCGCAGAATTGTATGAATGAGGTGATGCAGTTACTGCATGAGAGTTTCCTGCCAGACAATCGTGTGCCCCAAAGTTACTCAGAGTTGAAAAAGAAGGTCCGAAGTTTGGGTTTAGATGTGCACAGGATTTATTGTTGCCGCGGTGGATGTATGCTTTACTTTAAGGAAGATTCGGCCCTTGAAAATTGCAAGTTTTGTGATTTGCCAAGATGGAAGCGATTAAGTCAGGCGATAATAGGAAGAAGTTAAAATCATATGGAAAAATGTTCTACTTCCCTTTGATACCAAGGCTGCAACGCCTTTATGCCTCAAGAAGCACAGCTGAGCACATGAGGTGGCACTATAACAATAGGCGTGCGGATGGTGTTTTGTGTCACCCTTCAGACGGGGAAGTGTGGAAACATTTTGATCGCGAATACCCAGATTTTGCTTCTGAGCCTCGCAATGTGAGGCTTGGTTTGTGTGCTGATGGGTTTAGCCCTTTCTCACAATCTGGCCGTTCTTATTCCATGTGGCCTGTGGTTGTGACACCTTACAACCTTCCTCCAGATATGTGCATGACAACGCCATATATGTTCTTGACTTGCATTATACCGGGGCCGTCAAATCCAAAGAACAAAATAGATGTGTTCTTGTAACCGTTGATTGATGAGCTCCGAACTCTGTGGGATGGTGTCTAGACTTATGACATTTCCATGAGGCAAAACTTCTTGATGAGAGCTACCTTAATGTGGACAGTGAATGACTTCCCCGCGCTCGGTGGATGGAGCACTCATGGTGTTTTGAGTTGCCCTGTTTGTATGGATCAGTTGAGGGCGACACATTTGAAACATGGGGGCAAAGCATCATGGTTTGACTGTCATCGTCGCTTCCTGCTTCGAGATCACGCGTTTCGGAAAAATCGCACTGCGTTCTCTAAGGGAAAAGTGGTGAAAGAGGGCCCTCCATCCAGGAGAAGTGGCAAGGAACTGTGGAATGAGGTGTGTAGTCTTCCAAAAGTAACAACGGATGGAGATTTTGTCATCCCGGGTTTCAAGGAAAATGTTCACAACTGGACCAAGAGAAGCATCTTCTGGGATTTACCTTATTGGAAAGACCAGTTGCTACATCACAACTTAGATGTTATGCATATAGAGAAAAACTTCTGCGACAACATCATAAACACTGTCATGGATGTTCCGGGAAAAACAAAAGATGATGTGAAGGCGAGGTTGGACATGGCAGACATGTGTGATCGTGCGGAGTTAAATGTTGAACGAGGTGTGAACGGGAGGACATTGAAGCCAAAGGCTTTGTACGTCCTCTCTTTGGACAAAAGGAAGGGGGTATGTGAGTGGGCCCAACGGCTGACAATGCCTGATGCTTATTGCTCCAACTTTGGGAATTACGTAGATATGAAGGCTGCAAAGTTCCAAAACATGAAGAGTCATGACTGTCATGTGTTCCTGCAGACGCTAATGCCAATAGCATTTCGTGCGCTACCGGACGATGTACTTGAACCACTTGTTGAGTTAAGTGAGTACTTCAAAAACATTTGCTCAACAGTGTTACAGGTCGATAAGTTACAAGAAATGCAACGCAATATACGCATCATCCTTTGCAAATTGGAGAGAGTTTTCCCTCCTGGGTTCTTCAATGTCATGGAGCACTTACCTGTGCATTTGGCAGAAGAAGCATACCTTGGGGGGCCAGTGCAATACCGCTAGATGTATCCATTTGAACGGTAAATACGTATGACAAATTTCCTGACAGATGTAAATGTAAAATTAAAGTGTACTTCACACACTCACAGAACTTTAATATAGGTACTTCGGGTGGCTGAAGAAGAAAATTAGAAATAAAACATCCCCTGAGGGGTCAGTGCCCGAAGCACATCTGGTGTTTGAGATATCACAGTTTTCTTCATTTTACTTCGGCGCTAATGTGCCTTCAATGCGCACAAGACGTCGACGAAATGAGGAAATCAATGTGGAGTCATCAGGAGGGGAGCCAATGTTGTCAGTTTTCGAAACCAAAGGTACTGCTGTGGGAAGTCGGACACAAAGGTACCTAACTGATGAAGAAATGAACGCTGCACAGCTTCATATTGTGTTGAATTGTAATGAAGTTGAACCGTACATCGCGTAAGTTACAAAAAAAAGTACCCATTGCATCCATCACATGCATTGAACGAATACCATTTTATGCATTAAAACATGGTGCTAATCAGTGAATAATGACTTGTACAGACTATTCAAGCAACAAAAATTACAAGGAAACCCAAATTGCACAGATGTGGAGTTAGATGCACTCATAGAGTCCGAGTTTATTTGGTGGTTCAAGCAAGCAGTAAGATTTTTTAATTTTGCCATCGTCGTTGGAAATAACTGTACTAATTCATCACAACTTATTTCTAGCAAATGGTCCCGACCTTATGAGTTTAAACATAAATACTTGTAGGTCGACATTGTTGAAATGTTCACTGAGGAACGTCAGGTACACCTGTACCATTGGGCTCAATTGCCTTTGAGGAAGGTCACAACCTGGTCTGCATTTAGGGTGAGTGGATTCTTATTTCAAACACAAAAGAGGTGTGAAGGAAAAAAGAGTTACAATTGTGGGGTTTGTGTGAAAGGGAGCGGAGAAGGTGGATTCAAGGATGATTATTATGGAATCCTTCAAGAAGTTATTCATGTTGAATATCTAGGAGAACCACTAAACCAATGTACATTGTTCAGGTGTGATTGGTTTGATAACACCCCTCGAGGAACACGTAGCCCCAAACTGTGTCCCTTCGTTGAGGTTAATGCAACAAGAAGATACAAACAATATGATCCATTCATATTTGCTGCCTCCGCAATGCAGGTGGTGTACATGAGATACCCAAATGGAATAAGAGATAAAGGTAACTGGTGGGTTGTCGTTCCAAACAAATCTAGACACAAAGTGAATGATGAATTCACTTTACTAGTTGCATTTCAAGTGGAACAAGTGTCCCACATGACAGCAGTAACTGACATGCTCCCTGCAACTTTGTTGAATGAGGAGGAAGAAATTGAGGAGGTAAACGAAGACGATCCAGCTGAGAGAAGTGAAGAGGAGGAGTGGGATGATGTTGACGATGATACTGAAGACTCTGAATGAAAGTGATAATGATAAATTAGTTGATTGTGACCTAAAACCAAATTGTATGGGCTGTTAGTTCAGATATTTATGACATTGTACGCGTGACATTTATGACATTGTAATTATGACATTTAATTTGCTGTTAATTTCAATTGCAATTAACTATTTGTTCCTCATATTATTTGATCACTACGTTCTGTATATTTGTCTCTAAGATGTCAGGTACACATCGTGGTCGTGGGGCCGGATGTGGGCGTTCTCGGGGAGCAGACCGACACGACCCCACCGATCAGCACGAAGAGGAACCTCAGCGACATCAAATCCGTGAGGTTCCCCACCGCATTATCCCAGACCCTCGCACCACTCCATCCATGCACTTCAGCCAGCACATGACACCCACCATCCCCCAGGTACACATGTCTGGCAGTTACATGATCCCGAACCCACCTATTATTCCACAACAATATGTAGAAAGGAGTCAGGAACAAAGTGAACATGCTTCTAGCCATGGCAGTAGCACAAACAAGCAACTCATCGCACCTGACGGCAAAGAGTAAGTAATTATGTCTTACCAACTGTATTATCAATTTGCAATTTCTGACGGGATCCATTCTTTCTTAATTTGCTAGTTTCTGTCCGTACGATGTTGTGTTAGAGATTACAAGGATATTTACGAGCAAATATCCTGATCCATGGCCAACATGGGGGAAAGTGCCTAAACAACATCGGGACTTGTGGTTTGGTGAGTTCAAGGTAAGAGTTCTCCCAATTCTGTGTACATTCATGTACATATACACATATATATATTCATATTGTTAGCAGGTATCACATTTTGTGGCATGTAATTGTGTTCATGCAGAAGCATTACTGTTGGGCTCCAGAGCATGCAGCCCAGATACGGAGGAACTTCGAGGAGAAAGGGGCAAGTAGATTGAGGGACACATTCGGGGAGTTGAGGAAGAGGAGGAAGCAACCATTGTGGTTGTCTGACAGCACTTGGAAGTCGCTGCAGGAGTATTGGGCTTTCGATAAATTTCTGAAGGTGAGTTCGCAGGTAAAGAAGAACCAGAACAGCGAGCAGGACGGGTTAGGTCCTTCTTTGCATAGATCTAGTTCGGTCCCATTTACTGAGCACAGAAGACGCATGGTAAGTGCATGGTTCATTATTTGTTGTACTTATTTTTCCCAACGCTTTACCCAATTACAGCCATCCTCCTGTACGTTAACGTATTCTGTTATTGTGTAGGCGAAGAAGCTTAATAGGGACGTTACGGACCTCGAACTTTTCAAGGACACTCATGTAGACGCGGCTAACAAATGGGTGGACAAAAAATCGGAAAAAAGATGGGTAAGTCACCTGCATGATTTCTTGATTACGTAACAAATCAGCTCAGTATGTTCACGATTGAATGTTATGTCTGGAATGTCTAAATTTATGGAATCTTATTTTGCAGACGGAGCACCAATTGAAGTGGGAGCAGATTCGAAACTCACAATCTTCCACATATCCCGACTCCGAACCAACTGAAGTCCCATCCGAACCGAGTTGTGGGTGCAAGCTAACTACAACAAAAAGGGCCGTGTGTATGGGCTAGGATCAGAAGGGGTCAAACTGAAGCATCTGGTGAAGTCCACAGCGACATCCTGGGACCGTGATCCTGACCCTGATGTGCGAGCATCGGTCACCCAACTGAACAGCGAGCTCAGTACGATGGCAGAGAGAAACTGTCACTTAGAAGAGAAAGTGACTTTACTCACTTCGAAATTATCTGTTCTGAAAGATACATTCCGTGAGTTTATGAGAGCTCAGCAAGCATCTGGGTCTGGATCTCGCCCACGCCCTTCTATGCGCCATCGACAACACCGCCGCGCTGCTCCTTACGTCCCTCCTCCTCCTCCTGAACCGCAACCCTGTGACGATGATGACGACGACGATGATGATGATGACGGTGACGGTGATGATGATGATGATGGTGGCGGCAACCTTGGGTATGATGACCGCCCTCATGACTACGGGGATTATCTCATCTAGCATGTCCCTTGATCCTCCCCTTCCTCCTCGATACTTATTATTTGAACAGTTACCTTCTCTTGCGTTTGTTGCATTGCTTTGGTTGCTTATTATTGTACTTCGTATTATTACAATGTCCATTTGATGTGGTTCTTTATTTATACTTATTGACTGAAAGTAACCACGTGTGGTGGTTACGTTTGTTGTGATTTGTGTACCACGTGTAGTGGTTATGGTTGTTGCGATTTGTGTACCACGTGTTGTGGTTTTGGCTCGGCCAACATTTGGTTGGCCTAATTTGTATATGCAGGTTGTAAATGTGTATTTGGGGAACAACGTTTGCAAATTATTTTTTTTGAAATTTCCAGAAATTTCCGACGGAATTTGATTTTCCGTCGGACAGGAATACCGGAAGTGCCTACGGATACCCATTTTTCGTCGGCATTTTCCGACGGAATGCCTATTGTCCGTCAGAAAATGCCGATGGAAAATGGGTGTCCGTCGACACTTCCGGTATCCCCCGGCCAACCTTCCCGACGGCATTGTCCGTCGAACAATACCTATTCTGTCGGCAATCCGTCGCCATGTCCGTCGGTCGAAAGCCGACGGAATACCTATTCCGTCGGCAGGTGCGGGTCTATGGGCTTTATTCCTACGGCACGGGTCCGTCGGATTTTCCGCCGGAAAATCGGTTTTTCGACGAATCTTCGGGCATTTTCTGTCGGAATATCTGCTACAAATTGACTGTTTTTTAGTAGTGTAAAGAGGTCGCAGGTTCCTAACCGACAGCTCGGAAGCTGCAACCTAAGCGTGCATTACGGACGGTAGCCCGACCACCTCCTTCGCCCCCTGCCAGCATTGGGTTTCGTCCGTGTGTTACTCTACAAAAGGTCCTCTGTACTAGTTTTCAGAGCCAGGATTCGATCCCAGGGGCATTTTGATAATTTTGAGTGAACATGGCAGGAAGGCCTAATTTGGATGCTTTTTCCTCGTCCTGGGCAGGTCTCGTCCAACGTCCATAACAAACGGAACAAGAAGATCGGTGTTGTTAAAAAAGAAAAAAACAACGAAAAAGGGGTGCAACACGACGACTTCCGAGGATTAAGTGTTGGTATGATCGAACTCGTCGGGTTCTTGCGGAACAAATGTTTTATTAAGTGTTCGTGGCCGCTGAGTTGCACATACAGAGCGCCAGTTCTAAAGAGGTCGCAAGTTCGTAACTGACAGCTCGGAAGCGGCGAGCTAAGCGTGCGTTACGGAAGGTAGCCCGACCACCTCCGTCGCCCCGTGCCAGCATGGGGTTTCGTCCATGTGTTGCTCTAAAAAGGGCATCTTTACTTCTTTTCAGGGCCAGGATTCGTTCCTAGGGGCATTTTGGTAATTTCGAGTGAACATCGCAGGGAGGCCTGGTTTGGATGCTTTTTCCTCGTCCTGGTCAGGTCTCGTCCAACACCCATAACAAATTGAACGAGGAAGATCGGTGTTGTTAAAAAAGAAAAAAACAACGAAAAAGGGCTGCAACACGAGGACTTTCGAGGAGGTCACCCATCCTACTACTAACGCCCAAGCACGCTTAACAGGGAGTTTTGATGGGATCCGGTGCATTGGTGCTGGTGTGATCCCACCCGTTGGATTCTTGCGGAACAAATGTTTTATTGAGTGTACGCGGCCGCAGAGTCGCGCGTGGAGCGCGTCAGTTCTGAAGAGGACGGAAGTTTGCAACTGATAGCTCAGAAGCGGCGAGCTATGCGTGCGTTACGGACGGTAGCCCGACCACCTCCATCGCCCCACGCCAGCACGGGGTTCGTCCGTGTGTTGCTCAAAGGGAAGGGCCTCTGTACTGGTTTTGAGGGTCAGGATTCGGTCCTAGGGGCATTTTGGCATATTTGAGTGAACAAGGCCGGAAGGCCTGATTTGGATGCTTTTTCCTCATCCTCGTCAGGTCTCGTCCGACGCCTATAACAAACGGAACGAGAAAGATTGGTGTCGTTGAAAAAGAAAAAAACAACGAAAAAGTGGTGCAACACAAGTACTTCCCAGGAGGTCGCCCATCCTAGTACGACTCTCGCCCAAGCAAGCTTCACTGCGGAGTTTTGATGGGATCCGGTGCATTAGTGCTGGTATGGTCGCCCTCGTGGGATTGTCACGGAACAAATATTTTGCAGAGTGTACCCGGCCCCTGAGTCACGCATAGAACGCGCCAGTTCTAAGGATGTCGCAGGTTCCTAACCGACAGCTCGGAATCCGTGAGCTAAGCGTGCATTACGGACGGTAGCCCATCCACCTCCATCGCCCCGTGCCAGCATTGGGTTTCGTCCATGTGTTACTCTAAAAAAGGTCCTCTGTACTAGTTTTCAGAGCCGGGATTCGGTCCTCGGGGCATTATGGTTATTTCGGGTGAACATGGCCGGATGGCCTGATTTCGAAGCTCTTTCCTCGTCCTCGTCAGGTCTCATCCAACGCCCATAACAAATGGAACGAGGAAGATCAGTGCTGTTAAGAAAGAAAAAAAAAGATGAAAAAGGGGTGCAACACCAGGACTTCCCAGGAGGTCACCCATCCTAGTACCACTCTCGCCCAAGCACGCTCAACTGCGGAGTTCCGATGGGATTCGGTGCATTAGTGCTGGTATGATCGCACCCATTGGATTGTTGCGGAACAAATGTTTTACACAGTGTACGCGGCCCCTGAGTCACGCATACAGCGCGCCAGTTCTAAAGAGGTTGCAGGTTCCTAACCGACAGCTCGAAAGCGGCGAGCTAAGCGTGCATTATGGACAGTAGCCCGACCACCTCTTCGCCCCGTGCCAGCATTGCGATTCGTTCGTGTGTTACTCTAAAAAAGGGCATACGCACTGGTTTTCAAGGCTAGGATTCGTTCCTAGATGCATTTTGGTAATTTCGAGTTAAGATGAGGGGATGGCCTTATTTGGTTGCTTTTTCCTCGTCCAGACCAAGAGTCGTCCAACGCCCATAATAAGTGGAACGAGAAAGATCGGTGCTGTTTAAAAAGAAAAAAACAACGAAAAAGGGGTGCAACACTAGGACGTCCCAGGAGGTCACCCATCCTAGTACCACTCTCACCCAAGCACGCTTAACTGCGTAGTTATGATGGGATCCGGCGCATTAGTGCTGGTTTGATTGCACCCGTTGGACTGTTGCAGAACAAATGTTTTGTTGAGTATATGCGGCCCCTGAGTCGCGCATACAACGTGCCAGTTCTAAAGAGGTCGCAGGTTCCTAATCGACAGCTCGGAAGCGGCGAGCTAAGCATGCATTACGGACGGTAGCCCGACCACCTCCATCTCCCCATGCCAGCATTGGGTTTCGTCCGTGTGTTACTCTAAAAAGGGCCTTTGTACTGGTTTTCAGGGCCAGGATTCGTTCCTAGGGGCATTTCGGCAATTTCGAGTTACCATGGGCGAATGGCCTGATTTGGTTACTTTTTCCTCGTCCAGGTCAACAGTCATCCAACGCACATAATAAGTGGAACGAGAAAGATCGGTGCTGTTTATAAAGAAAAAAACAACGAAAAAGCGGTGCAACACGAGGACTTTAGAAGAGGTCACCCATCCTAGTACCACTCTCGCCCAAGCACGCTTAACTCCAGAGTTCTGATGAGGTCACCCATCCTAGTACTACTCATGCCCAAGCACGCTTAACTGCGGACTTCTGGAGGGATCCGGTGCATTAGTGCTGGTATGATCGCACCCGTTGGATTCTTGCGGAACGAATGTTTTATTGAGTGTACGAGGCCGCCGAGTCGCGCGTACTGCGCGCCAGTTCTAAAGAGGTCGTAAGTTCGTAACTGACAGCTCGGAAGCGGCGAGGTAAGCGTTCCTTACGGACGATAGCCCGACCACCCCCATCGTTATGTGCCAGCATGGGGTTTCGTTCGTGTGTTGCTCTAAAAAAGGGCCTCTGTACTGGTTTTCAGGGGTAGGATTCGGTCCCAGGGGAATTTCGGTAATTTCGAGTGAACATGGTAGGAAGGTCTGATTTGGATGCTTTTTCCTCGTCCCGGTCAGGTCTCGTCTAACGTCCATAGCAAATGGAACGAGAAAGATCGGTGCTGTTAAAAAAGAAAAAACAACGAAAAAGGGGTGCAACACGAGGACATTCGAGGAAGTCACCCGTCCTAGCACTACTCACGCCCTATCACGCTTAACTGCAAAGTTCTGATAGGATCTGGTGCATTAGTGTTGGTATGATCAAACTCGTCGGGTTCTTGCGGAACAAATGTTTTATAAAGTGTGCGCGGCCACTGAGTCGCACATACATAGCGCCAGTTCTAAAGAGGTCGCAAGTTCGTAACTGACAGCTCAGAAGCGGCGAGCTAAGCGTACGTTACGGAAGGAAGCCCGATGACCTCCGTCGCCCCGTGCCAGCATGGGGTTTCGTCCGTGTGTTGCTCTAAAAAAGGGATTTGTTCTTGTTTTCAGGGCCAGGATTCGTTCCTATGGGCATTTTGGTAATTTCGAGTAAACATGGCAGGAAGGCCTGATTTGGATGATCTTTCCTCGTGCTGGTCAGGTCTCATCCAACGCCTATAACAAATTGAACAAGGAAGATCGGTGATGTTAAAAAAGAAAAAACAACGAAAAAGGGGTGCAACACGAGGACTTCCGAGGGGGTCGCCCATCCTAGTACTACTCACGTCCAAGCACCCTTAACTGGGAGTTTTGATGGGATCCGGCGCATTAGTGCTGGTATGATCGCACCCGTTGGATTCTTGCGGAACAAATGTTTTATTAAGCGTACGCGGCCGCTGAGTCGCGCGTACAGTGCGCCAGTTCTAAAGAGGTCGCAAGTTCGTAACTAACAGCTCGGAAGAAGGGAGCTAAGCGTGCGTTACGGACGGTAGCCCGACCACCTCCATCGCCCCGTGCAAGCAAGGGGTTTGTGCGTGTGTTGCCCTAAAAAAGGGCCTTTGTACTGGTTTTCAGGGCCAGGATTCGATCCTAGGGGCATTTTGGTATATTCGAGTGAACATGGCCAGAAGGCATTGTTTGGATGCTTTTTCCTCGTCCTGGTTAGGTCTTGCCCAGCGCCCATAACAAATGGAATGAGAAAGATCGGCGTTGTTAAAAAAGAAAAAAATAACGAAAAATCGGTGCAACACAAGGACGTCCCCGGAGGTCACCCATCCTAGTACTACTCTCGCTCAAGAACGCTTCACTGCGGAGTTCTGATGAGATCTGGTGCATTAGTGCTGGTATGATCGCCCTGTTGGATTCTTGCGGAACAAATATTTTATTGAGCGTACGTGGCCGCTAAGTCGCGCGTACAACGCACCAGTTCTGAAGAGGTCGCAAGTTCGTAACTGACGGCTCAGAAGCGACGACGTAAGCGTGCGTTACGGACGGTAGCCCGACCACCTCCATCGCCCCGTGCCAGCATGGCGTTTCGTCTGTGTGTTGCTCTTAAAAAGGGACTCTGTACTGGTTTTTAGGGCCAAGATTCGGTCCTAGCGGCATTTTGGTAATTTCAAGTGAGCATGGCCAGAAGGCCTGATTTGGATGCTTGTTCCCCGTCCTGGTCAGGTCTCGTCCAATGCCCATAACAAATGGAACGAGAAAGATCGGTGCCATTAAAAAAAGAAAAAAACAACGAAAAAGGTGTGCAACACGAGGACTTCCGAGGAGGCCACCCATCCTAGTACTACTCACGCCCATGCACGCTTAATTGGGAGTGTTGATGGGATCCAATGCATTATTGCTGGTATGATCCCACCCGTTGGATTCTTACGGAACAAACGTTTTATTGAATGTACGCGGACATTGAGTCGCGCGTATAGCGCGCCAGTTTTGTATATGCAGGACATTTATATATCTTACTTCTTTCATTACGAATCTTCGTCTTTTCATTCATTCAGCTTACATGCCTATCCTTCTTAACCAATAAAGAAATATCTTTGCAAGAGTTCATGGTGTGGTTGCATCTCTCTGCACTTTAGATTGCCCCTTGTCTTTTAAATTTATTAAGACCAGTAAGCAGTTGAATGTGTTATGTATAGTATTGCTGGAAACATATTCATTGGGCATTCAATCGAGTTTGATTGGTATACCTTGTTATCATAATGGAGATGAACTGATTGTGTACTTATAGAAGATGACGTGTAAAGATCTTAAGGTTAGTTTGAGAAATGTGGAAAGACTAGACGTGTATTTCCATGGACTGAGAGAAGCAAAATCCTATTTCTGCCCTAATTTCATTGTGCAAGCAAGTGAATTATCATGTCAGTAATGTATTGAATATTAGTGATTTGTCAACCACACTCGGTATATCCATATCCATATTTCCAGTTGGTGGAGTTAGGGATGTTTCACATGAGGACTATCAGTATTGTTTCTCCCCAAGAAACATTGATTTTCAGATCAACCTTGTTCTAGGTGCTCAATCCATTTTCAAAACCCCTATCATATGAGCCCAATAGAGTCCAAAGAATTAAGGACTCAGTGGATGAATTATAAGGGATTTGTTTGACCAAGTGTGTCCCCGTGGGGAACCTCAGGTTCATACGAGGAAGAAAGACAGAACCTTATGGTCGTGTACTATGCACAGAGAGTTGAACAAGATCACTATCAAAATAAGTGCCCTATACCTTGAATAAATGATTTATGGGATTAACTGTCAGCAGGAGATATCTTGTCCAAGAATGATTTAAGGTTCGAACATCACACCTAAACCATGCAACCACAGTTTATCTTTTGCAAGAATAGCCATTTATAGTAATTCTCGTTTGCTTCTCTCATCTTCAAAACTTGATACTATCCAATATTGTTTCATCTCCCTTGTATTTCAACCCGATGTTTCTTATTTGCGTGATGTTTCACGCCTTCGCAAACCCATTGTTAAGTATGCAATACATTTTTATTCGACCTTATATGATTGTCAACATTCCAAGGCTCTCGACCTTCACCATCTTTATTTCATGATCATAAGTTGTAGTTCATTTCGTTGAGAGCTGATTCCCACATCTACCTTACATCTCATTTATTCATAATAATACACTCGTATAACTTATTCTGAATTCATAATGTAATTCAGCTCTCATTGGTGTGGGTGATTGTAATTGTCATAATCCCCTTACTTTCCCTATTTTGAACTTCAACTCCCACACATATATCTTACCTGCTCATAAGTAAATTCTAGCTTTTCTGTTCAATCTTATTCCTGGACTTGAATTGGTTTTATATGAGCAAAGGCACGTTTCTCATGTCACTTGTTCAATCTATTCAATCCATTTATTGATCAATCTATTCAATCTATTCACTTATTCATTCTATTGATCTATTTATGGCACTTCCAATTCTCACACCTGTATCTTATATCCTCATAAGTGAACTTCAGTAATCCTTATTTAATTTTATTGCCGTTCTTAACTTGGCTCCATATGAGCAAATGCATGTTTCCACTACAGCCTATTCCATCCGTTTATCTATTCATTAGACCTTGCTTGTTCAAGCTATTTCTTTATCCATTGTACCTTGTTTATCTGATCCATTTATCTATCCATTGGCACTTGCTCGTCTAATCCAGTTATCCATCTATTACACTTTGTTTGTCCAATCTAGTTGTCTATCTATTGCATTTATCTTGCTCCTTGTGGCTATAAAGTCAGCTAGTGAAGCTCAGTTGCTTGTCATCTTGTTTCCAATTTCTAGTTCATCAGTTAAACTCGAGTATAACCATCCCATCTTTCTCCTTGGTGGATTATTTATTGGACCCTTTACGGTCCATATTTATAACCACAATTCTTGTGGCATCATATTTCAGAATTCATGATACACTTACGGTTATCTTTATTCTAACCACCCTATGATAATCTCTTCTTTATTTTCCTTTTCTAGTCTCATTGTTCATTTCTTTTGTATGCAATAGTTCGCTCGGCTGAGAAATTCATCGCTCTTATCCCTAACCATGGTCATTTTTCTTTTGCCTGTTATCAACTGGGAGCAGATCCCTGAGTTGTCTGATGAGGGGAGATCTTGTGATGTGTTAGAAAAATCAGGTGGTGATATTTTGAGAAGGGCATAATCTCAAGCACTGTTTAATTATATTGGAATGAGCCAGAAGACACATTGAGTATAAGGTCAGAGCTACTCCCAGCAGTAAGAGGGAAAAATGGAAAATTCAAGTACATGTCGAGGTGATACAAAGTCGACAAAACAGTTGTGCTGGCAAAACAAAGAAATAACCAATGTCTCAGATGCGATATAAAGTATTCTAAAGGGCTTATCTAGTCAAGGGTGTCAGGAGACTGGATATCAGAGATAATTGAGTCCTCGTTACTTTGGGCTTTATGAGTCACCAGTGTAGAATACCTCATTTGCAGTAACAAGGTTCTTTTCTTTCGAAGAGAATATCACTTTTGAAGCAAAGTAATTGAGTTCTTTGAGGCTATTGTGTGAAAAGTATTCGGATCTACAATTGAAATATGGGATTAAGAAGTTATACAACGCGTACACCCTCAGTCAGTGTTCACTTGGCAAATTATACCCCTTCCGAGAGAAGCAACGGGAACCAACGACCCATGTGTTTTAAAGCAGCATTGCATATAGTTGACAAGTGTGATAAGTTTCGAGGACGAAACTCTTTAAGGGGGGAAGGTTGTAATAACCCGACCCCAACCTATATTTATTATTTATTTAGTTATTTAAATCAATTTTATTTATTTCATTAATCATGTTTATTCAATTACTTTACCATGTTTATTGACTTAATCACTCATGGTCATTTGTTTAACCAAATCATATTCATTAAATTCAATTACACTCCATTTATTTATTTAACGAGTTCCATCATGTTATTTAAAATTTTCACCTACATTTATCATATTTAATCATCCCGGTTGGGAGATATTTTATTTTGGGTACCACTTTGCAACTCAAGTTTCATTGATTGTTAATTCGAAGTTTCGTTGATTGAATAATATCGGGTGAATCGATATTAGGCCTCGGTGAGTATAAATTAGTGAATAATTATTTTCTTACCTTTGCTAAAATTTAATTCCGAGCAATACAAATTTTTATTTTTGTTCAACACTCCAAATAATTTTTCAAGCCCCAATTTAGCTTTTTGTGCCCAAAACAAAAGCCCAAAACCTTACTAACTTTTGTTATTTTGCTAATTGCTCATTTTAGCACCTTATTTTAATTAACAAAAATACTACTTTTTGGGTGCTAAATTTTCAGCCACATGTATCAATTAATAGGCAATTTTATACACAAGCAAAAAAATCAGCAAAATATCAAAACTCATTCTCCATTTCTCTCTCCTCTCCACGGCTCCTTAAGCTGAAAACAGGGGCAGCAGCTGCTGCCCCTTTGTGCCACCTATTTTTGTGGTTTCGACCACTTTTCCGGCCTCCTCCCAGCTGCCCCAAGTTCCCCTTGCTACTAGCTATCTTATCCAACCCCTCAAATCACTCAAAACAGCCTCCTCATCTCATTAATTCAAGCCTAAAGTGAGGTATATCCCAAAACCCTAACTTGTTTTATCTTGAGTTTTACGGTTGTTTTCTTTATGGGTTATGCTTGGATGATCAAATTGATAGTTATTCTGCAATTTTTATTGAGTTTGGAGATGTTTGGAGTTATGGGTATTTGATCAAGAGCATGATTATCATGATTTTGCATTCGTTTTTATGCCACTGTCGAAATTCTGGAAATTATAGGATTGTCCAAAAATTCTGAACTTTTTACTGTAGGTTCTCTATATTATTTGGGATTTGCTGGAAAATTTTCATTAAGTGTGGAGGTGTAATCAGTGAGTTATGGAATTTTGAAGAAAACTGCCCTGTTTTGGATACGAATTTAGTAATTATGTATTAATGAAGTTGTTTAGAGTTTGGATACATATATGAGGCCTTAAATGATATATTTGTATCTGATTGTGGTTATTTGAAATTATTTCAAGTGATTTTTATGTGAAAAAGGAAGAGAAGTTAAACCAGTTAAGGGCTGGAATTTCAGGAAATTAAGGATAACTTTGGGATTAAACTGGTAATGAATGGTCCAGCCAAAAATTATTATTTTTGGTGGGTAGATAGTTCAGTGTGTTATCTTTAAAATTCCTCTTGAATCACCTTAATCCGAGGTCTGTACAGAAAGTTATGGCCGTTTTACCAAAACTGCGCAGAATGAGATCAAAACTGATACACTTGTGTTTTAGTCCCATTTTGGGAATCCTATTCTGGGAATCATGTTTTGAGTTGTAAATGAAAGTTTTTGGGGACTTCTTAATATTTTCATATTGAGGTTTTATGTATCCATTTGAGGTCTAGAATGAAAGTTATGAATTTTTGAAATGAACTGACCTGCTTGGATGTAAATCAGGTTGTTACTATAATTTCTGCGCAGTGTATACTTGAAGGAAAATTCTGAAACTTTTATGGTAGACTGTTCATATTATTTCTGAATTTCCTGTAAGATCTCGTGAAATATGAGAGGTGGGATGTTGTGACTTATCAGACCAAGTTATTGCAGTTTGTGCCATTAAACCAAGATATACCTCTCCTGGCCTCAAACCTCTATTACTTACTCAATTCAGATTGTATCAAATGTATTTATCAAGCCAATCTAGTGTACTCGCTATTATCTTGAACCAAACTATACATCAGCGAGCCTTAAACTTGTATCAGCAACTTATTTCAGAAAACGCCGTAACCATTCTCTCGGTTATTGCCATCAAGGCCTTTTCCTTTGTAATACCATTTATCTCATTGTGGACTATTTTTACTTTCATCAATTCAGTTTTGAAGTTATATTGAAATACAGGAGTTATGTATACCATTTAATTACTCAATTTCTGTTACGCATACTTTTACTTACTCAATTGTGCGAGTAAGGATCATTTACTAACTACACATACTTTCAATGACATTTATGAAACAGAGTTGAGGCCTAGTTATCGTTCCCCATTATGCATATGTCTCAAGTCAGATGACGTTTATGAAATAGCTGACCTGTATGAAGTTAGATAACATTTTGTTTTAAAGACTCAAGGTATGTCCATTGCTTGTATCTTCAGAAAGCAGATCATGTTTATCAAGTTATAACTCTTAATGAGTTTATCAATGAATCAGTTTATACAGTGATTTTCCATTTAACTTGTGACCCCATCAGTTATCATCTATAGGGCGTCAGCCTATCATTTACCTGAACGACTTCAGGCCAACTCTTGATCGGATTGGCAGGTGTACACCTATGTATAGATCATATCAGTGCAAGGGGTTCACATCCAGATAATAATGAGCAATTCAATTTCATATTACTTTCATTTTCATTTTTATTGCCAACTAAATGAATTGCAAAGTCGGGTACCCATCACCAGTGTTTCTATGGTCATTTTACAAATACAGGGATGTATGTACTGAGTTTTTGCTCATGTTTTCGAATTGTTTTCATGTTTTCCATTTTAGGTGATGAAGTGTCACATATTCCTCCTTTTAGCAAGCCTTTTTGAAGGTCATCAGATGCTCACAGTGGATTCAGCATAGCTTGAATATTGGAACCGACCTTAGGGTCAAGTACTGGTGTGGTATGGTTAAACTATTATGAACTTCGGGCTTGAAGTGTTTCAGTTTACTAGATTTTGTGATTGTAAGCACGAGTTGCGAGATTAAATGGTTTCAGTGAGCCTTGTCCTTATCAGGACGGCGGTAGCGCCTTCGGTTACTGAGTCTTTTGCTGCAATTATCAGTAATCATGTCATTAGTATTTTGGGGGCGTTACATGCATTACGGACGGTAGCCCGACCACCTCTTCGGCCCGTGCCAGCATTGGGTTTCGTACGTGTGTTACTCTAAAAAAGGGCATTTGTACTGGTTTTCAGGCTAGGATTCGTTCCTAGGGGCATTTTTTTAATTTCGAGTTAACATGGACGGATGTCTTGATTTGGTTGCTTTTTCCTTGTCCAGGTCAAGAGTCATCCAACGCCCATAATAAGTGGAACAAGAAATATCGGTGTTGTTCAAAAAGAAAAAAACAACGAAAAAGGGGTGCAACACTAGGACTTCCCAAGAGGTCACCTATCCTAGTACCACTCTTGCCCAAGCACGCTTAACTGCGGAGTTCTGATGGGATCCGGTCCATTAGTGTTGGTATGATCGCACTCGTTGGATTGTTGCAGAACAAATGTTTTACACAGTGTACGAGGCCCCTGAGTCGCGCATACAGCGTGCCAGTTCTCAGGAGGTCGCAGGTTCCTAACCGACAGCTCGGAAGCGGCGAGCTAAGCCCGCATTACGGACGGTAGCCCGACCACCTCCATCTCCCCAGGCCAGCATTGGGTTTCGTCCGTGTGTTACTCTAAAAAACGGCCTCTGTTCCGGGTTTTCAGGGCCAGGACTCGTTCCTAGGGACATTTGGGTAATTTCGAGTTAACATGGGCAGATGGCCTGATTTGGTTGCTTTTTCCTCGTCCAGGTCAAGAGTCATCCAACGCCCATAATAAGTGGAACGAGAAAGATCGGTGCTGTTTAAAAAGAAAAAAACAACGAAATAGCGGTGCAACGCGAGGACTTCACAAGAGGTCACCCATCCTAGTACCACTCTTGCCCAAGCACGCTTAACTGCGGAGTTCTGATGAGATCCGGTGCACTAGTGCTGGTATGATCGCACCCGTTGGATTCTTGAGGAACAAATGTTTTGTTGAGTATACGCGGCCGCTAAGTCGCGCATACAACGCGCCAATTCTAAAGAGGTTGCAAGTTCATAACTGACAGCTCGGAAGCGACGAGCTAAGCCTGCGTTACGGAAGGTAGCCCGACCACCTCCATCTCCCCGTGCCACTGTTAGGTTTCGTCCGTGTGTTGCTCTAAAAGAGGGCATTTGTTCTTGTTTTCAGGGCCAAGATTCGGTCTGAGGGGCATTTTGGTAATTTCGAATGAACATGGCAGGAAGGCCTGATTTGGATGCTCTTTCCCTATCCTGGTCAGGTCTCATCCAACGCCCATAACAAATTGAACGAGAATGATCGGTGCTATTAAAAAAAGAAAAAACAACGAAAAAGGTTGCAACGCGAGGACTTCTGAGGACGTCACCCATCCTAGTACTACTCACGCCCAAGCACGCTTCACTGCGGAGTTCTTATGGGATCCGGTGCATTAGTGCTGGTATGATCGCACCCCTTGGATTCTTGCAGAACGAATGTTTTATTGAGTGTACGCGGCCGCTGAGTCGCACGTACAACGCGCCAGTTCTAAAGAGGTCGCAAGTTCGTAACTGACAGCTCGGAAGCCGCGAGGTAAGCGTGCGTTACGGACGGTAGCCCGACCACCTCCATCGCCCAGCGCCAGCATGGGGTTTCGTCCGTGTGTTGCTCTAAAAAAGGGCCTTTGTACTGGTTTTCAGGGCCAGGATTCGATCCTAGGGGCATTTTGGTAATTTTGATTGAACATGGCAGGAAGACCTGATTTGGATGCTTTTTCCTCGTCCTGGTCAAGTCTCGTCAAACGTCCTTAGCAAATGGAACGAGAAAGACCGGTGCTGCTAAAAAAGAAAAAACAACGAAAAAGGGGTGCAACACGAGGACCTCCAAGGAGGTCACCCGTCTAAGCACTACTCACGCCTAAGCACGCTTAACTGGGAAGTTCTAGTGGGATCTAGTGAATTAGTGCTGGTGTGATCGAACTCGTCGGGTTCTTACGGAACAAATTTTTTACTGAGTGTTCGCGGCCGCTGAGTCGCACATACAGAGCGCAAGTTCTAAAGAGGTCGCAAGTTCGTAACTAACGGCTCGGAAGCGGCGAGCTAAGCGTGCGTTGCGGAAGGTAGCCCAATGACCTCCGTCGCCCCGTGCCAGCAAGGGGTTTCGTCCGTGTGTTGCTCTAAAAAAGGGTATCTCTTCTTGTTTTCAGGGCCAGGATTCATTCCTAGGGGCATTTTGGTAATTTCGAGTTAAGAATGGCAGAAGGCCTGATTTGGTTGCTTTTTCCTCGTCCAGGTCAAGAGTCATCCAACACCCATAATAAGTGGAATGAGAAAGATCCGAGTTGTTTAAAAAGAAAAAACAACAAAAAAGCGGAGCAACAAGAGGACTTCAGAAGAGGTCACCCATCCTAGTACCACTCTCGCCCAAGCATGCTTAACTCCGGCGTTCTGATGGGATCCGGTGCATTAGTGCTGGTATAATCGCACCCGTTGGATTGTTGCGCAACAAATGTTTTACACAGCGTACGCGGCCCCTGCGTCGCGCATACAGCGTGCCAGTTCTAAAGAGG
>JACYFF010031954.1:50364320-50379961 GCA_017589665.1 Selenicereus undatus
TGTCAGTTACGAACCTGCGACCTCTTCAAAACTGGCGCGCTGTACGCACAACTCAGCGGCCGTAGACACTCAATAAAACATTTGTTCTGCAAGAATCCAACGGGTGCGACCATACCAGCACTAATGCGCCCGATCCCATCAGAACTCCGCAGTTAAGCGTGCTTGGGCGTAAGTAGTACTAGGATGGGTGACCTCCTCGAAAGTCCTCGTGTTACACCCATTTTTCGTTGTTTTTTTCTTTTTTAAGGGCACCGGTCTTTCTCGTTCCATTTGTTATGGGCGTTGGACGAGACCTGACCAGGACGAGGAAAAAGCATCCAAATCAGGCCTTCCTGCCATGTTCACTCGAAATTACCGAAATGCCCCTCAGACCGAATCCTCGCCCTGAAAACCAGTACAAAGGCCCTTTTTTAGCACAACACACCGACGAAACCCCATGTTGGCACGGGGCGATGATGGTGGTCGGGCTACCGTCCGTAACGCACGCTTAGCTCGTCGCTTCCGAGCTGTCAGTTACGAACTTCCGACCTCTTTAGAACTGGCGTGTTGTATGCGCGACTCAGCGACTGCGTATACTCAACAAAACATTTGTTCCCTAAGACTCCAACGGGTGCGATCATACCAGCACTAACGCACCGGATCTCATCAGAACTCCGCAGTTAAGTGTGCTTGGGCGAGAGTGGTACTAGGATGGGTGACCTCTTCTAAAGTCCTCGCGTTGCACCGTTTTTTCGTTGTTTTTTCCTTTTTAAACAGCATCGATCTTTCTCATTCCACTTATTATGGGCGTTGGATGACTCTTGACCTGGACGAGGAAAAAGCAACCAAATCAGGTCATCCGCCCATGTTAACTCGAAATTACCAAAATGACCCTAGGAACGAATCCTGGCCCTGAAAACCAGTACAGAGGCCCTTTTTTAGAGGAACACACGGACGAAACCCAATGCTGGTACGGGGCGACGGAGGTGGTCGCGCTACCGTCCGTAATGCACGCTTGGCTCGCCGCTTCCGAGCTGTCGGTTACGAACCTGCGACCTCTTTAGAACTGGCGCGCTGTATGCGCGACTCAGGGGCCGCGTACACTGTGTAAAACATTTTTTCCGCAACAATCCAACGGGTGCGACCATACCAGCACTAATGCACCGGATCCCATCAAAACTCTGAAGTTAAGCGTGCTTGGGCGAGAGTGGTACTAGGATGGGTGACCTCCTGGGTAGTCCTCGTGTTGCACCCCTTTTTCGTTGTTCTTTTCTTTCTTAACAGCACCGATCTTCCTCGTTCCATTTGCTATGTTCGTTGGATGAGACCTGACCATGACGGAGAAAGAGCATCCAAATCAGGCCTTCCGGCCATGTTCACTCCAAAGAACCATAATGCCTCTAGGAATGAATTCTGGATGTAAAAACTAATACAAAGGACCTTTTTTAGAGTAACACAAGGACGAAACCCAATGCTGGCAGGGGGCCATGGAGGTGGTCGGGCTACCATCCGTAATGCACCAGTAGCTCGCGGCTTCCGAGTTGTCGGTTAGGAACCTGCGACCTTCTTAGAACTGGCGTGCTGCATGCGCGACTCAGGGGCCGCGTACACTCAGTAAAACATTTGTTCCGTGACAATCACACGAGGGCGACCATACCATTACTAATGCACCGGATCCCATCAGAACTCCACAGTGAAGCTTGCTTAGGCGAGAGTAGTACTAGGATGGGCGACCTCCTGGGAAGTACTTGTGTTGCACCACTTTTTCGTTGTTATTTTCTTTTTCAACGACACCGATATTTATCGTTCCATTTGTTATAGGCGTCGGACGAGACCTGACTAGGCCGAGGAAAAAGCATCCAAATCCGGCCTTCCGGCCATGTTCACTCGAATATACCAAAATGCTTTTAGGACCGAATCCTGGCCCTCAAAACCAGTACAGAGGCCCTTCCCTTGGAGCAACACAAGGACGAACCCCATGCTGGCACGGGGCGATGGAGGCTATCGTGCTACCGTCCGTAACGCACGCTTAGCTCACCGCTTCTGAGCTATAAGTTACAAACTTGTGACCTCTTCAAAATTGGCACTTTGTACGCGCGACTCAGCGGCCGCGTACACCCAATAAAACATTCATTTCCCAAGAATCCAACGGGTACGATCATACCAGCACTATTGCACTGGATGCCATCAGAACTCCGCAGTTAAGCGTGCTTGCGTGTGAGTAGTACTAGGATGGGTGACCTCCTCGGAAGTCCTCGTGTTGCACCCCTTTTTCGTTGTTTTTTTCTTTTTTAAGGGCACCGATCTTTCTCGTTCCATTTGTTGTGGGCGTTGGACGAGACCTGACCAGGACGAGGAAAAAGCATCCAAATCAGGCCTTCCTCCCATGTTCACTCGAAATTACCAAAATGCGCGTCAGACCGAATCCTGGCCCTGAAAACCAGTACAGAGGCCCTTTTTTAGAGCGACACAAGGACGAAACCCCATGCTGGCACGCGGCGATGGAGGTGGTCGGGCTACCATCTGTAACGCACGCTTGCCTCGCCGCTTCCGACTTGTCAGTTACGAACTCGCGACCTCTTCAGAACTGGCGCGCTGTACGCGCGACTCAGCGGCCACGTACACTCAATAAAACATTTGTTCCGCAAGAATCCAACGGGTGCGATCATACCAGCACTAATGCACCGGATCCCATCGGAACTCCCAGTTAAGCGTGCTTGGGCGTGAGTAGTACTAGGTTGGGTGACCTCCTCAGAAGTCCTCGGGTTGCACCCCTTTTTCCTTGTTTTTTCTTTTTTAATAGCACTGATCTTTCTCGTTCAATTTGCTATAGGCGTTGGATGAGACCTGACCAGGACGGGGAAAGAGCATCCAAATCGGGCCATCCTGCCATGGTCACTGGAAATTACCAAAATGCCCTTCGGACCGAATCTTGGCCCTGAAAACAAGAACAGATGCCCTCTTTTAGAGCAACACACGGAGGAAACGCCACGCTGGCACGGGGAGATGGAGGTGGTTGGGCTACCCTCCGTAACGTGCGCTCAGCTCGTCGCTTCCAAGCTGTCAGTTACGAACTTGCGACCTCTTTTGAATTGGCGCGTTGTATGCGCGACTCAGCTGCCGCGTATACTAAACAAAACATTTGTTCCCCAAGAATCCAACGACGGCGATCATACCAGCACTAATGCACCGGATCTCATCAGAACTCCGCAGTTAAGTGTGCTTGGGCGAGAGTGGAACTAGGATGGGTGACCTCTTCTAAAGTCCTCGTGTTGCACTGCTTTTTCGTTGTTCTTTCCTTTTTAAACAGCATCGATCTTTCTCGTTCCACTTATTATGGGCGTTGGATGACCCTTGACCTGGACGAGGAAAAAGCAACAAAATCAGGCCATCCGCCCATGTTAACTCGAAATAACGAAAATGCCCCTAGGAACGAATCCTGGCCCTGAAAACCAGTACAAAGGCCCTTTTTTAGAGTAACGCACGGACGAAACCCAATGCTGGCACGGGGCGACGGAGGTGGTCGCGCTACCGTCCATAATGCACGCTTAGCTCGCCGCTTCCGAGCTGTCGATTAGGAACCTGCGGCCTCTTTAGAACTGGCACGCTTTATGCGCGACGCAGGGGCCGCGTACACTACAAAACATTCGTTCCGTAACAATCCAACGGGTGCGATCATACCAGCACTAATGCATCGGATCCCATTAGAACGCCGCAGTTAACCGTGCTTGGGCGAGAGTGGTACTAGGATTGGTGACCTCCTAGGAAGTCCTCGTGTTGCACGCCTTTTTCGTTGTTTTTTTCTTTTTAAACAGAACCGATCTTTCCCGTTCCACTTATTATGGGCATTGGATGACTCTTGACCTAGACGAGGAAAAAGCAACCAAATTAGGCCATCTGCCCATGTTAACTCGAAATTACCCAAATGCCCCTAGGAACGAATCCTGACGCTGAAAACCAGCACAGATGCCCTTTTTTAGAGTAACACATGGACGAAACCCAATGCTGGAACGGGGCGATGGAGGTGGTCGGGCCACCGTCCGTAATGCACGCTTAGCTCGCCACTTCTGAGCTGTCAGTTAGGAACCTGCGACCTCTTTAGAAATGGCGCGCTGTATACGCGACTCGGGGGTCGCGTACACTGTGTAAAACATTTCTTCCACAATAATCCAACGGGTGCGATCACACCAGCCCTAATGCACCGGATCCCATCAGAACTCCGCAGTTAAGCGTGCTTGGGCGAGAGTGGTACTAGGATGGGTGACCTCCTCGGAAGTCCTCGTGTTGCAGCCCTTTTTCGTTGTTTTTCTCTTTTTCATGGGCACCGATCTTTCTCGTTCCATTTGTTATGGGCGTTGGAAGAGACCTGACCAGGACGAGGAAAAAGCATCCAAATCAGGCCTTCCTGCCATGTTCACTAGAAATTACCAAAATGCGCGTCAGACCGAATCCTGGCCCGGAAAACCAGTACAAAGGCCCTTTTCCAGAGCAACACACGGACGAAACCCCGTGCTGGCACGGGGCGATGGAGGTGGTCGGGCTACCTTCCGTAACGCACGCTTAGCTCACCGCTTCAGAGCTGTCAGTTACGAACTTCAGACCTCTTTAGAATAGGCGCGTTGTATGTGCGACTCAGCGGCCTCGTACACTCAACAAAACATTTGTTCCCCAAGAATCCAACGGGTGCGATCATACCAGCACTAATGCACCGGATCCCGTCAGAACTCCGTAGTGAAGCATTGTTGGGCGAGAGTAGTACTACGATGGGTGACCTCCGGGGAAGTCCATGTGTTGCACCGCTTTTTCGTTGTTTTTTTCTTTTTTAAATACGCCGATCTTTCTCGTTCCATTTTTTATGGGCGTTGGACAAGACCTAAGCAGGACGAGGCAAAAGCATCCAAACAAGGCCTTTCGTCCATGTTCACTCGAATATACCAAAATGCTCGTAGGACCGAATCCTGGCCCTCAAAACCAGTACAGAGGCCCTTTTTTAGAGCAACACACGCACGAACCCCATGCTGGCACAGGGCGATGGAGGTGGTTGGGCTACCGTCTGTAACGCATGCTTAGCTCGCTGCTTCCGAGCTGTCAGTTACGAACTTGCGACATCTTTAGAACCGGCGCGTTGTACGCGCAACTCAGCGGCCGCGTACACTTAATAAAATGTTTGTTCCGCAAGAATCCAACGGGTGCGATCGTACTAGCACTAATGCACCGGATCCCATCAAAACTCCCAGCTAAGCGTGCTTGGGCGTGAGTAGTACTAGGATGAGTGACCTCCTCGGAAGTCCTCGTGTTGCACCCCTTTTTTGTTGTTTTTTCTTTTTTAACAGCACCGATCTTCCTCATTCAATTTCTTATGGGCGTTGGGTGAGACCTGACCAGGATGAGGAAAGAGAATCAAAATCAGGCCTTCCATCCATGTTTACTCGAAATTACCAAAATGCCCCTAGGAACGAATCCTGGCCGTGAAAAGAAGAAGAAATGCCCTTTTTAGAGCAACACACGGACGAAACCCCATGCTGGCATAGGGCGACGGAGGTGGTCGGGCTACCTTCCATAATGCACGCTTAGCTCGCCGCTTCCGAGCTGTCAGTTACGAACTTGTGACCTCTTTAGAACTGGCGCGCTGTACGCGCGGCTCAGCGGCTGGGATCATACCAGCACTAATAGCACCGATCTTTCTCGTTCAATTTGTTATGGCCGTTGGATAAGACCTGACCAGGACGGGGAAAGAGCATCCAAATCAGGCCTTCCTACCTTGCTCACTCGAAATTACAAAAATGCCCCTCCGATCGAATCTTGGCCCCGAAAACGAGAACAGATGCCCTCTTTTAGAGCAACACACGGACGAAACACCATGCTAGCACGTGGCGATGGAGGTGCTCGGGCTACCTTCTGTAACGCACGCTTAGCCCGTCGCTTCCATGCTGTCAGTTACGAACTTGCGACCTCTTCAGAATGGGCGCGTTGTATGCGCGACTCAGCGGCCACGTATACTCAACAAAACATTTGTTCCCCAAGAATCCAACGAGTGCGATCAAACCAGAACTAATGCACCGGATCTCATCAAAACTCCGCAGTTAAGCGTGCTTGGGCGAGAGTGGTACTAGGATGGGTGACCTCTTCTAAAGTCCTCGTGTTGCACCGCTTTTTCGTCGTTTTTTCCTTTTTAAACAGCATCGATCTTTCTCATTCCACTTATTATGGGCCTTGGATGACTCTTGACCTGGACGAGGAAAAAGTAACCAAATCAGGCCATCCGCCCATGTAAACTCGAAATTACCAAATTGCCCCTAGGAACGAATCCTGGCCCTGAAAACCAGTACAGAGGCCCTTTTTCAGAGTAACACACGGACGAAACCCAATGCTGGTACGGGGCGACGGAGGTGGCCGCGCTACCGTCTGTAACGCACGCTTAGCTCGCAGCTTCCGAGCTGTCGGTTAGGAACCTGCGACCTCTTCAGAACTGGCGCGCTGTATGCGCGACTTATGGGCCGCGTACACTGTGTAAAACATTTGTTCCGCAACAATCCAACGGGTGCGATCATACCAGCACTAATGCACCGGATCGCATCAAAACTCTGTAGTTAAGCGTGCTTGGGCAAGAGTGGTACTAGGATGGGTGACCTCCAAGGAAGTCCTCGTGTTGCACCCCGTTTTCGTTGTTTTTTTCTTGCTATAAGCGTTGGATGGGACCTTGCCAGGACGAGGAAAGAGCATCCAAATCAGGCCTTCCGGCCATGTTCACTCCAAATAACCATAATGCTCCTAGGACCGAATCCTGGCTCTGAAAACTAGTACAGAGGACTTTTTTTAGAGTAACATACGGACGAAACGCAATGCTGGTAGGGGGCGATGGAGGTGGTCGGGCTACCGTCCGTAACGCACGAGTAGCTCGCGGCTTCCGAGCTGTCGGTTAGGAACCTGCGACCCCCTTAGAACTGGCGCGCTGCATGCGCGACTCGGGGGCCGCGTACACTCTGTAAAACATTTGTTCCATAACAATCCCACGAGGGCGATCATACCAGCACTAATGCACCGGATCCCATTAGAACTTTGCAGTGAAGCTTGCTTGGGCAAGAGTCGTACTAGGATGGGCGACCTCCTGGGAACTACTTGTGTTGCACCACTTTTTCGTTGTTTTTTTCTTTTTCAACGGCATCAATCTTTGTCGTTCCATTTGTTATAGGCGTCTGATGAGACCTGACCAGGACGAGGAAAAAGCATCCAAATCAGGCCTTCCGGCCATGTCCACTCGAATATACCAAAATGCCCCTAGGACCGAATCATGGCCCTCAAAACCAGTACAGAGGCCCTTCCCTTGGAGCAACATGCGCACGAACCCCATGCTGGCACGGGGCGATGGAGGTGGTCGGGCTACCGTCCGTAATGCACTCTTAGCTCGCCGCTACTTAGATGTCTGTTACGAACTTGTGACCTCTTCAGAACTGGCGTGCTGTACATGCGACTCAGCGGCCGCGTAAACTCAACAAAACATTTGTTCCCCAAGAATCCAACGGGTGCGATCATACCAGCACTAATGCGCGAGATCCCGTCAGAACTCCGTAGTGAAGCGTTCTTGGCCAAGAGTAGTACTAGGATGGGTGACCTCTAGGGAAATCCATGTGTCGCACCGCTTTTTTGTTGTTTTTTTCTTTTTTAATAGCACCGATCTTTCTCGTTCCATTTTTTATGGGCGTTGGACGAGACCCAACCAGGACGAGGCAAAAGCATCCAAACAAGGCCTTCCGGCCATCTTCACTCGAATATACCAAAATGCCCCTAGGACCGAATCCTGGCCCTGAAAACCAGTACAGAGACCCTTTTTTAGAGCAACACACGCACGAACCCCACGCTGGCACGGGGCGATGGAGGCGGTCGGGCTACCGTCCGTAAGGTACACTTAGCTCGCTACTTCCGAGCTGTCAGTTACGAACTTGCGACCACTTTAGAACCGGCGCGTTGTACGCGCGACTCAGTGGCCGCGTACACTCAATAAAATGTTTGTTCCACAAGAATCCAACGGGTGCGATCGTACCGGCACTAATGCACTGGATCCCATCAAAACTCCGCAGTTAAGCGTGCTTGGGCGTGAGTAGTACTAGGATGGGGACCTCCTCGGAAGTCCTCGTGCTGCACCCCTTTTTCGTTGTTTTTTTTTTAATAGCATCGATCTTTCTCGTTCAATTTGTTATGGGCGTTGGATGAGACCTGACCAACACGGGGAGATGGAGGTGGTCGGGCTACCTTCCATAACGTGGGCTTAGCTCGTCGCTTCCAAGCTGTCAGTTACGAACTTGCGACCTCTTTAGAATTGGCGCGTTGTATGCGCGACTCAGCGCCCGCGTATACTCAACAAAACATTTGTTCCCCAAGAATCCAACGAGTGCGATCACACCAACAGTAATGCACCTGGACGAGGAAAAAGCATCCAAATCAGGCCATCCGCCCATGTTAAGTCGAAATTACCAAAATGCCCCTAGGAACGCATCCTGGCCCTGAAAACCAGTACAGAGGCCCTTTTTTAGAGTAACACACGGACGAAACCCAATGCTAGCACACGGCGACGGAGGTGGTCGCCCTACCTGCCGTAATGCACGCTTAGCTCGCCGCTTCCGAGCTGTCGGTTGGGAACCAGCGACCTCTTTAGAACTGGCACGCTGTATGCGCGACGCAGGGGCCGCTTACACTCCGCAAAACATTTGTTCTGCAACAAACCAACAGGTGCGATCATACCAGCACTAATGCACCGAACCTCATCAGAACGCCGCAGTTAAGCGTGCTTGGGCGAGAGTGGTGCTAGGATGGGTGACCTCCTGGGAAGTCCTCGTGTTGCACCCCTTTTTCGTTGTTTTTTTCTTTTTAAACAGCGCCGATCTTTCTCGTTCCACTTATTATGGGCGTTGGATGACTCTTGACCTGGACGAGGTAAAAGCAACCAAATCAGGCCATCTGCCCATGTTAACTCGAAATTAGCCAAATGCCCCTAGGAACGAATCCTGGCGCTGAAAACCAGTGTAGATGCCCTTTTTTAGAGTAACACATGGACGAAACCCAATGCTGGAACGGGGCGATGGAGGGGGTCGCGCTACCGTCCGCAACGCACGCTTAGCTCGTCGCTTCCATGCAGTCGGTTAGGAACCTGCGAGCTCTTTAGAATTGGCGCGTTGTATGCGCGACTCAGCGGCCGCGTATACTCAACAAAAGATTTGTTCCGAAACAATCCAACGGGCGCGATCATACCAGCACTAATGGACCGAATCTCATCAGAACTCCGCAGTTAAGCGTGGTTGGGCGAGAGTGGTACTAGGATGGGTGACCTCTTCTAAAGTGCTCGTGTTGCACCGCTTTTTCGTTGTTTTTTCCTTTTTAAGTGCCTTCGATCTTTCTCGTTCCACTTATTATAGGCGTTGGATGACTCTTGACCTGGAGGAGGAAAAAGCAACCAAATCAGGCCATTCGCCCTGGTTAACTCGAAATTACAAAAATGCCCCTAGGAACGAATCCTGGCCCAGAAAACCAGTACAGAGGCCCTTTTTTAGAGTAACACACGGACGAAACCCAATGCTGGCACGGGGCGACGGAGGGGGTCGCGCTACCGTCCGTAATGCACGCTTAGCTCGCCGCTTCCGAGCTGTCGGTTGGGAACCTGCGACCTCTTTAGAACTCGCACGCTGTATGCGCGATGCAGGGGCCGCGTACACTGCACAAAACATTTGTTCCGCAACAAACCAACGGGTGCGATCATACCAGCACTAACGCACCGGATCCCATCAGAACGCCGCAGTTAAGCGTGCTTGGGCGAGAGTGGTGCTAGGATGGGTGACCACCTGGGAAGTCCTCGTGTTGCACCCCTTTTTTGTTGTTTTTTTCTTTTTAAACAGCGCCGATCTTTCTCGTTCCACTTATTATGGGCGTTCGATGTCTCTTGACCTGGACGAGGAAAAATCAACCAAATCAGGCCATCTGCCTATGTTAACTCGAAATTAGCCAAATACCCCTAGGAACGAATCCTGACGCTGAAAACCAGTAAAGATGCCCTTTTTTAGTGCAACACATGGATGAAACCCAATGCTGGCACGGGGCGATGGAGGTGTTCGTGCCACCGTCCGTAACGCACGCTTAGCCCGTCGCTTCCATGCTGTCGGTTAGGAACCTGCGACCTCTTTAGAATTGGCGCGTTCTATGCGCGACTCAGCGGCCGCGTACACTCAACAAAATCCTTGTTCCGCAACAATCCAACGGCTGCGATCATACCAGCACTAATGGACCGGATCTCATCAGAACTCCGCAGTTAAGCGTGCTTGGGAGAGAGTGGTACTAGGATGCGTGACCTCCTGGGAAGTCCTCGTGTTGCACACCTTTTTCGTTGTTTTTTTCTTTTTAAACAACACCAATCTTTCTCGTTCCACTTATTATGGGCATTGGGTGACTCTTGACCTGGACAGAGAAAGAGCATCCAAATTAGGCCTTCCCGGCATGTTCACTCGAAATTACCAAAATGCCCCTCGGACCGAATCTTGGCCTTGAAAACAAGAACAGATGCCCTCTTTTAGAGCAACGCACGGACGAAACGCCATACTGGCACGGGGCTAGGGAGGTGGTTGGGATACCTTCCGTAACGCACGCTTAGCTCTTCGCTTCCAAGCTGTCGGTTACGAACTTGCGGCCTATGTATAATTGGCGCGTTGTATGCGCGACTCACCGGCCGCGTATACTCAACAAAACATTTGTTCCCCAAGAATTAACCGGGTGCGAACATACCAACACTAATGCACCGGATCCCATCAGAACGCCGAAGTTAAGCGTGCTAGGGCGGGAGTGGTACTAGGATGGGTGACCTCCTGGGAAGTCCTCGTGTTGCACCCCTTTTTCGTTGTTTTTTTCTTTTTAAACAGCATCGATCTTTCTCGTTCCACTTATTATGGGCATTGCATGACTCTTGACCTGGACGAGGTAGAAGCAACCAAATCAGGCCATCTGCCCACGTTTACTCGAAATTAGCCAAATGGCCCTAGGAACGAATTCTGGCCCTGAAAACAAGTAGAGAAGCCCCTTTTTGAAGTAACACACGGACAAAACCCAATCCTGGCACGGGGCGACGGAGGTGGTCGCGCTACCGTCCGCAATGCACGCTTAGCTCGCCGCTTCCAAGCTGTCGGTTAGGAACCTGTGACCTCTTTAGAACAGGCATGCTGTATGCGCGACGCAGGGGCCGCGTACACTGCGTAAAATATTTGTTCCGCAACAATCCAACAGGTGCGATCACACCAGCACAAATGCACCGGATATCATCAGAACTCCGCAGTTAAGCGTGCTTGGGCGAGAGTGGCACTAGGATGGGTGACCTCTTCTAAAGTGCTCGTGTTGCACCGCTTTTTCGTTGTTTTTTCCTTTTTAAACAGCATCGATCTTTCTCGTTCCACTTATTATGGGCGTTGGATGACTCTTGACCTGGACGAGGAAAAAGCAACCAAATAAGGCCATCCGCCCACGTTAGCTCGAAATTACCAAAATGCCCCTAGGAACGAATCCTAGCCCTGAAAACCAGTACAGAGGCCCTTTTTTAGAGTAACACACGGACGAAACCCAATGCTGGCACGGGGCGACGGAGGTGGTCGTGCTACCGTCCGTAATGCACGCTTAGCTCGCCGCTTCCGAGCTGTCGGTTAGGAACTTGCGACCTCTTTAGAACTGGCACGTTGTATGCGCGACGCATGGGCCGTGTACACTGCGCAAAATATTTGTTCTGCAACAATCCAACTGGTGCGATCATACCAGCACTAATGCACCGGATCCCATCAGAACTTTGCTGTTATGCGTGCTTTGGCGTGAGTCGTGTTGCACCGCATTTTCGTTGTTTTTTCTTTTTTAACTACACCGATCTTTGTCGTTCCATTTGTTATGGACGTTGGACGAGACCTGACCAGGACGAGGAAAAAGCATCCAAATCAGGCCTTCCTGCCATGTTCACTCGAAATTACCAAAATGCCCCTGGGACCGAATCCTCGCCCTGAAAACCAGTACAGAGGCCCTTTTTTAGCGCAACACATGGACGAAACCCCATGCTGGCCTGGGGCGATGGACGTGGTCGGGTTACCGTCCGTAACACACGCTCACCTCGCCGCTTCCGAGCTGTCAGTTATCGTAACTTGCGACCTCTTTAGAACTGGCGCGTTGTACGGCGACTCAGCGGCCGCGTACACTCAATAAAACATTCGTTCCGCAAGAATCCAACGGGTGCGATCATACCAGCACTAATGCACCGGATCCCATCAGAACTCCGCAGTTAAGCGTGCATGGGCGTGTGTAGTGCTAGGATGGGTGACCTCCTCGGAAATCCGCGTGTTGCACCCCTTTTTCGTTGTTTTTTCTTTTTTAATAGCACCGATCTTTCTCGTTCAGTTTGTTATGGGCATTGGATGAGACCTGACCAGGACGGGGAAAGAGCATCCAAATCAGGCCTTCCTGCCATGTTCACTCGAAATTACCAAAATGCCCCTCGGACCGAATCTTGGCCTTGAAAACAAGAACAGATGCCCTCTTTTAGAGCAACAAACGGACGAAACGCCATTTTGGCACGGGGTGATGGAGGTGGTTGGGGTACCTTCCGCAACGCACGCTTAGCTCGTCGCTTCCAAGCTGTCAGTTACGAACTTGCGGCCTCTGTAGAATTGGCGCGTTGCATGCGCGACTCACCGGCCGCGTATACTCAACAAAACATTTGTTCCCAAAGCATTAACCGGGTGCGATCAAACCAGCACTAATGCACCGGATCTCATCAGAACTCCACAGTTAAGCGTGCTTGGGCGAGAGTGGTACTCGGATGGATGACCTCTTCTATAGTCCTCGTGCTGCACCGCTTTTTCGTTGTTTTTTCCTTTCTAAACAGCATCGATCTTTCTCGTTCCACTTATTATGGGCGTTGGATGACTCTTGACCTGGACGAGGAAAAAGCAACCAAATAAGGCCATCTGCCCATGTTAACTCGAAATTACCCAAATGCCCCTAGGAACGAATCCTGGCCCTAAAAACCAGTACAGAGGCCCTTTTCTACAGTAACACACGGACGAAACCCAATGCTGGCACGGGGCGATGGAGGTGGTCGCGGTACCGTCCGTGATGCACGCTTAGCTCGCCGCTTCCGAGCTGTCGGTTAGGAACCTGCGACCTCCTTGGAACTGGCACGCTGTATGCGCGAATCAAGGGTCGCGTACACTGTGTAAAACATTTGTCCCGCAACAATCCAACAGGTGCGATCATACCGGCACTAATGCACCGGATCCCATCAGAACTCCGCAGCTAAGCGTGCTTGGGCGAGAGTGGTACTAGGATGGGTGACCTGCTGGGAAGTCCTCGTGTTGCACCCCTTTTTCGTTGTTCTCTTCTTTTTAAACAGCATCGATCTTTCTCGTTCCACTTATTATGGGCGTTGTATGACTCTTGACCTGGACGAGGAAAAAGCAACCAAATCAGGCCATCTGCCCATGTTAACTCGAAATTAGCCAAATGCCCCTAAGAACGAATCCTGGCGCTGAAAACGACTACAGATGCCCTTTTTTAGAGTAACACATGGACGAAACCCAATGCTAGCACGGGGCGATGGAGGTGGTCGAGCTACCGTCCGTAGCGCACGCTTAGCCCGTCGCTTCCGTGCTGTCGGTTAGGAACCTGCGACCTCTTTAGAATTGGCGCGTTGTATGCGCGACTCAGCGGCCGCGTATACTCAACAAAACATTTGTTCCGCAACAATCAAACGGGTGCGATCATACTAGCACTAATGCACCGGATCTCATCAGAACTCCGCAGTTAAGCGTGCTTGGGCGAGAGTGGTACTAGGATGGGTGACCTCTTCTAAAGTGCTCGTGTTGCACCACTTTTTCATTGTTTTTTACTTTTTAAACAGCATCGATCTTTCTCGTTCCACTTATTGTGGGCGTTGGATGACTCTTGACCTGGACGAGGAAAAAGCAACCAAATCAGGCCATCCGCCCATGTTAGCCCGAAATTACCAAAATGCCCCTAAGAACGAATCCTGGCCCTGAAAACCAGTACAGAGGCCCTTTTTTAGAGTAACACTCGGAGGAAACCCAATGCTGGCACGGGGCGACGGAGGTGGTCGCGCTACCGTCCGTAATGCACGCTTAGCTCGCCGCTTCCGAGCTGTCGGTTAGGAACCTGCGACCTCTTTAGAACTGGCACGCTGTATGCGCGACGCAGGGGCCGCGTACACTGCGTAAAATATTTGTTCCGCAACAATCCAACAGGTGCGATCACACCAACACTAATGCACCGGATCCCATCAGAACTTTGGTGTTATGCGTGCTTTGGCGTGAGTAGTGCTAGGACGGGTGACTTCCTCGGAACTCGTCGTGTTGCACCGCTTTTTCGTTGTTTTTTCTTTTTTAACAACACCGATCTTTGTCGTTCCATTTGTTATGGACGTGGGACGAGACCTGACCAGGACGCGGAAAAAGCATCCAAATCAGGCCTTCCTGCTATGTTCACTCGAAATTACCAAAATGCCCCTGGGACCGAATCCTTGCCCTGAAAACCAGTACAGAGGCCCTTTTTTAGCGCAACACACGGACGAAACCCCATACTGGCCTGGGGCGATGGATGTGGTCGGGCTACCGTCCGTAACGCACGCTTACCTCGTCGCTTCCGAGCTGTCAGTTACGAACTTGCGACCTCTTTAGAACTGGCGCGTTGTACGGGCGACTCAGCGGTCGCGTACACTCAATAAACCATTCGTTCCGCAAGAATCCAACGGGTGCGATCATACCGGCACTAATGCACCGGATCCCATCATAACTCCGCAGTTAAGCGTGCATGGGCGTGTGTAGTACTAGGATGGGTGAGCTCCTCGGAAATCCTCGTGTTGCACCCCTTTTTCGTTGTTTTTTCTTTTTTAATAGCACCGATCTTTCTCGTTCAATTCGTTATGGGCGTTGGATGAGACCTGACCAGGACGGGGAAAGAGCATCCAAATCAGGCCTTCCTGCCATGTTCACTGGAAATTACCAAAATGCCCGCAACGCACGCTTAGCTCGTCACTTCCAAGCTGTCAGTTACGAACTTGCGGCCTCTGTAGAATTGGCACGTTGCATGCGCGACTCACTGGCCGCGTACACTCAATAAAACATTTGTTCCCCAAGAATCAACCGAGTGCGATCATACCAGTACTAATGCACCGGATCTCATCAGAACTCCGCAGTTAAGCGTGCTTGGGCGAGAGTGGTACTCGGATGGGTGACCTCTTCTGTAGTCCTCGTGTTGCACCGCTTTTTCGTTGTTTTTTCCTTTCTAAACAGCATCGATCTTTCTCGTTCCACTTATAATGGGCGTTGCATGACCCCTGGACGAGGAAAAAGCAACCAAATCAGGCCATCCGCCCATGTTAGCTCGAAATTACCAAAATGCCCCTAGGAACAAATCCTGGCGCTGAAACCCAGTACAGAGGCCCTTTTTTAGAGTAACACACGGACGAAACCCAATGCTGGCACGAGGCGACGGAGGTGGTCGCGCTACCGTTCTTAATGCACGCTTAGCTCGCCGCTTCCGAGCTGTCGGTTAGGAACCTGCGACCTCTTCAGTACTGGCACGCTGTAAGCGCGACTCAAGGGTCGCGTACACTGTGTAAAACATTTGTCCCGCAA
>JACYFF010031954.1:50400418-50421767 GCA_017589665.1 Selenicereus undatus
TTTTTTTTAATAAAATTATAACTCTCAAAGTACATCGATAACAGTTACTAAAAATACGATTTTATAATGTAAAAAGATAATACAGGCAACTTCACATAAAAATAACAAAGGCGGGTCTTACACGTACACTTTGTAACACATTTGTTCCGTAACAATCCCACGAGGGCGATCATACCAGACCTAACGCACCGAATCCCATCAGAACTCGGCAGTGAAGCTTGCTTGGGTGAGAGTGGTACTAGGATGGGCGACCTCCTGGGAAGTACTTGTGTTCCACCACTTTTTCGTTCTTTTTTTCTTTTTCAACGGCACCGATCTTTCTCGTTCCATTTGTCATAGGCGTCGGACGAGACCTGACCAGGACGAGGAAAAAGCATCCAATTCAGACCTTCCGACCATGTCCACTCGAATATACCAAAATGCCCCTAGGACCGAATCCTGGCCCTGAAAACCAGTACAGAGGCCCTTCCCTTGGAGCAACACACGGACGAACCCCATGCTGGCACGGGGAATTGGAAGTGGTCGGGCTACCGTCCGTAACGTACGCTTAGCTCGCCCCTTCTGAGCTGTCAGTTACGAACTTGCGACCTCCTCAGAACAGGCGTGTTGTACGCGCAACTCAGCGGCCGTATACACTCAATAAAACATTTGTTCCCCAACATTCCAACGGGTGCGATCATACCGGCACTAGTGCACCGGATCCCATCAAAACTCTGCAGTTAAGCGTGCCTGGGCGTGAGTAGTACTAGGATGGGTGACCTCTTCGGAAGTCCTCGTGTTGCACCCCTTTTTCGTTGTTTTTTTCTTTTTTAACGGCACCGATCTTTCTCGTTCCATTTGTTATAGGCGTTGGACGGGACCTGACCAGGACGAGGAAAAAGCATCCAAATCAGTCCTTCCTGCCATGTTCACTCAGAATTAGCAAAATGCCCCTCAGACCGAATACTGGCTCTGAAAACCAGTACAGAGGCCCTTTTTTAGAGCAACACACGGACGAAACCCCATGTGGGCACAGGGCGATGGAGGTGGTCGGGTTACCTTCCGTAACGCACGCTTAGCTCAACGCTTCCGAGCTGTAAGTTACGAACTCGCGACCTCTTTAGAAGTGGCGCGTTGTATGTGCGACTCAGCGGCCGCGTACACTAAACAAAACATTTGTTCCCAACAAAATCCAACGAGTGCGATCATACTAGCACTAATGCGTCGGATCCCATCAGAACTCCGCAGTGAAGTGTTCTTGGGCGAGAGTAGTTTACAAGGGCCTGACTAGGACAAGGAAAAAGCATCCAAATCAGGCCTTCCTACCATGTTCACTCGACATTACCAAAATGCGCGTCAGACCGAATCCTAGCCCTAAAAACCAGTACTGAGGCCCTTTTTTAGAGCAACACACGGACGAAACCCCACGCTGGCACGGGGCGATGGAGGTGGTCGGGCTACCTTCCGTAACGCACGCTTAGCTCGCCGCTTCTTAGCTGTCAGTTACGAACTTGCGACCTCTTTAGAATTGGCGCGTTGTATGTGCGACTCAGCGGCCACGTACACTCAACAAAACATTTGTTCGCAAAGAATCCAACGGGTGCGATCATACCAGCACTAATACACCGGATACCGTCAGAACTCCGCAGTGAAGCGTTCTTGGGTGAGAGTAGTACTAGGATGGGCGACCTCCGGGGAAGTCCATGTGTTGCACCGCTTTTTCGTTGTTTTTTTCTTTTTTAACAACACCGATCTTTCTTGTTCCATTTGTAATGGGTGTTGGACGAGACCTAACCAGGACGAGGTAAAAGCATCCAAACAAGGCCTTCCGGCCATGTTCACTCGAATATACCAAAATGCCCCTAGGACCGAATCCTGGCCCTGAAAAACAGTACAGAGGCCCTTTTTTAGAGCAACAGACGCACGAACCCCATGCTAGCACGCGGCGATGGAGGTGGTCGGGCTACCGTCCGTAACGCACGCTTAGCTCGCTACTTCCGAGCTGTCAGTTACGAACTTGCGACCTCTTTAGAACTGGCGCGCTGTACGCGCGACTCAGCGGCCGCGTACGCTCAATAAAACATTTGTTCCGCAAGAATCCAACGGGTGCGATCATACCAGCACTAATGCACCGGATCCCATCAAAACGCCGCAGTTAAGCGTGCTTGGGCATGAGTAGTACTAGGATGGTTGACCTCCTCGGAAGTCCTCGTGTTGCACCCCTTTTTCGTTGTTTTTTCTTTTTTAATAGCACTGATCTTTCTCGTTCAATTTGTTATGGGCGTTGGATGAGTCCTGACCAGGACGGGGAAAGAGCATACAAATCAGGCCTTCCAGCCATGTTCACTCGAAATTACCAAAATGCCCCTCGGACCGAATCTTGGCCCTGAAAGCAAGAACAGATGCCCTCTTTTAGAGCAACACACGGACGAAACGCCATGCTGGCACGGGGCGATGGAGGTGGTCGGGCTACCTTCCGTAACGCACGCCTAGCTCGTCGCTTCCAAGCTGTCAGTTACGAACTTGCGACCTCTGTAGAATTGGCGCGTTGTATGCGCGGCTCACCGGCCGCGTACACTCAACAAACCATTTGTTCCCCAAGAATCAACCAGGTGCGATCATATCAGCACTAATGCACCAGATCTCATCAGAACTCCGCAGTTAAGCGTGCTTGGGCGAGAGTGGTACTAGGATGGGTGACCTCTTCTAAAGTCCTCGTGTTGCACCGCTTGTTCGTTGTTTTTTCCTTTTTAAACAGCATCGATCTTTCTCACTCCACTTATTGTGGGCGATGGATGACTCTTGACCTGGACGAGGAAAAAGCAACCAAATCAGGCCATCCACCCATGTTAACTTGAAATTACCAAAATGCCCCTAGGAACGAATCCTGACCCTGAAAACCAGTACAGAGGCCCTTTTCTAGAGTAACACACGGACGAAACCCAATGCTGGCACGGGGCGACGGAGGTCGTCGCGCTACCGTCCGTAATGCACGCTTAGCTCGCCGCTTCCGAGCTGTCGGTTAAGAACCCGCGACCTCTTTAGAATTGGCACGCTGTATGCGCGACGCAGGGGCCGCGTACACTGCGCAAAACATTTGTTCCGCAACAATCCAACGGGTGCAATCACACCAGCACTAATGCACCGGATCCCATCAGAACTTCACGGTTATGCGTGCATGGGCGTGAGTAGCGCTAGGACAGGTGACCTCCTCGGATCCTCGTGTTGCACCGCTTCTTCGTTGTTTTTTCTTTTTTAACAGCATCGATCTTTCTCGTTCTGTTTGTTATGGACGTTTGAAAAGACCTGACAAGGACGAGGAAAAAGCATCTAAATCAGGCCTTCCTGCCATGTTCACTCGAAATTACCAAAATGCCCCTCGAACCGAATCTTGGCCCTGAAAATAAGAACAAATGCCCTCTTTTAGAGCAACACACGGACGAAACGCCATGCTGGCACGGGGCGATGGAGGTGGTCGGGCTACCTTCCGTAACGCACGCTTTGGTCGTCGCTTCTCAGATGTCAGTTACGAACTTGCGACCTCTTTGGAACTGGCGCGCTGCATGCGCGACTCAGCAACCGCGTACACTCAATAAAACATTTGCTCCGCAAGAATCCAACGGGTGCAATCATACCAGCACTAATGCACCGGATCCCATCAGAACTCCGTAGTTAAGCGTGCTTGGGCGTGAGTAGTACTAGGATGGGTGACCTCCTCTGAAATCCTCGTGTTGCACCCCTTTTTCGTTGTTTTTTCTTTATTAATAGCACCGATCTTTCTCGTTCAATTTGTTATGGGCGTTGGATGAGACCTGACCAGGACGGGGAAAGTGCATCCAAATCAGGCCTTCCTACCATGTTCACTCGAAATTACCAAAATGCCCCTCGGACCGAATCTTGGCCCTGAAAACAAGAACAAATGCCCTCTTTTAAAGCAACACATGGATGAAACACCATGCTAGCACGGGGCGATGGAGGTGGTCAGGCTACCTTCCGTAATACACGCTTAGCTCGTCGCTTCTCTGATGTCAGTTACGAACTTGCGACCTCTGTACAATTGGCGCGTTGTATGCGCGACTCACCGGCTGCGTATACTCAACAAAGCATTTGTTCCCCAAGAATCAACCGGGTTCGATCATACCAGCACTAATGCACCGGATCTCATCAGAACTCCGCAGTTAAGCGTGCTTGGGTGAGAGTGGTACTAGGATGGGTGACCTCTTCTAAAGCGCTCGTGTTGCACCGCTTTTTCGTTGTTTTTTCCTCTTTAAACAGCATCGATCTTTCTCGTTCCACTTATTATGGGCGTTGGATGACTCTTGACCTGGACGAGGAAAAAGCAACCAAATCAGGCCATCCGCCCATGTTAACTCGAAATTACCAAAATGCCCCTAGGAACGAATCCTGGCCCTGAAAACCAATATAGAGGCCCTTTTCTAGCGTAACACACGAACGAAACCCAATGCTGGCACGAGGCGACGGAGGTGGTCGCGCTACCGTCCGTAATGCACGCTTAGCTCGCGGCTTCCGAGCTGTCGGTTAGGAACCTGCGACCTCTTTAGAACTGGCACGTTGTATGTGCGACTCAGGGGTCGCGTACACTGTGTAAAACATTTGTTGCACAACAATCCAACGGGTGCGATCATACCGACACTAATGCACCGCATCCCATCAGAACTCCGCAGTTAAGCGTGCTTGGGCGAGAGTGGTACTAGGATGGGTGACCTCCTGGAAAGTCCTCATGTTGCACCCCTTTTTCGTTGTTCTTTTCTTTCTTAACAGAACCGATCTTCCTCATTTCATTTGCTATGGGCGTTGGATGAGACCTGACCAGGACGAGGAAAGAGCATCCAAATCAGGGCATTCGGCCATGTTCACTCCAAATAACCATAATGCCCCTAGGACTGAATCCTGGCTCTGAAAACTAGTACAGAGGACCTTTTTTAGAGTAACACACGGATGAAACCCAATGCTGGCAGGGGCGATGGAGGTGGTCGGCCTACCGTCCGTAATACACGCTTAACGCGCGGCTTCTGAGTTGTCGGTTATGAACCTACGCCCTCCTTAGAACTGGGGCGGTGTATGCACGACTCAAGGGTCGCGTCCACTCTGTAAATCATTTGTTCCGTAACAGTCCCACGAGGGCGATCATACCAGCACTAATGCATCGAATCCCATCAGAACTCCGCAGTGAAGCTTGCTTGGGCGAGAGTGGTACTAGGATGGGCGACCTCCTGGGAAGTACTTGTGTTGTACCACTTTTTGGTTGTTTTTTCTTTTTCAACGGCACCGATCTTTCTCGTTCCATTTGTTATAGGCGTCGGACGAGACCTGACCAGGACGAGGAAAAAGCATCCAAACCAGGCCTTCCGGCCATGTCCACTCGAATATACCAAAATTCCCCTATGACCGAATACTGGCCCTGAAAACCAGTAGAGAGGCCCTTCGCTTGGAGCAACACATGGACGAACCCCATGCTGGCACGGGGTGATGGAGGTGGTCGGGCTACCGCCCGTAACGCACGTTTAGCTCGCCGCTTCTGAGCTGTTAGTTATGAACTTGCGAGCTCTTCAGAACTGGCGCATTGTACGCGCGACTCAGCGGCTGCGTACACTCAATAAAACATTTGTTCCGCAAGAATCCAACGAGTGTGATCATACCAGCACTACTGCACCGGATCCGATCAGAACTCCGCAGTTAAGCGTGCTTGGGCGTGAGTAGTACTAGGATGGGTGACCTCCTCGGAAATCCCCGTGTTGCACCCCTTTTTCGTAGTTTTTTCTTTGTCAATAGCACCGATCTTCCTCGTTCCATTTGCTATGGGCGTTGGATGAGACCTGACCAGGACGAGGAATGAGCATCCAAATCAGGCCATCCGGCCACGTTCACTCTAAATAACCATAATGCCCCTAGGACTGAATCCTGGCTCTGAAAACTAGTACAGATGGCCTTTTTTAGAGTAACACACGGACGAAACCCAATGCTGGACGGGGCGATGGAGGTGGTCGGGCTACCTTCCGTAATGCACGCTTAGCGCGTGGCTTCCGAGCAGTCGATTAGGAACCTGCGCCCTACTTAGAACTGGCGCGCTGTATGCGCGACACAGGGGCCGCGTCCACTCTGTAAAACATTTATTCCGTAACAGTCCCACGAGGGCGATCATACCAGCACTAATGCACCGGATCCCATCAGAACTCCGCAGTGAAGCTTGCTTGGGCGAGAGTGGTACTAGGATGGGCGAGCTCCTGGGAAGTACTTGTGTTGCACCACTTTTTGGTTGTTTTTTCTTTTTCAACGGCACCGATCTTTCTCGTTCCATTTGTTATAGGCGTCGGACGAGACCTGACCAGGACGAGGAAAAAGCATCCAAATCAGGCCTTCCGCCCATGTCCACTCGAATACACCAAAATGCCCCTAGGACCGAATCCTGGCCCTGAAAACCAGTACAAAGGCCCTTCCCTTGGAATAACACACGGACGAACCCCATGCTGGCACGGGGCGATGGAGGTGGTCGGGCTACCGTCCGTAACACACGCTTAGCTCGCCGCTTCTGAGCTGTTAGTTACGAACTTGCGACCTCTTCAGAACTGGCGCGCTGTACGCGCGACTCAGCGGCCGCATACGCTCAATAAAACATTTGTTCCGCAAGAATCCAACGAGTGCGATCATACCAGCACTAATGCACCAGATCCCGTCAGAACGCCGCAGTGAAGCGTGCTTGGGCGTGACTAGTACTAGGATGGGTGACCTCCTCGGAAGTCCTCGTGTTCCACCCCTTTTTTGTTGTTTTATTCTTTTTTAACGGCACCAATCTTTCTCATTCCATTTGTTATGGGCGTTGGACGACACCTGACTAGGACGAGGAAAAAGCATCCAAAATCAGGCCTTCCTGCCATGTTCACTCAATATTACCAAAATGCGCGTCAGACCGAATCCTAGCCCAGAAAACCAGTACAGAGGCCGTTTTTTAGAGCAACACACGGACGAAACCCCATGCTGGCACGTGGCGATGGAGGTGGTTGGGCTACCATCGGTAACGCACGCTTAGCTCGCCGCTTCTCAGTTGTCGGTTACGAACGTGCGACCTCTTTAGAATTGGCGCGTTGTATGTGCGACTCAGTGGCCACGTACACTCAACAAAACGTTTGCTCCCCAAGAATCCAACGGGTGCAATCATACCAGCACTAATGCACCGGATCCCGTCAGAACTCCGCAGTGAAGCGTTCTTGGCCGAGAGTAGTACTAGGATGGGTGACCTTCGGGGAAGTCCATGTGTTGCACCGCTTTTTCGTTGTTTTTTTCTTTTTTAACAGGACCGATCTTTCTCGTTCCATTTGTTATGGGCATTGGACGACACCTAACCAGGACGAGGCAAAAGCATCCAAACAAGGCCTTCCGGCCATGTTCACTCCAATATACCAAAATGCCCCTAGGACCGAATCCTGGCCCTGAAAACCAATACAGAGGCCCTTTTTTAGAGCAACACACGCACGAACCACAAGCTGGCACGGGGCGATGGAGGTGGTCAGGCTATCGTCCGTAACGCACGCTTAGCTCGCTGCTTCCGAGCTGTCAGTTACGAACTTGCGACCTCTTTAGAACTGGCGCGTTGTACGTGCGCTCAGCGGCCGCGTACACTCAATAAAACATTTGTTTCGCAAGAATCCAACGGGTGCGATCGTAACAGCACTAATGCACTGGATACCATCACAACTCCCGGTTAAGCGTGCTTGGGCGTGAGTAGTATTAGGATGGGTGGACCCCTTGGAAGTCCTTGTGTTGCACCCCTTTTTTGTTGTTTTTCCTTTTTTAACAGCATTGATGTTCCTCGTTCAATTTGTTATGGGCGTTGGATGAGACCTGACCAGGACGAGGAAAGAGCATCCAAATCAGGCCTTCCTGCCATATTTACTCAAAATTACCAAAATGCCCCTAGGAACGAATCCTGGCCCTGAAAAGAAGAAGAGATGCCCTTTTTGGAGCAACACACGGACGAAACCCCATGCTAGCACGGGGCGACGGAGGTGGTCGTGCTTGCTTCTGTAACGCACGAGCTCGCCGCTTCCGAGCTGTCAGTTACGAACTTGCGACCTCTTCAGAACTGGCGCGCTGTACCCGCGACTCAGTGGGCGCGTACACTCAATAAAACATTCGTTCTGCAAGAATCCAACGGGTGCGATCGTACCGGCACTAATGCACCAGATCCCATCAGAACTCCCAGTTAAGCGTGCTTGGGCGTGAGTACCACTAGTATGGGTGACCTCCTCGGATGTCCTCGTGTTGCACCCCTTTTTCGTTGTTTTTTTCTTTTTTAACGGCACCGATCTTTCTCGTTCCATTTGTTATAGGCATTGGACGGGACCTGACCAGGACGAGGAAAAAGCATCCAAATCAGGCCTTCCTGCCATGTTCACTCGAAATTACAAAAATGCCCCTCAGACCGAATCCTGGGCCTAAAAACCAGTACGGAGGCCCTTCCCTTTTAGCAACACACGGACGAACCCCATGCTGGCACGGAGCGATGGAGGTGGTCGGGCCACCGTCCGTAACGCACGCTTAGCTCACCGCTTCTGAGCTGTCAGTTGCGAACTTGCGACCTCTTCAGAACTGGCGCTCTCTACGCGCGACTCAGCGGCCGCGTACACTCAATAAAACATTTGTTCTGCAAGAATCCAACGAGTGCAATCATACCAGCACTCATGCACCAGATCCCATCAGAACTCCCAGTTAAGCGCGCTTGGGTGTGAGTAGTACTAGGATGGGTGACCTCCTCGGAAGTGCTCGTGTTGCACCGCTTTTTTGTTTTTTTTTTTTCTTTTTTAACGGCACTGATCTTTCTCGTTCCATTTGTTATGGGCTTTGGACGGGACCTGATCAAGATGAGGAAAAAGCAGCCTAATCAGGCCTTCCTGCCATGTTCACTCGGAATGACCAAAATGCCCCTCAGACCGAATCTTGGCTCTGAAAACCAGTACAGAGGCCTTTTTTAGAGCAACACACGAACGAAACCCCATGTTGGCACGGGGCGATGGAGGTGGTTGGGCTACCTTCCGTAATGCACGCATAGCTCGCCGCTTCTGAGCTGTCAGTTACGAACTTGCGACCTCTTTAGAATTGGCGCGTTGTATGCGCGACTCAGCGGCCGCGTATACTCAACAAAACATTTGTTCCCCAACATTCAAACGGGTGCGATCATACCAGCACTAATGCACCGGATCCCATCAGAACTCCGCAGTTAAGTGTGCTTGGGCGTGAGTAGTATTAGGATGGGTGACCTTCTCGGAAGTCCTCGTGTTGCACCCCTTTTTCGTTGTTTTTTCTTTTTTAATAGCACCGATGTTTCTCGTTTAATTTGTTATGGGCGTTGGATGGGACCTGACCAGGACAGGGAAATAGCATCCAAATCAGGCCTTCCTGCCATGTTCACTCCAAATAACCATAATGCCCTTAGGACTGAATCCTGGCTCTGAAAACTAGTACATAGGACCTTTTTTAGAGCAGCACACAGACGAAACCTAATGCTGGCATGGGGCGATGGAGGTGGTCGGGCTACCGCCCGTAATGCACGCTTAGCTCGCGGCCTCCGAGCTATCGATTAGGAACCTGCGACCGCCTTAGAACTGGTGCGCTGTATGCGTGACTCAGGGGTCGCGTACACTCTGTAAAACATTTGTTCCGTAACAATCCCAAGAGGGCGATCATACCAGCACTAATGCGCCGGATCTTGTCAGAACTCCGCAGGGAAGCGTTCTTGGGCGAGAGTCGTACTAGGATGGGTGACCTCCGGGGAAGTCCTTGTGTTGCACTGCTTTTTCGTTGTTTTTTTTTTTTAACAACACCGATCTTTCTCGTTCCATTTGTTATGGGCGTTGGACGAGGCCTAACCAGGACGAGGAAAAAGCATCCAAACACGGCCTTCCGGCCCTGTTCACTGGAATATACAAAAATGCCCCTAGGACCGAATCCTGGCCCTGAAACCCAGTACAGAGGCCCTTTTTTATAGCAACACACGCACGAACCCCACGCTGGCACGGGGCAATGGAGGTGGTCGGGCAACCGTCTGTAACGCACGCTTAGCTCGCTGCTTCCGAGCTGTCAGGTACGAACTTGCGACCACTTTAGAACTGGAGCGTTGTACGCGCGACTCAGCGGCCGGTGTACACTCAATAAAACATTTGTTCTCCAAGAATCCAACGGGTGCGATCGTACCAGCACTAATACACCGGATCCCATCAGAACTCCGCAGTTACGCGTGCTTGGGAGTGAGTAGTACTAGGATGGGTGACATCCTCGGAAGTACTCGTGTTGCACGCCTTTTTTGTTATTTTTTCTTTTTTAATAGCACCGATGTTTCTCGTTCAATTTGTTATGGGCGTTGGATGAGACCTGACCAGGATAGGGAAAGAGCATCCAAATCAGGCCTTCCTGCCATGTTCACTCGAAATTACCAAAATGCCCCTCGGACCGAATCTTGGCCCTGAAAATAAGAACATATGCCCTCTTTTAGAGCAACACACGGACGAAATCCCATGCTGGCACGGGGCGATGGAGGTGGTCGGGGTACCTTTGGTAACGCACGCTTAGCTCGTCGCTTCCAAGCTGTCAATTATGAACTTGCGACCTCTATAGAATTGGCGTGTTGTATACGCGACTCACCGGCCGCGTATACTCAACAAAACATTTGTTCCCCAAGAATCCAACGGGTGCGATCATACCAGCACTAATGCACCGGATCTCATCAGAACTCTGCAGTTAAACGTGCTTGGGTGAGAGTGGTACTAGGATGGGTGACCTCTTCTAATGTCCTCATGTCGCACCGCTTTTTCGTTGTTTTTTCCTTTTTAAACAGCATCGATCTTTCTCGTTCCACTTATTATGGGCGTTGGATGACTCTTGACCTGGACGAGGAAAAAGCAATCAAATCAGGCCATCCGCCCATGTTAACTCGAAATTACCAAAATTCCCTTAGGAACGAATCCTGGCTCTGAAAACCAGTACAGAGGCCCTTTTCTAGAGCAACACACGGACGAAACCCAATGCTGGCATGGGGCGACGGAGGTGGTCGCGCTACCGTCCGTAATGCACGCTTAGCTCACCGCTTCCGAGCTGTCGGTTAGGAACCTGCGACCTCTTTAGAACTGGCACGCTGTATGCGTGACTTAGGGGCCGCGTACACTGTGTAAAACATTTGTTCCGCAACAATCCAACGGGTGCGATCATACCAGCCCTAATGCACCGGATCCCATCAGAACTCCGCAGTTAAGCGTGCTTGGACGAGAGTGGTACTAGGATGGGTGACCTCCTGGAAAGTGCTCGTGTTGTGCCCCTTTTTCGTTGTTCTTTTCTTTCTTAACAACACCGATCTTCCTCGTTCCATTTGCTACGGCCGTTGGATGAGACCTGACCAGGACAAGGAAAGAGCATCCAAATTAGGCCTTCCGGCCCTGTTCACTCCAAAGAACCACAATGCCCCTAGGATTGAATCCTGGCTCTGAAAACTAGTACAGAGGACCTTTTTTAGAGTAACACACGGACGAAACCCAATGCTGGCAGGGGGCGATGGAGGTGGTCGGGCTACCATCCGTAATGCACGCTTAGCTCGCGGCTTCCGAGCTGTCGGTTAGGAACCTGCGCCCTCCTTAGAACTGGCGCGCTGCATGCGCTATTCAAGGACCGCGTACACTCTGTAAAACATTTGTTTCGTAACAATCCCACGAGGGCGATCATACCAAAACTAATGCATCAGATCCCATCAGAACTCCGCTGTGAAGCTTGCTTAGGCGACGGTAGTACTAGGATGGGCGACCTCCTGGGAAGTACTTGTGTTGCACCACCTTTTCGTTGTTTTTTTCTTTTTCAACGGCACCGATCTTTCTTGTTCCATTTGTTATAGGCATCGGACGAGACCTGACCAGGACGAGGGAAAAGCATCCAAATCAGGCCTTCCGGCCATGTCCAGTCGAATATACAAAAATGCCCCTAGGACCGAATCCTGGCCCTGAAAACTAGTACAGAGGCCCTTCCCTTGGAGCAACACACGGACGAACCCCATGCTGGCACAGGGGGATTGAGGTGGTCGGGCTACCGTCCGTAACGCACGCTTAGCTCACCACTTCTGAGCTGTCAGTTGCGAACTTGCGACCTCTTCAGAACTGGCGCCTTGTACGCGCAACTGAGCGGCTGCGTACACTCAATATAACCTTTGTTCCGCAAGAATCCAGCGGGTGAGATCATACCAGCACTGATGCACCGGATCCCGTCAGAACGCCGCAGTTAAGCGTGCTTGGGCGTGACTAGTACTAGGATTAGTGACCTCCTCGGAAGTCCCCGTGTTGCACCCCTTTTTCGTTGTTTTTTTCTTTTTTAACGGCACCGATCTTTATCGTTCCATTTGTTATGGGCGTTGGACGAGACCTGACTAGGACGAGGAAAAAGCATCCACAATCAGGCCTTCCTGCCATGTTCACTCGACATTACCAAAATGCGCGTCAGACCGAATCTTAGCCCTGAAAACCAGTACAGAGGCCCTTTTTTAGAGCAACACTCGGACGAAACCCCATGCTGGCACGTGGCGATGGAGGTGGTTGGGCTACCTTCGGTAACCTACGCTTAGCTCCCCGCTTCTCAGCTGTCGGTTACGAACTTGCGACCTCTTTAGAATTGGCGTGTTGTATGTACGACTCAGCGGCCGCTTACACTCAACAAAACATTTGTTCCCCAAGAATCCAACGGGTGCGATCATACCAGCACTAATGCACCGGATCCCGTCAGAACTCCGCAGTGAAGCGTTCTTGGGCGAGAGTAGTGCTAGGATGGGTGACCTCCGGGGAAGTCCATGTGTTGCACCGCTTTTTCCTTGTTTTGTTCTTTTTTAACAGCACCGATCTTTCTCGTTCCATTTGTTATGGGCATTGGAGAACACCTAACCAGGACGAGGCAAAAGCATCCAAAAAAGGCCTTCCGGCCATGTTCACTCGAATATACCAAAATGCCCCTAGGACCGAATCCTAGCCCTAAAAACCAGTACAGAGGCCCTTTTTTAAAGCAACATACGGACGAACCCCATGCTGGCATGGGGCGATGGAGGTGGTCGGGCTACCGCCTGTAACCCACGCTTACCTCGCCGCTTCTAAGCTTTCAGTTACGAATTTGCGACCTCTTTAGAACTGGCGCACTGTACGCGCGACTCAGCGGCCGCGTACACTGAATAAAAAATTCGTTCTGCAAGAATCCAACGGCTGCGATCATTCTAGCACTAATGCACCGGATCCCATCAGAACTCCGCCGTTAAGTGTGCTTGGGCGTGAGTAGTACTAGGATGGGTGACCTCCGGGGAAGTCCTTGTGTTGCACCACTTTTTCGTTTTTTTTTTCTTTTTTGAAAACACCGATCTTTCTCGTTCGATTTGTTATGGGCGTTGGACCAGACCTAACCAGGACGAGGAAAAAGCATCCAAACAAGGCCTTCCGGCCATGTTCACTCGAATATACCAAAATGCCCCTAAGACCGAATCCTGGCCCTGAAAACCAGCACAGAGGCCCTTTTTTAGAGCAACACACGCATGAACCCCAACCTGGCACGGGGCGATGGAGGTGGTTGGGCTACCGTCCGTAACGCGCGCTGAGCTCGCTGCTTCCGAGCTGTCAGTTACAAACTTGCGACCTCTTTATAACTGGCGCGCTGTACGGGACACTCAGCGGCCGCGTACACTCAATAAAACATTTGTTCCGCCAGAATAAAAAAGGGTGCAATCAGACCAGCACGAATGCACCGGATCCCATCAAAACTCGCAGTTAAGCGTGCTTGAGCGTGAGCAGTACTAGGATGGGTGGCCTCTCGGAAGTCCTTGTGTTGCACCGATTTTTCGTTGTTTTTTCTTTTTTAATAGCACCAATCTTCTTCGGTCAATTTGTTATGGGCGTTGGATGAGACCTGACGAGGATGAGGAAAAAGCATCCAAATCAGGCCTTCCTGCCATGTTTACTCGAAAATACCAAAATGCCCCTAGGAACGAATCCTTGCCCTGAAAACAAGAACAGATGCCCTTTTTTAGAGCAACACACGGACGAAACCCCATGCTGGCACGGGGCGACGGAGGTGGTCGGGCTACCTTCCGTAACACGCGCTTTGCTCGCTGCTTCCAAGCTGTCAGTTACGAACTTGCGACCTCTTTAGAACTAGCGTGCTGTACGCGCTACTCAGCGGCCACGTACACTCAATAAAACATTTGTTCCGCAAGAATCCAACGGGTACGATCATATCAGCACTAATGAACCCGATCCCATCAGAACTCCGCAGTTAAGCGTGCTTGGGCGAGAGTGCTACTAGGATGGGTGACCTCCTGGGAAGTCCTCGTGTTGCACCCCTTTTTCGTTGTTTTTTTTTGTTTAAAAAGCACCGATCTTTCTCGTTCCACTTATTATGGGCATTGGATGACTCTTGACCAGGACGAGGAAAAAGCAACCAAATCAGGCCATCTACCCATGTTAACTCGAAATTACCAAAATGCCCTGAGGAACGAATCCTGGCCTTGAAAACCAGTACAGATGCCCTTTTTTAGAGTAACACACGGACAAAACCCAATGTTGGCACAGGACGATGGAGGTGGTCGTGCCACCGTCCGTAATGCACAGTTAGCTCGCCGCTTCCGAGCTGTCGGTTAGGAACCTGCGACCTCTTTACAACTGGACCGTGTTAAGCGTGCTTGGGCAAGAGTGGTATTAGGATGGGTGATCTCCTGGGATGTCCTCGTGTTGCACCCCTTTGTCGTGGTTTTTTTCTTTTTTAACAGCACCGATCTTCCTCGTTCCATTTGCTGTGGGCGTTGGATGAGACCTGACCAGGACGAGGAAAGAGAATCCAAATTAGGCCTTCCAGCCATGTTCACTCGAAATAACCATAATGCCCCTAGGATCGAATCCTGGCTCTGAAAACTAGTACAGAGGACCTTTTTTAGAGCAACACATGGACGAAACCCAATGCTGGCACGGGGCGATGGAGGTGGTCGGGCTACCGTCCGTAATGCACGCATAGCTCGCGGCCTCCGAGCTGTCGGTTACGAACCTGCGACCTCCTTAGAACTGGCGCGCTGTATGTGCGACTCAAGGGTCGTGTACGCATATAAAACGTTTGTTCCGTAACAATCCCACGAGGGCGATCATACCAGCAGTAATGCGCCGGATCCCGTCAGAACTCCACAGTGAAACGTTCTTGGGTGAGAGTAGTACTAGGATGGGTGACCTCCGGGGAAGTGCTTGTGTTGCAACGCTTTTTCTTTGTTTTTTTCTTTTTTAACTGCACCGATCTTTCTCGTTCCATTTGTTATGGTCGTTGGACGAGACCTAACCAGGACGAGGAAAAAGCATCCAAACAAGACCTTCCGGCCATGTTAACTCGAATGTACCAAAATGCCCCTAAGACCGAATCCTGGCCGTGAAAACCAGTACGGAGGCCCTTTTTTAGAGCAACACACGCACGAACTCCATGTTGGCACGGGGCGATGAAGGTGGTCGGGCTACCATCTATAACGCACACTTAGCTCGCTGCTTCCGAGCTGTCGGTTACGAAATTGCGACCTCTTTAGAACTGGCGCGTTGTACGCGCGACTCAGCGGCCGCGTACACTCAATAAAACTTTCGTTCCGCAAGAATCCAACGGGTGCGATCATACCAGCACTAATGCACCGGATCCCGTCAGAACTCCGCAGTTAAGCGTGCTTGGGCGTGAGTAGTACTAGGATGGGTGACCTCCTCGGAAGTCCTCGTGCTGCATCCCTTTTTCGTTGTTTTTTCTTTTTTAACAGCACCGATCTTCCTCGTTCCATTTGTTATGGGCGTTGGATGAGACCTGACCAGGACGAGGAAAGAGCATCCAAACCAGGCCTTCCTACCATGTTCACTAAGAATTAGCAAAATGCCCCTCAGACCAAATCTTGGCCTTGAAAACCAGTACAGAGGCCCTTTTTTAGCGAAACACACGGACGAAACCCCATGCTAGCACGGGGCGATGGAGGTGGTCCGGCAACCGTCCGTAACGCACGCTTAGGTCGCTGCTTCCGAGCGGTCAGTTATGAACTTGCGACCTCTTTAGAACTAGCACGCCGTACGCGCGACTCAGCGGCCGCGTACACTCAATAAAACATTCGTTCTGCAAGAATCCAACAGGTGCGGTCATACCAGCACTAATGCACCGGATCCCATCAGAACTCCGCAATTAAGCGTGCTTGGGCGTGAGTGGTACTAGGATGGGTGACCTCCTCGGAAGTCTTCGTGTTGCACCCCTTTTTCGTTGTTTTTTCTTTTTTAATAGCACCGATCTTTCTCGTTCAATTTATTATGGGCGTTGGATGAGACCTGACCAGGACAGGGAAAGAGCATCCAAATCAGGGCTTCTTGCCATGTTCGCTCGAAATTACCAAAATGCCCCTCGGACCGAATCTTGGCCCTGAAAACCAGTACAGAGGCCCTTTTTTAGCGCAAGACACGGACAAAACCCCGTGCTGGCACGGGGCGATGGAGGTGGTCGGACAACCGTCCGTAATGCACGCTTACCTCGTCGCTTCCGAGCTGTCAGTTGTGAACTTGCGACCTCTTTAGAACTGGCACGCTGTACGCGCGACCTAGCGGCCGCGTACACTCAATAAAACATTCGTTCCGCAAGAATCCAACGGGTGCGATCATACCAGCACTAATGCACCGGATCCCATCAGAACTCCACAGTTAAGCGTGCTTGGGCGGGAGTGGTACTAGGATGGGTGACCTCCTGGGAAGTCCTCGTGTTGCACTCCTTTTTCGTTGTTTTTTTCTTTTTTAACGACACTATCTTTCTCGTTACATTTGTTATGGGCGTTGGACGAGACCTGACCAGGATGAGGAAAAAGCATCCAAAATAAGGCCTTCCTGCCATGTTCACTCAAAATTACAAAAATGCGCGTCAGACCGAATACTAGCCCTGAAAAGCAGTACAGAGGCCCTTTTTAAGAGTAACACACGGACGAAACCCCATGCTGGCACGGGGCGATGGAGGTGGTCGGGCTACCTTCCGTAAAGCACGCTTAGCTCGCCGCTTCTCAGCCGTCAGTTACGAACTAGCGACCTCTTTAGAATTGGCGCGTTTTATGTGCGACTCACTGGCCGCGTACACTCAACAAAACATTTGTTTCCCAAGAATCCAACGGGTGCGATCATACCAGCACTAATGCACCGGATCAAATCAGAACTCCCAGTTAAGGGTGCTTGGGCGTGAGTAGTACTAGGATGGGTGACCTCCTTGGAAGTCCTCGTGTTGCACCGCTTTTTCGTTTTTTTTTTTCTTTTTTAACGGTACCGATCTTTCTCGTTCCGTTTGTTATGGGCGTTGGACGAGACCTAACCAAGACGAGGCAAAAGTATCCAAACAAGGCCTTCCGGCCATGTTCACTCGAATATACCAAAATGCCCCTAGGACCGAATCCTGGCCCTGAAAACCAGTACAAAGGCCCTTTTTTAGAGCAGCACACGCACGAACCCCACGCCAGCATGGGGCGATGGAGGTGGTCGGGCTATCGTCCGTAACGCACGCATAACTCGCAGCTTCCAAGCTGTCCGTTACGAACTTGCGACCTCTTTAGAACTGGCGCGCTGTACGCGCGACTCAGCGGCCGCATACACTCAATAAAACATTCGTTCCGCAAGAATCCAACGGGTGCGATCATACCAGCACTAATGCACTGGATCCCGTCAGAACTCCGCAGTTAAGCGTGCTTGGGCGTGAGTAGTACTAGGATGGTTGACCTCCTCGGAAGTCCTCGTGCTGCATCCCTTTTTCGTTGTTTTTTCTTTTTTAACAGCACCGATCTTCCTCGTTCCATTTGTTATGGGCGTTGGATGAGACCTGACCAGGACGAGGAAAGAGCATCCAAACCAGGCCTTCCTACCATGTTCACTAAGAATTAGCAAAATGCCCCTCAGACCGAAGTCTGGCTCTAAAAACTAGTACAAAGGCCCTTTTTTAGAGCAACACACGGACGAAACCCCATGTTGGCACAGGGCGATCGAGGTGGTCGGGTTACCTTCCGTAACGCACGCTTAGCTCGCTGCTTCTGAGCTGTCAGTTACGAACTTGCGACCTCTTTAGAATTGGCGCGTTCTATGTGCGCCTCAGCGGCCGCGTACACAGTGAAGCGTTCTTGGGCGAGAGTAGTACTAGGATGGGTGACCTCCGGGGAAGTCCATGTGTTGCGCAGCTTTTTCATTGTTTTTTTCTTTTTTAACAGCACCGATCTTTCTCATTCCATTTGTTGTGGGCGTTGGACGAGACCTAACCAGGACGAGGCAAAAGCATCCAAACAAGGCCTTCCGGCCATGTTCCCTCGAATATACCAAAATGCCCCTAGGACCGAATCCTGGCCCTGAAAACCAGTACAAGGGCCCTTTTTTAGAGCGACACACGCACGAACCCCATGCTGGCACGGGGCGATGGAGGTGGTCGGGCTACCGTCTGTAACGTACGCTTAGCTCGCTGCTTCCGAGCTGTCAGTTACGAACTTGCGACCTCTATAGAACTGGCGCGTTGTACACGCGACTCAGCGGCCGTGTACACTCAATAAAACATTTGTTCCGCAAGAATCCAACAGGTGTGATCATACCAGCACTAATGCACCGGATCCCATCAAAACTCCCAGTTAAGCGTGCTTGGGCGTGAGTAGTACTAGGATGAGTGACCTCCTCGGAAGTCCTCGTGTTGCACCCCTTTTTCATTCTTTTTTCTTTTCTAATAGCACCGATCTTTCTCGTTGAATTTGTTATCGGCGTTGGATGAGTCCTGACCAGGACGGGGAAAGAGCATCCAAATCTGGCCTTCCTGCCATGTTCACTCGAAATTACCAAAATTCCCCGCGGACCAAATCTTGGCCCTGAAAACAAGAACAGATGCCCTCTTTTAGAGCAACACACGGACGAAACGCCATGCTGGCACGCGGCGATGGAGGTGGTCGGGCTACGTTCCATAAGGCACGCTTAGCTCATCGCTTCCGAGCTGTCAGTTACGAACTTGCGACCTCTTTAGAATTTGCGCGGTGTATGCGTGACCCACCGACCGCGTATACTCAACAAAACATTTGTTCCCCAACATTCCAACGGGTGCGATCATACCAGCACTAATGCACCGGATCTAATCAGAACTTCGCAGTTTAGCGTGCTTAGGCGAGAGTGGTAGTAGGATGGGTGAGCTCTTCTGAAGTCCTCGTGTTGCTCTGCTTCTTCGTTGTTTTTTTCTTTTTAAACAGCACCGATCTTTCTCGTTCCACTTATTATGGGCGTTGGATGACTCTTGACCTGGACGGGGAAAAAGCAACCAAATCAGGCCATCCGCCCATGTTAACTTGAAATTGCCAAAATGCCCCTAGGAATGAATCCTGGCCTTGAAAACCAGTACAGAGGCCCTTTTTTAGGGTAACAAACGGACGATACCAAATGATGGACGGGGCGGCGGAGGTGGTTGCTCTACCGTCCGTAATGCACGCTTAGCTCGCCGCTTCCGAGCTGTCGGTTAGGAACCTGCGACCTCTTTAGAATTGGCACGCTGTATGCGCGACGCAGGGGCCGCGTACACTGTGTAAAACATTTGTTCCGCAACAATCCAATGGGTGCGATCATACCAGCGCTAATGCACCGGATCCCATCAGAACTCCCCAGTTTAGCGTGCTTGGGCGAGAGTGGTACTAGGATGGGTGACCTCCTGGGAAGTCCTCGTGTTGCACACCTTTTTTGTTGTTTTTTTCTTTTTAAACAACACCGATCTTTCTCGTTCCACTTATTATGGGAGTTGGATGACTCTTGACCTAGATGAGGAAAAAGCAACCAAATCAGGCCATCTGCCCAAGTTAACTCAAAATTACCAAAATGCCCTAGGAACGAATCCTGGCCCTGAAAACCAGTACAGATGCCCTTTTTTAGAGTAACACGCGGACGAAGCCTAATGCTGTCACGGGGCGATGGAGGTGGCCGGGCTACCGTCCGTAATGCACGCTTAGCTCGCCGCTTCTGAGCTGTCGGTTAGGAACCTGCGACCTCTTTAGAATTGGCGCGCTGTATGCGCGACTCAGGGGCCGTGTACACTGTGTAAAACATTTGTTCCACAACAATCCAACCGGTGCGATCATACCAGCACTAATGCACCGGATCCCATCAGAACTCCGCAGTGAAGCTTGCTTGGGCGAGAGTAGTACTAGGATGGGTGACCTCTTGGGAAGAACTTGTGTTGCGCCACTTCTTCGTTGTTTTTTTCTTTTTCAACGGCACCGATCTTTCTCGTTCCATTTCTTATGGGCATCGGACGAGACCTGACCAGCACGAGGAAAAAGCATCTAAATCAGGCATTTAGGCCATGTTCACTCGAATATACCAAAATGCCCCTAGGACTGAATCCTGGCCCTGAAAACCAGTACAGAGGCCCTTCCCTTGGAGCAAAACACGGACGAACATATGCTGGCACGGGGCGATGGAGGTGGTCGGGCAGCCGTCCGTAACGCACGCTTACCTCGCCGCTTCTGACCTGTCAGTTACGAACTTGCGACCTCTTCAGAACAGGCGTGCTGTACGCGCGACTCAGCGGCCGCGTACACTCAATAAAAAATTCGTTCTGCAAGAATCCAACGGGTGCGATCATACCGGCACTAATGCACCGGATCCCATCAGAACTCCCAGTTCAGCGTGCTTGGGCGCGAGTAGTACTAGGATGGGTGACCTCCTCGAAAGTCCTCGTGTTACACCGCTATTTCGTTGTTTTTTTCTTTTTTAACGGCACCGATCTTTCTCGCCCCATTTGTTATGGGCGTTGGATGGGACTTGACCATGACGAGGAAAAAGCATCCAAATCAGGCCCTCCTGCCATGTTCACTCAGAATTACCAAAATGCCCCTCAGACCGAATCCTAGCTCTGAAAACGAGTGCAGAGGCCCTTTTTTAGAGCAACACACGGACGAAACCCCATGCCGGCATGGGGCGATGGAGGTGGTCGGGCCACCGCCTGTAACGCACGCTTACCTCGCCGCTTCTGAGCTGTCAGTTTATAACTTACGACCTCTTCAGAACAGGCGCGCTGTACGCGCGACTCAGCGGCCGCGTACACTCAATTAAAAATTCGTTCTCCAAGAATCCAACGGGTGCGATCATACCGGCACTAATGCACCAGATCCCATCAGAACTCTGCAGTTAAGTGTGCTTGGGCTTGAGTAGTACTAGGATGGGTGGCCTCCGGGGAAGTCCTTGTGTTGCACCGCTTTTTTGTTGTTTTTTTCTTTTTTAACAGCACTAATCTTTCTCGTTCCATTTGTTATGGGCGTCGGACGAGACCTAACCAGGACGAGGAAAAAGCATCCAAACAAGGCCTT
>JACYFF010031954.1:50454737-50548189 GCA_017589665.1 Selenicereus undatus
GACGAAACCTCATGTTGGCACGGGGCGATGGAGGTGGTCGGGCTACCTTCCGTAAGGCACGCTTAGCTCGTCGCTTCCAAGTTGTCAGTTACGAACTTGCGACCTCTTTAGAATTGGCGCGTTGTATGTGCGGTTCAGCGTTCGCGTATACTCAACAAAACATTTGTTCCCCCAAGAATCCAATGGGTTTGATCATACCAGCAATAATGCACCGGCTCGCATGAGAACTTAGCAGTTTAGCGTGCTTGGGCGAGAGGAGTACTAGGATGGGTGACCTCCTGTGAAGTCCTCGTGTTGCACCCCTTAACACACTGATCTTTCTTGTTTCATTTGTTGTGGGCATTGGATGAGGCCTGACCAAGACGACAAAAAGCAACCCAAATCAGGCTTTCTGGCCATGTTCACTCGAAATTACCAAAATGCACTTATAAACTCCTCTAGGCCCTGAAAACCAATTCAGAGGCCCTTTTTTGGAGCAATACACGGACGAAACCCCATGCTGGCACGACGCAATGAAGGTGGTCAAGCTATCATTTGTAACGCACGCTTAGCTCGTCGTTTCCGAGTTGTCAGCTACGAACTTACGACCTCTTTAGAACTGGTGCGTCGTCTGCACGACTTAACGACTCTGTACACTCCATAAAACATTTATTGCCGCAAGAAACCAATGGGTCTGATCATACCAACACTACTGAATTGGATCCCATCAGAACTCCACAGTTAAGTGTGCTTGGGCGAGAGTAGTACTATGATGCGTGACCTCCTGCTAGGAAGTCCTCGTGTTGCACCCCTTTTGGTAGTTTCTTTCCTTTTTAACAGCTCCGGTCATTCTTGTTTCATTTTTTGTGGGCGTTGGATGAGACTTCACCAGTACGAGGAAAAAGTGTCGAAATAAGGCCTTCAGGCCATGTTCACTCAAAATTACCAAAATGCCCTTATAAGCGCCTCCTGGCCCTAAAAACCAGTTGAGAGGCCCTATTTTTAGAGCAACACAAAGAAGAAACCCGATGCTGGCACGGGGCGGCGAAGTTGGTTGAGCTACCATCCGTAATGAGCGCATAGCTCGTAGCTTTTGAGCCGCCAGTTATGAACTTGTGACCTCTTCAGAGCTGGCGCTCTCTATGGGCAAATTAGCGGTCACGTACAACCAATGAAACATTTGTTTTGCAGGAATCCAATGGGTGCGATCATACCAACAATAATGCATCCGATTCGATCAGAACTCTACAGCTAAGCGTGCTTGGGCGAGAGTAGTACTAGGACGGGTGACCTCCTGGGCAGTCCTAATGTTGCACCCCTTTGTTGTGGTTTTTTTCTTTTTTAACAGCTTCGATCTTTGTTATCTCATTTTTTGTGGGCGGTTGATGAGATCTGACCAAGACGAGGAAAAAGCATCCAAATCAGGGCTTCTGGCCATGCTTACTCTAAATTACTCAATTGCCCTTATAAATGCCTCCTAGCCTTGAAAACCAGTTCAGAGGCCCTTTTTTAGAGCAATACACAGACAAAACCCCATTTGGCACGGAGCGGTGAAGGTGACTGGGCTACCGTCCGTAACGCACGCTTAGCTCGTCGCTTCTGAGCTGTCAGCTACAGCCAACAAAACCTTTAATCCGCAAGAATCTAATGGGTGCGATCATACCAGCACTAATGCATCGGATCCCATCAGAACTTCGCATTTAAGCGTGCTTGGGCGAGAGCAGTACTAGGATTGGGGACATCCTGGGAAGTCCTCATGTTGCACCCGTTTATTGTAGTTTTTTTCTTTTCTGACAGCTCTGATCTTTCTTGTTTCATTTTTTATGGGCGGTTTATGAGACCAGACCAAGACGAGGAAAAAGCATCAAAATCAGGCCTTCCAGCCATGCTCACTCTAAATTACCAAAATGCCCTTATAAACACTTCTTGGCCCTGAAAACTAGTTCAGAGGCCCTTTTTTAGAGCAATACACGGGCGAAACCCCATGCTGGCACGCGTCGGTGAATGTGGTCAAGCTTCCGTCCGTAACGCATGCTTAGCTCATCGCTTCCGAGCTGTCTGTTATGAACTTGCGACCTCTTCAGAATTGGTGTGCCGAATGTGTGACTTGGCGACCACGCACACTCGATAAAGCATTCGCTCTGCAAGTATACAATGGGTGCGATCAAACCAGCACTAATCCTGTGGATCCCATCAGAGGTCCGAACTTAAGCATGTTGGGGCCAGAGTAGTACTATGATGCGTGACCTCCTGGGAAGTCCTTCTTTTTTGTTGTTTTTTTCTTGTTCAACAGCTCCGATCTTTCTTGTTTCTTTTTTTGTGGGCATTGGATGAGACCTGACCAAGGTGAGGAAAAAGTATTCAAATTAGGCCTTCGAGCCATGTTCACTCGTAATTACCAAAATGCCCATATAAACGCCTCCCGGCCCTGACAACCAGTTCAAAGGCCCTTTTTTTTTGGAGCAACACACGAACAAAACACATTGTTGGCATGCGATGGTGAAGGTGGTCGAGCTACCATCCTTTACGCACGCTTAGCTCGTCGCTTCCAAGCTGGAAGTTACGAACTAAAGGCCTATTTAGAAATGGCGCGTTGCATGCACAACTTAGCTGCCACGTACACTAAATAAAACATTTGTTCCCTAAGAATCCAATGGGGGCGATTATACCAGCACTAATGCACCAGATCCCATTAGAACTTCGCAGCTACGCGTGCTTGGGCAAGATAGGGTGCGTGACCTCCTAGGAAGTTGTTGGGTTGCACTCCTTTTTTGTTGTTTTTCCTTTTTTAACAACTCTGATTTTTCTTATTTCATTTGTTTTGGGCGTTGGAAGAGACCTGATCAAGACGAGGAAAAAGCATCCAAATCAGGCCTTCTGGTCGTGTACACTCAAAATTACCATAATGCCCTTACAAACGCCTCCTGGCGCTGAAAACCATTTCAGAGGCCCTTTTTTGGAGCAATGCATAGATGACACCCCCGCTGTCATGAGGCGTTGAAGGTGGTTGAGCTACCGTCCTATAACACACGCTTAGCTCCTCGCTTCCGAGCTGCCTGTTACGAACTTGCGCCCTCTTTAGACTTGGGGCGTCGTATGCACAACTTAGCGGCTGTGTGCACTCGATAAAACATTTGTTCTGCAAGAATCCAATAGGTGGGATCATAACAGCACTAATGCTCCGGATCCCATTAGAACTCCGTAGTTAAGAGCGCTTGGGCGAGAATAGTACTAGGATGGGTGACCTTTTGGGAAGTCGTCGTCCCTTTTTTGTCGTTTTTTTTCTTTTTAAACAGCTCGGATCTTTCTTGTTTCATTTTTTGTGGGCGTTGGATGAGACCTGACCAACCCGTGGAAAAAGCATCCAAATCAGGCCTTCCGGCCATGTTTAGTTGAAATTACCAAAACACCCTTATGAAGTCCTCTTGGCCCTGATAACTAGTTCAGAGGCCCTTTTTAAAGCAACACACGGATGAAATCCCATGCTGGCAAGGGGAGATGAAGGTAGTCAAGTTACCGTCCATAACGCGCGCTTAGCTCGTCGCTTCCGAGTTGTCAGTTACGAACTTGCGACCTCTTTAGAGCTGGAGCACTGTATGCGCAACTTAGCGGCCGCGTACAGTCGATAAAACAGTCGTTCCACAAGAATCTAAAAGGTGCAATCATAACAGAACTAATGCTCCGGATGCTATTAGAACTCCGCAGTTAAGCGCGCTTGGGCGAGAGTAGTACTAGGATAGGTGACCTTTTAGGAAGTCCTCGTCCCTTTCTTTGTTGTTTTTTTTTTCTTTTTTAACAGCTCCAATCTTTCTTGTTTCATTATTTGCAGGTGTTTGATGAGACTTGACCAAGACGAGGAAAAAGCATCCAAATTTGGGGTTCTGGCCATGTTCACGTGAAATTCCAAAAATGTCTTTATAAACGCCTCCTGGCCATGAAAACCAGTTCAGAGGCCCTTTTTTGGAGCAGCACATGGGCGAAACTCCATGCTCGCACGGGACAGTGAAGGTGGTCAAGCTACCGTGCGTAACGCACGCTTAGCTCAGCCCTCCCGACCTGTCAGTTACGAAGTTGCGACCTCTTTAGAGGTCATGCGCCTTATGCGCGGCCTAGCGGCCGCCTACACTGAATAAAGCATTTGTTCCGCAAGATCCAAGGGGTGCGATCATATCAACACTAATCCATCGGATCCCATATGAACTCGGCAGTTAAGGGTGCATGGGCAAGAGTAGTACAAGCATGGTTGACCTCCTAGGAAGTTGTCGTGTTGCACCCCCTTTTGTTGCTTTTTTCTTATTTAACAACTCCAATCTTTCTTGTTTCATTTGTTGTGGGCGTTGGATGAGACCAAACAAAGACGAGGAAAAAGCATCCAAATCAGGCCTTCCGACCATGTACACACGAAATTACTAAAATGCCCTTATAAACGCCTCTTGGCCGTGAAAACCTGTTTAGAGTCCCTTTTTAGAGCAACACATGGACGAAAACCCATGTTGGCACGGGGCGGTGAAGGGGGTCAAGCTACCGTCCGGTAACGCAGGCTAAGCTTGTCGCTTCCGAGCTGTCAGTTACGAATTTGCAATCTCTTTAGAACTAGCGCAGTATGCACGACTTAGTAGCAGCACACACTCGATAAAACATTTGTTCCGCCAGAATCCAAGGGGTGCGATCATAACAGCAAATGCACGGGATCCCATCAGAACTCCGTAATTAAGCCTGCTTGCGCGAGAGTAGTACTAGGATTGGTGACCTCCTAGGATGTCCTCGTCCCTTTTTTGTTGTATTTTTTCATTTTTAACAGCTCCGATCTTTGTTGTTTCGTTTTTGTGGGCATTGGATGAGACCTGACCATGACGGGGAAAAAGCATCCAAATCAGGCCTTCCGGCCATGTGCACAAGAAATTACCAAAATGCCCTTATAAACGCATACTGGCCCTGAAAACCAATTCAGAGGTACTTTTTTGGAGCAACACATGGACGACACCATGCCGGCATGGGGTGGTGAAGGTGGTCGAGCTACCGTCCTATAACGCACTTAGCTCGTCACTTCTGAGCTGTTAGTTACGAACTTGCGAGCTCTTTGGAACAGACGCATAGTATGCATGACTTAGCGGCCACAGACACTCGATAAAACATTTGTTCCACAAGAATCCAATGGGTGCTATCATAACAGTACTAATGATCCGGATCCCATCAGAACTCCACAGCTAAGCGCGCTTGGGCGATAGTGGTACTAGGATGGCTGACCTCCTGGGAAGTCCTCGTCCCTTTTTTGTTGTTTTTTTTCGTTTTTAACTGCTTCAATATTTCTTGTTTCCTTTTTTGTGGGCATTGGATGAGACGTGACCAAGATGAGGAAAAAGCATCCAAACCAGGCCTTCCTGCCATGTTCTTTGGAAATTACCAAAATGCCCTTATAAACGCCTCTTGGCCCTAAAAACTAGTTCAAAGGCCCTTTTTATAGCAACATACGGACTAAACCCCATGCTGGCACGGGGCAGTGAAGGTGGTCAAGCTACCGTTATGTAACGCACACTTAGATCGACGCTTCCAAGCTGTCTGTTACAAACTTCCAAGATCTTTAGAACTAGCGCGCCGTATGCGCGACTTAGCGGCCGCATCACTCGATAAAACATTTGTTTCGCAAGAATCCAATGGGTGCGATCATGACAGCACTATTGCTTCGAATCCCATCAGAAGCCCGCAGTTAAGCGTGCTTGGGTGAGAGTAGCACTAGGATGGCTGACCTCATGGGAAGTCCTCGTCCCTTTTTTGTTGTTTTTTTCTCTTTCAGTAGCTCCAATCTTTCTTGTTTCATTTTTTGTTGGCGTTGGATGACACCTGAGCAAGACGAGGAAAAAGCATCCAAATCAGGCCTTCTAGCCATGTTCACTCGAAATTACCAAAATACCCTTACAATCACCTCCTAGCCCTAAAAACTAGTTCAGAGGCCCTTTTTTGGAGCAAGACACGGATGAAACCCCACGCTGGCACAGGGCGGTGCAGGTGGTCGAGCTATCGTCTTGTGACGCGCGCTTACACCGTCGCTTCCGGGTTGTCTATTATGAACTTGCGACCTCTTTAAGACAAACGTGAAGCATGCGTGACTTAGCAGCCTTGTACACTCGATAAAACATTTGTTCCGCAAGAATCCTATGGGTGCAATCATAACAACACAAATGCAACGAATCGCATCAGAACTCCGCAATTAAGCGGGCTTGGGCGAGAGTAGTACTAGGATGGGTGATCTCCTGGGAAGTCCTCGTCCCTTTTTTGTTCTTTTTTTCTTTTTTAACAGCTTCGATCTTTCTTGTTTCCTTTTTTGTGGGCGCTGGATAAGACCTGACCAAGACGAGGAAAAAGCATCCAAGCCTTCCTGCCACGTTCTTTCGAAATTACCAAAATGCCCTTATAAATGCCTCCTCGCCCTGAAAACTAGTTGAGAGGCCCCTTTTTAGAGCAACACACGGACGAAACCCCATGCTGGCAAGAGGCGGTGAAGGTGGTCGAGCTATCGTCCGTAATGCACGCTTAGGTCGTCACTTCTGACCAGTCAGTTACGAACTTGCGACCTCCTCAGAACAGGCGTGCAGGATACTCGACTTAGCGACCGTGTAAACTCGATAAAACATTTATTCAGCAAGAATCCAATGGCTGCGATCATAACAGCATGATGCTCCGGATCCCATCAGAACTCAGCAGCTCAGCGTGCTCGTGCAACAATAGTACTGGGATGGGTGACCTCCTGGGAAGTCCTTGCGTTGCACCAATTTTTTGTGTTTTTTCTTTTTTAACAGCTTAGATCTTTCTTGTTTCACTTTTTTGTTGGCGTTGGATGGCACCTGAACAAGACGAGGAAAATGTATCCAAATCAGGTCTTCTGCCCATGTTTACTCGAAATTACCAAAATTCCCTTATAAACGCCTCCTGGCCCTGAAAACCAGTTTAGAGGCCCTCTTTCATGGCAACACACATATGAAACTAATTGCTGGCACGGGGCGGTTAAGGCGGCCGAGCTACCTTCCGCAATGAATGCTTAGCTCCTAGCTTCCGAGCTGTCAGTTATGAACTTGCGACCTATTTAGAATTGGCGCATTGTGTTCGCGAGTTAGCGGCCGTGCAAGTACAATAAAACATGTGTTCCTTAGGAAGCCAATGGGTGCTATCGTACCAGCACTAATGCACTGGATCCCATTAGAACTACGTAGTTAAGTGCTCTTGGGCAAGAGTGGTACTAGGATGGGTTGCACCCTTTTTTGTTGTTTTTTTTTTCTTTTTAACAGCTCCGATCTTTCTTGTTTCATTTTTCATAGGCGTTGGATGAGACCTGACCATGACGAGGAAAAAACGTCCAAATTAGGCCTTCCAGCAATGCTCACTCAAAATTACCAAAATGCCCTTATAAACATCTCCTGACATTGAAAACCAGTTTAGAGGACCTTTCTTTTAGCAACCCACGGACGAAACCCCATGCTAGCACGGGGCGACGATGGTGGTCGAGCTACCATCCAATAACGCATGCTTAGCTCGTTGCTTCCGAGCTATCAGTTTCGAACTTGTAACCTCTTTATAACAGGCGCGCAGTACGTTCGACTTCACGACCGCGTACACTTGATAAACATTTCTTCCGCAAGAATCCAATGGGTGCGATCACAACAGCACTAACGCTTCGAATCCCATCAGAACTCCGCAGTTAACCGATTTTGGGCGAGAGCAGTACTACGATGGGTGATCTGCTGGGAAGTCCTCATCCTTTTTTTGTTGTTTTTTTCTTTTTTAACGGCTCCAATCTTTCTTGTTTCATTTTTCGTGGGCGTCGGATGAGACTTGACCAAGACGAGGAAAAAGCATCCAAATCAGGGCTTCCGGCCATGTTCACTTAAAATTAACAAAATGCCCTTATAAGTGCCTGCTGGCCCTGAAAACCAATTTAAAGGCCCTATTTTAAAGCAACACATGGACTAAACCCCATGCTGGCACTAGGTGGTGAAGGTCGCCGAGCTACCATCCGTAATGCACGCGCTTCCGAGCTGTAAGTTATGAACTTGCGACTGCGCTGTATGTGTGACTTACTGGCTGCGTATACTCAATAAAACATGTTCTCCATAGGAATCCAATGGATGCAATCATACCAACACCGATGCACCGCATCCTGTGAGAACTTCACAGTTAAGCGCGCTTGGGCGATGGTAGTACTAGGATAGGTGATGTCGTGGGAAGTCCTCGTGTTGCACCCCTTTTTTGTTGTTTTTTTCTTTTTTAACAACTTCGATCATTCTTGTTTCATTTTTTGTTGGCTTTGGATGAGAGTTGGCCAAGTCGAGAAAAAAGCATCCAAATCAGGCCTTCTGCCCATGAACACTCGAAACTACCAAAGTGCCCTCTTAAATCTCTCACGGCCCTAAAAACCTGTTCCAAGTCCCTTTTTTAGAGCAACACACTGGCAAAACCCCTTGATGGCACGGGGCAGTGAAGGTGGTCGAGCCACCGTCTTGTAACGCACGCTTAGTCCGTCGCTTCTGAGCTATCAGTTGCGAACTTGCAGCCTCTTCAGAACTGGCTTGTCAGGCGCGCGACTTAGCGGCCGCGTACACTCGATAAAACATTTATTCTGTAAGACTCCAATGGGTGTGATCATAACAGTACTAATGATTCAGATCCCATCAGAACTCCCCTGCTAAGCACGCTTGGGTTAGAATAGTACTAAGATGGGTGACCTCCTGGGAAGTCCTTGTGCCTTTTTTGTTGTTTTTTTTCTTTTTTAACAGCTCCGATCTTTATTGTTCCATTTTTTGTGGGCGTTGGATGAGACCTGACCACGACGAGGAAAAAGCATCCAAATCAGGTCCTCTGCCCATGTTCACTCAGAATTACCAAAATGTCCATATAAACGCCTCCTAGCCCGGAAAACCAGTTCAGAGGCCCATTTTTAGAGCAACACACGGACAAAACCCGATGCTGTCACAGGGCGGTGAAGGTGGTCTAGTTGCTGCCCGCACCACACGTTTAGCTCGACACCTCCGACCTGTCAGTTACGAACTTGCGGCCTCTTTAGAGTTGGTGCGCCGTACGCGCGACTTAGCGCCCGCTTACACCCAATAAAACATTTGTTCGGCAAGAATCCAATGGGTGCGATCATAACAGCACCAATGCTCCAGATCCAACCGGAACTCCACGGCTAAGCGAGCTTGGGCGAGATTAGTACTAGGATGGGTTACCTCCTGGGAAGTCCTCGTGCTGCACCCCGTTTTTGTTGTTTTTTTCTTTTTTAACAGTTCGATCTTTCTTGTTTCATTTTTTTGGGCATTGGATGAGACTTGACCATCACTCAAAATGACCAAAATGCCCTCACAAATGCCTCCTGGCCCTGAAACCTAGTTCAGGGGCCCTTTTTAGAGCAACACCTGAGCAAAACCCCATGCTGGGACAGGGCGGTGAAGGTGGTCGAGCTACCGTTCGTAACGAATACTTAGCTCGTCGCTTCCGAGCTGTCAATTACGAACTTGCGACCTATTTAGAATTGGTGTGTTCTATATGCGACTTAGCAGCCTCCTACACTCGATAAACACTTGCTCCGTAAGAATCCAATGCGTGCGATCATAATAGCACTAAGGCTCCGGATCATATAAGAGGTCCATAGTTAAGCACGCTTGGGCAAGGGTAGTACTAGGATGGGTGACCTCCTGGGAAGTTCTTGTGTTGCACCCCATTTTTTTTTGTTTTTCTTCTTTTTAAAAAGCTCTGATCTTTCTTGTTTCATTTTCTATGGGCATTGGATGAGACCTGACCAAGACAAAGAAAAAGCATCCAAATCAGGCCTTCCAGCCATGTTCACTTGAAATTACAAAAATGACCTTATAAACGCCTCCCAGCCCTAAAAAAACTAGTTCAGAAGCCCTTTTTAGAGTAAGACATCGACGAAACCCGATGCTGGCACGGGGCGGTGAAGGTGGTCGAGCTACTGTCCGTAGCTCCCACTTAGCTTGTCTCTTCCGAGCTGTCAGCTATGAACTGGCGACTTCTTTAGAGCTGGTGCGCAATATGTGCGACTCAGCGGCCGCTCACATTCAATAAAGGATTTCTTCCGCAAGAATGCAAAGGGTACAATCATATCAGCACTCATGCACCGAATCCCATTAGAACTCCGCAGTTAAGCATGCATGGGCGAGAGAAGTATTAGGATTAGTGACCTCCTGGGAAGTCCTTGTGTTCCACCCCTTTTATGTTGTTCTTTTCTTTTTTAACAGCATCAATCTTTCTTGTCTCATTTGTCGTCAGCGTTGAATGAGACCTTACCAATATGAGCTAAAACCATCCAAATCATGCCTTCTGACCATGTTCACTCGAAATGACCAAAATGCCCTTATAAACGCCTCCTAGCCCTTAAAACCAATTCAGAGAACCTTTTAAGAGCAACACACGTACAAAACCCCGTGCTAGCACGAGGCGATGTTGGTGGCTGAGCTGCCGTACGTAACGCACACTTAGCTCGTCGCTTCTGTGCCGTAAGTTACGAACTAGCGATGTATTTAGAACTGGCGTGTTGTATGTGCGACTTTGCGATCGCGTACACTCAATAAAACCTTTGTTCCGTAGGAATCCAATGGTTGCGATCATACCAGCACTAATGCACTGGATCCCATCAGAACTCAGCAGAGTAGTACTAGGATGGGTGACGTCCTGGGAAATCCTCGTGTTGCACCCCTTTTTTGTTGTTTTGTTCTTTTTTAACAGCTCCTATATTTCTTATTTCATTTGTTGTGGGCGTTGGATCAGACATGACCAAGACTAGGAAAAAACACCCAAATCAGGCCTTCCGACCACGTACACTCGAAATCACCAAAATCTCCTTATAAACGCCTCTCGACGAAGCAGTGAAGGTGGTCTAGCTACGAAATGGCGACCTCTTTAGAGCTAGCGCGCCATATGTGCGACTCAGCGGTAGCGTACGCTCAGTAAAGTATTTGTTCCGCAAGAATCCAATGGGTGCAATCATACCAGTACTAATGCACTTGACCAGTTAAGCGTGCATGGGCGAGAGTAGTACCAGGATGGGTGACCTCCTGGGCAGTCCTCGTGTTGCGCCCCTTTTTTGTTGCTTTTTTCTTTTTTAACAGCTTCAATCTTTCTTGTTTCTTTTTTTGTGGGCACTGGATGAGACCTGACCAGGACGAGGAAAAAGCATCCAAATTAGGCCTTCCAGCTATGTTCACTCGAAATTACTAAAATGCCCTTATAAACGCCTCCTTACCATGAAAACCAGTTCAGAGGCCCTTTTTAGAGCAACACGCGGACAAAACCCCACGCTTGCACGGGGCAATGGTGGTGGTCGAGCTACCATCCAATAACACACGCTTAGCTCGTCACTTTCGGGCTATCAGTTACGAACTTGCGACCTCTTTAGAACAGGCGCGCAGTATGCTCGACTTAGTGGCCGCGTACATTTGATAAAACATTTCTTCCGAGGGAATCCAATGGGTGCGGTCGCAATAGCACTAGTGCTCCGAATCCCATCCGAACTTCGCAGTTAAGCGCTTTTGGGCAAGAGCAGTGCTACGATGGGTGACCTGTTCGAAAGTCCTCGCCCTTTTTTGTTGTTTTTTTCTTTTTAACAGCTCTGATCTTTCTTCTTTCAACTTTTATGTGCGTCGGATGAGACCTGACTAGAACGAGGAAAAAGCATCCAAATCAGGGCTTCCGGCCATGTTCACTGGAAATTACCAAAATACCCTTATAAACGCCTCCTGGCCTTGAAAACCAGTTTAGGGGCCCTTTTTTAGAGCAACACGCGGACGAAACCCCATGCTTGCACGGGACGATGATGGTGGTCGAGCTACCATCCAATAACACACGTTTAGCTCGTCACTTCCGAGCTATCAGTTACGAACTTGCGACGTCTTCAGAATAGGGGCGCAATATGCTTGACTCAGCAGCCGCGTACACTTGATAGAACATTTCTTCTGCAAGAATCTAATGGGTGCGATCACAACAGCACTAACGCTCTGAATCCCATCAGAACTCCGCAGTTAAGCGCTTTTAAGCGAGACTAGTACTAAGATGGGTGACCTGCTAGAAGTCCTCATCTTCTCTTTGTTGTTTTTTTTCTTTTTTAATAGCTCCTATCTTTCTTGTTTCATTTGCTGTGGGTGTTGGATGAGACTAGACCAAGACGAAGAAAAAGACTCCAAATCAGGCCTTTATGTTCACTTGAAATTACCAAAATACCTTTATAAGCGACTGCCGGCACTGAAAACCAGTTCAGAGGTCCTATTTTAGAGCAACACACGGACTAAGCCCAATGCTGGCATGGGGCGGTGAAGGTGGCCAAGCTACCGTCCGTAAAGCACGCGCTTCCAAGCTGTAAGTAACGAACTTGCGACCTATTTAGAGCTGGCGTGTTGTGTGCGCGACTTACCGGCCGCGTACACTCAAAACATTTGCCCCGCAAGATTCCAATGGATGCGACCATACCAACACTAATGCACCGGATCCCATGAGAACCCCGAAGTTAAGCGTGCTTGGGTGCGGGTAGTACTAGGATGGGTGACGTCCTGGGAAGCCCTCGTGTTGCACCCATTTTTTGTTGTTTTTTTCGTTTTTAACAGCTCCGATCATTCTTGTCTCATTTTTTGTGGATGTTCGATGAGAATTGACCAAGTCAAGGAAAAAGCATCCAAATCAGGCCTTCCGCCCATGAACACTCGAAATTACCAAAATGCCCTTATAAATGACTCCTGGCCCGAAAAATCAGTTCAAAGTCCCTTTTTTAGAGGAACACTCGGACGAAACCCCAAGCTGGCACAGGGTAGTGAAGGTGGTCAAGCCACCGTCTTGTAACCCACGTTTAGCTCATCGCTTCAGAGCTATCAGGTATGAACTTGTGACCTCTTCGGAACAGGCGTGCAGGATATGCGATTTAGCGGACGCATACACTCAATAAAACATTTGTTCCACAAGAATCCAATGGGTGCGATCATAGCAGTACTAATGCTCCGTATCCCATTAGAACTACCCAGCTAAGCGTGCCAGGGCAAGAGTAGTACTAGGATGCGTGACCTGGGAAGTCCTCGTCCCTTTTTTGTTGGTTTTTTTTTCTTTTTTAACAGCTCTGATCTTTCTTGTTCCATTTTTTGTGGGCATTGGATAAGACCTGACCAAGATGAAGAAAAAGCAGCCAAATCGGGCCTTCCGGCCATGTTCACTCGAAATTACCAAAATGCCTTTGTAAACGCCTCCTAGCCCTGAAAACCAGTTCAGAGGCCCTTTTTTAAAGCAACACATGGACGAAACCCGATGCTGGAACGGGGTGGTGAAGGTGGTCGAGCTGCCGTCTGTACCGCACGTTTAGCTCGTCGCTTCCGACCTGTCAGTTAGGAACTTGCAACCTCTTTAGAGCTGGCGCACCGTATGTGTGACTTAACACCCGCGTACACTCGATAGATCATTTGTTCGGCAAGAATCCAATGGGTGCGATCATAACATCACAAATGCTTCAGAGCCAATCAGAACTTCGCAGTTAAGCGCGCTTGCGTGAGAGTAGTACTAGGATGGGTTACCTTCTGGGAAGTCCTCGTTCTGCACCCCTTTTTTGTTGTTTTTTTTCTTTTTTAACCGGTCTAATCTTTCTTTTTTCATTTTATTGGGCGTTGGATGAGACTTGACCATCACTCAAAATTTCCAAGATACCCTTATAAACGCTCTTGGCCCTGGAACCTAGTTCAGAGGCCCTTTTTTAGAGGAACACACTGGCAAAACCCCATGCTGGCACGAGGTGGTGAAGGTGCATTGTACGTGTGACTTAGCAGCCGCGTAGACACTATAAAGCATTTGTTCCGTAGCAATCCAATGGTTGCGATCATACTGGCACTAATGCTCCCAATCCCATCATAACTGCGAAGTTAGGCGCGCTTGGGCGAGACTAGCACCAGGATGGGTGACCTCTTGGGAAGTCCTCGTGTAGTACCCGTTTTTTATTTTTTTTATTTTTTTTTAACAGCTCTGATCTTTCTTGTTTCATTTTTTGTGGGCGTTGGATGAGACCTGACCAAGACAAGGAAAAAGCATCCAAATCATGCCTTCTGGCCATGTTCACTCGAAATTACAAAAATGCCCCCATAAATGCCTCCTGGCTTGAAAACCAGTTCAGAAGCGCTTTTTTAAGGAAACACATGGACAAAACCCCATGCTGGCACGGGCGGTGAACCTGCTCGAGTTACCGTCCTGTAACGCATGCTTAGCTCGTCGCATCAAAGTTGTCAGTTACAAACTTGCGGCCTCCTTAGAACTGGCGCGCAATATGCGGGACTTAGCGTCCGCGTACACTCGATAACTATTCTTCCTCAAGAATCCAATGTGTGCGGTCAAAACTACACTAAGGTTCCAGATCCCATCAGAACTCTGCAATTAAGCGTACTTGGGCTAGAATAGTACTAGGATGGGTGACCTCCTGAGAAGTCCTTGTGTTGCACCCCGTTTTTGTTGTTTTCTTTTTTCTTTTTTAACAGCTCTAATCTTTCTTGTTTCATTTTCTGTCGACGTTGGATGAGGCATGACCAAGACAAAGAAAAAGCATCCAAAACAGGCCTTCCGGCCATGTTCACTTGAAATTACCAAAAAGCCCTTATAAACGCCTCCTGTCCCTAAAAACCAATTTAGAAGCCCTTTTTAGACTAAGACACGAACGAAACCCAATGCTAGAATGGGGTGGTGAAGGTGGTCGAGCTGTCAGCTACGAACTGGCGACCTCTTTAGAGCTGGCGCGCCGTATGTGAGACTCAGCGACCATGTACACTCAATAAACGATCTCTTCTGCATGAATCCAATGGGTGCAATCATACCAGCACTAACGCCGAATCCCATCAGAACTCCGCAGTTAAGCGTGCATGGATGGGGGTAGTACTAGGATTGGTGACCTCCTGGGAAGTCCTCATGTTGCACCCCTTTTATGTTTTTTTTCTTTTTTAACAGCTCTGATCTTTCTTGTTTCATTTGTTGCCAACATTGGATGAGACTTGACCAATATGAGGAAAACCATCTAAATCATGCCTTTCGGCCATGTTCACTCGAAATTACCAAAATGGCCTTATAAAGCCCTCCAAGCCCTTAAAACCAGTTCAGAGCAACACACTGACGAAACCCCATGCTAGCACGGGGCAGTGTAGGTGGTCGAGCTACTGTCCGTAACGCGCGCTTAGCTCGTTGCTTCCGAGCTGTAAGTTACAAACTAGCGACATTTTTAGAACTGGCGCTTTGTATGTGAGACTTTGTGGCCCCGTACACTCTACAAAATGTTTGTTCCGTAGGAATCCAATGGGTGCGATCATACCGGCACTAACGCACCGGATCCCTCAGAACTGCAGAGTTAAGCGTGCCTGGGCGAGAGAAATACTCGGGTGGGTGACCTCCTGGGAAGTCCTCGTGTTATACCCTTTTTTGGTTGTTTTTTGTTTCATTTTTAACGGCTCTGATCTTTCTTGTTTCATTTTTTATGGGCGGTTGACTAGACCTGTCCAAGACGAGGAAAAAGCATCTAAATCAGGGCTTCCGTCCATGTTCACTCGAAATTACGAAAATGAACCTATAAACGCCTCCAGGCCCTGAAAACCAGTTCAGAAGAACTTTTTTAGAGCAGCACACGGACGAAACCCCATGCGGGCACTGGCGGTGAAGGTGGTCGAGCTACCGTCCTGCAACGCACGCTTAGCTCGTCGCTTCCGAGCTATCAGTTACGAACTTGTGACGTCTTTAGAACTGGCGCACAATATATGCGACTTAGCGGCCGTGTGCACTCGATAAAACATTTGTTCGGCAAGAATCTATTGGGTGGGATCATAACAGCACGTATGCTCCGGATCCCATCAGAACTCCGCAGTTAAGCGCCCTTGGGCAAGAGTAGTACTAGGGTGGGTGACCTCCTAGGATGTCCTTGTGTTGCACCCTATTTTTGTTGTTTTTTTTATTTTTTTAACAGCTCTGATCTTTCTTGTTTCATTTTCTGTGGACGTTGCATGAGAGTTGGCCAAGACAAAGAGAAAGCAAACAAATTAAGCCTTCCGGCCTTGTTCACTCGAAATCACCAAAATGCCCTTATAAGCTCCTCCTGGCCCTGAAAACCAGTTCAGAAGCCTTTTTTAGAGTAGCACACGGACGAAACCCAATGGTGGCACGGGACGGTGAAGGCGGTCGAGCTACCATCCGTAACTCTCTTAGCTCGTCCTTCCGAGCGGTCAGCTACGAACTGGCAACCTCTTTAGAGCTAGCACGCTGTACGAGCGACTCAGCGGCCGCGTATGCTCAATAAAGGAATGGGTGTAATCATACCAGCACTAATGCACCGAGTCCCATCAGAACTGTGTGGTTAAGCGTGCATGAGCGAGAGTAGTACTAGGATCGGTGACCTCCTGGGAAGTCCTCGTGTTGGACCCCTTTTATGTTGTTTTTTTCTTTTTTAACGGCTCCGATCTTTCTTGTTTCATTTGTTGTCAACGTTAGATGAAACCTGACCAATACGAGGAAAAACCATCCGAATCATGCCTTCCGGCCATGTTCACCTGAAATTACCAAAATGCCCTTATAAACGCCTCCAGGTGCTTAAAACCAGTTCAGAGAAGCGTTTCCGAGCTGTAAGTTGCGAAGCAGCGACATATTTAGAACGGGTGCGTTGTATGCGCGACTTTGGGGTCGCGTACACTCAATAAAACATTTATTTCGTAGGAATCCAATGGTTGCGATCATTCCAGCATTAATGCACCGGATCCCATTAGAACTCCGCAGTTAAGTGTGTTAGGCGAGAGTGCTATTGGGATGGGTGATGTCCTGGGAAGTCCTCGTGTTGCACCCCTTTTTTGTCATTTTGTTGTTTTTTAACAGCTCCGATATTTCTTACTTCATTTGTTGTGCGCGTTGGATCATACCTGAATAAGACCAGGAAAAACCACCCAAATCAGGCCTTCCGACCATGTACACTCGAAATTACCAAAATACCCTTTTAAATGCCTCTTGGCACGAGACGGTGAAGGGGGTCGAGCTACTGTCTGTAACGCATGCTTAGCTCGTTGCTTCTGAGCTGTCAGCTACGAAATGGCGAACTCTTTAGAGCTGGCGCACCGTATGCGCGAATCAATGGTCTCGTACGCTCAGTAAAGTTTTTGTTCCTCAAGAATCTAATGGGTGCAATCATACCACCACAAATGCACTGGACTAGTTAAGCGTGCGTGGGCGAGATTAGTACCAGGATGGGTGACCTCCTGGGAAGTCCTCGTGTTACGCCCCTTTTTTGTTGTTTTTTTTCTTTTTTAACAGCGCCGATCTTTCTTGTTTCATTTTTTGTTGGTGTTGGATGAGACCTGACCAAGACGAGGAAAAAGAATCCAAATCAGGCCTTCCAGCCATGTTCACTCAAAATTACCAAAATGTTGTTATAAAGGCCTCCTTGCCCTGAAAACTAGTTCAGAGGCCCTTCTTTAGAGCAACACACAGACAAAGTTGCAACCTCTTTAGAGCCTGCCCAGGGCGATGAAGGTGGTCGACCTACTGTCGGTAACGCAGGCTTAGCTCGTCATTTCCAACCTAAAAATTACGAAGTTGCAACCTCTTTAGAGCTGCCGCGCCGTATGCACGACTTAGCGCTCGCGTACACTCGATAAAACATTTGTTCGGCAAGAATCCAATGGCTGCAATCATAACAGCACAAATGCTCTGGATCACTTCAGAACTCCGCAGTTAAGCGTGCGCGGGTGAGAGTAGTACCAGGAGGGGTGACCTCCTGGGAAGTCCTCGTGTTGCACCCCTTTTTTGTTGTTTTTTTTCCTTTTTTAACAACCCCAATCATTCTTGTTTCATTTTTTGTGGGCGTTGGATGAGACCTGACCAAGACGAGGAGAAAGCATCCAAATCAGGCCTTCCGGCCATGTTCACTCGAAATTACCAACATGCCCTTATAAACGTCTCCTGGCCCTAAAAACCAGTTCGGGTGCCCTTTTTTTGAGCAACACCTGGTTGAAAGCCCATGCTGGCATGGGGTGATGATGGTGGTCAAGCTGCCATCCAATAACACACATTTAGCTCGTAGCTTCCGAGCTATCAGTTACGAACTTGCGACCTCTTTAGAACAGGCGCGCAGTATGCTCGACTTAGCGGTCACGTACACTTGATGGAACATTTCTTCTGTAAGAATCCAATGGGTGCGATCGCAACACCACTAACGCTCCAAATCCCATCAGAACTTCGCAGTTAAGCGCTTTTGGGCGAGAGTAGTACTACGGTGGGTGACCTGCTGGGAAGTCCTCGTCCTTTTTTGGTTGTTTTTTTCTTTTTTAACAGCTCCGATCTTTCTTGATTCATTTTTTGTGGGCGTCGGATGAGAGCTGACTAAGATTAGGAAAAAGCATCCAAATCAGGGCTTCCGGTCGTGTTCACTCGAAATTACCGAAATGCTCTTATAAACGCCGCCTGGCCATGAAAACAAGTTCAGAGGCGCTATTTTAGAGCGACACACGGACGAAACCCCACGCTGGCACGGGGCAGTGAAAGTGGTCTACCTACCGTCCTATATGGCACGCTTAGCTCGTTGCTTTTGAGTTGTCAGCTACGAACTTGCGACTTCTTCGGAAATGGTGCGCAATATGCACGACTTAGCCGGCGCATACAATCGATAAAACATTTGTTCCGCAAGAATCCAACGGGTGCGATCGTAGCAGCCTGAGTGCTCCGGATCCTATTAGAACTTCGCAATTAAGCCTGCTTGGGCAAGAGTAGTGCTAGGATTTTAGGCCTCCTGGGAAGTCCTCATGTTCGACCCCTTTTTTGTTGTTTTTTTCTTTTTTAACAGCTCCGATATTTCTTGTTTCATTTGCTGTGGGCATTTGATGAGACCAGACCAAGACGAAGAAAAAGCATCAAAATCAGGCCTTCCGGCCATGTTCACTCTAAATTACCAAAATGCCGTTATAAGTGCCTGATGGCCCTGAAAACCAGTTTAGAGGCCCTTTTTAGAGCAATACATGGACCAAACCCCATGCTGGCACGGGGTGGTAAAGGTGGCCGAGCTACCATTCGTAACGCACGAGCTTCCGAGCCGTAAGTTACGAACGTGCGACCTATTTAGAACTAGCGGGTTGTATGAGCGACTCAGCGGCTGCGTACACTCCATAAAACATTTATTCCGCAAGAATCCAATGGGTGCGATCATACCAGCACTAATGCATCGGATCCCATCAGAACTCCGCAATTAAGCGTGCTTGGGTGAGAGTTGTACTAGGATGGGTTACCTCCTGTGAAGTCCTCGTGTTGCACCCCTTTTTTGTTATTTTTTCTGTTTTCACAGGTCCGATATTTCTTGTTTCATTTGCTGCGGACGTTAGATGAGACCAAACCAAGAGGAGGAAAAAGCATCCAAATAAGGCCTTCTGGCCATGAACACTCGAAATTACCAAAATGCCCTTATAAATGCCTTCTGGCCCTGAAAACCAGGTCAAAGTCCCTCTTTTAGAGAAACACACGGATGAAACCCCATGCTAGCCCATCGTTTCCGAGCTGTCAGTTACGAACTTGCGACCTCTTTAGAACTGGTGCGTCGTATGCCTGAGTTAGCGGCAGCGTACACTCAATAAAATATTTGTTCCAAGAAGAAACTGGTGGGCCTGATCGTGCCAGCACTAATGAATCGAATCCCATAAGAGCTCCGCAGTTAAGTGTGGTTGGGCGAGGATAGTGCTAGAGTGGGAGACCTCCTGCTGGGAAGTCCTCGTGTTGCACCCCTTTTTTGTTTTTTCTTTCTTTTTTTAACAGCTCCGATCTTTCTTGTTTCATTCTTTGTGGGCGTTCGATGAGACCTCACCAAGACGAGGAAAAAGCATCCAAATCAGGCCTTTCAGCAATGTTCAATCGAAATTACGGAAATCCCCTTGTAAGCGCCTCCTAGCCTGAAAACAAGTTCAGAAGCCCTTTTTTAGACAGCCACAGGGATTAAACCCCATGGTGACATGGGGCGGCGAAGGTGGTCGAGCTACCGTCCGTAACGCTCGTTTAGCTCGTCTCTTCCGATCGGTTACTTACGAACTTGCGACCTCTTTGGACGTGGCGCGCCGTGTGCGCGACTTAGCGGCCGCGTGCATTCGATAAAACATTTGTTCGGCAAGAATCCAATGGACACGGTCATAACAGCACGTATGCTCTGGATCCCATCAAAACTGCGTAGTTAAGCGCGCTTGCTTGATAGTAGTACTAGGATGGGTTACCTCTTGGAAAGTCCTCACGCTGCACCACTTTTTTGTTGTTTTTTTTTCTTTTTTAACAGCTCTGATCTTTCTGGTTTCATTTTTTGTGGGCGTTGGATGAGACCTGACCAAGACGAGGAAAAAGCATCCAAACCAGGCCTTCTGGCCATGCTCACTCGAGATTACCAAAATCCCTTAAAACGCCTCCAGGCCCTGAAAAACAATTCAGAAGTGCTTTTTTAGAGCAACACACGGACGAAACCCCATGCTGGCCCGGGGTCGTGAAGGTGGTCGAGCCATCGCCTTGTAATGCACGCTTAGCTCGTCGCTTCCGAGCTATGAGTTACGAACTTGCAACCTCTTTAGAACTGGCGCGCAGTATGTGCGACTTAGCGGCCGCGAGCACTCAATAAAACATATGTTGGGCAACAATCCAATGGTGGCGATCATAACAACATGTATGCTTCGAATCCCATCAGAACTCCGCTGTTAACTGCGCTTGGGCGAGGGTAGTACTAGGATGGGTGACCTCCTGGGAAGTCCTTGTGTTACACCTTGCTTTTGTTGTTTTTTTACTTTTTTAACAACTCTCATTTTTCTTATTTCATTTCTGTGGGTGTTAGATGAGACCTAAGCAAGACAAACAAAAAGCATCCAAATCAGGCCTTCCAGCCATGTTCACTCGAAATCACCAAAATGCCCTTATAAACGCCTCCTGGCCCTAAAAACCAGTTTAGAAGCCATTTTTACAGTAACACATGGATGAAACCTGTTGCTGGCACGAGGCGGTGAAGGTGGTCGAGCTACCGTCCGTAACCCTCGCTTAGCTCGTCTTTTCCGAGTTGTTAGTTATGAACTGGCGGCCTCTATAGAGCTGGCGCGCTGTATGAGCGAATCAGCAGCTCCGTACGCTCAACAAAGGATTTATTCTGCAAGAATCCAATGGGTGCAATCATTCCAGCACTAATACACTGGATCCCATCATAGCTCCGCAGTTAAGTGTCCTTGTGCGAGAGTAGTACTAGGATGCTTGACCACGTGCTGGGACGTCCTCGTGTTGCACCCCCTTTTCGATTTTTTCTTTCTGTTTTAATAGCTCCGATCTTTCTTGTTTCATTCTTTGTGGGTGTTGGATGAGACCTGACCAAGACGAGGAAAAAGCGTCCAAATCAGGCCTTATAAGCGTCTCCTAGCCCTGAAAACCAGTTCAGAGGCCCTTTTTTAGGGGAACACACGGACGAAACCCCATGCTGGCATGAGGTGGCGAAGGTGGTCAAGCTACTGTCCGTAACACTCATTTAGCTCGTCTCTTCAGACCAGTTAGTTACGAACTTGCGACCTCTTTACAGGTGGCAGGCCGTAACCGCGACTTAGCGGCCGCGTGCACTCGATAAAATATTTGTTTGGCAAGAATCCAATGGATGCGATCATAACAACACGTTTGCTCCGGATCCCGTTAGAACTCTGCAGTTAAGCGCGCTTGCTCGATAGTAGCACTAGGATGGGTTACCTCTTGGGAAGTCCTCGTGTTGCACCCCTTTTTTGTTGTTTTTTTTTTATTTTTAACAGCTCCGATCTTTCTTGTTTCATTTCATTTTATTAGGCGTTGGATGAGACCTGACCATCACTTGAAATTACCAAAATGCCCTTATAAACCCCTCCTGGCCCTAAAGCCCAGTTCAGAGACCCTTTTTTAGAGTAACACATGGACAAAACCCCATGTTGGCACGGGGCGGAGAAGATGGTCGAGCTACCGCCCGTAACGCATGCTTAGCTCGTTGCTTCCGAGCTGTCAGTTACGAACTTGCGACCTATTTAGAACTGGCACGTGGTATGTGCGATTTAGTAGCCACGTAGACACAATAAAACATTCGTTCTGTAGGAATCTAATGGGTGCGATCATACCAGCACTAATGCACCGGATCACATCAGAAATGCAGAGTTAAACGCGCTTGGGCGAGAGTTGCACTAGGATGGGTGACCTCCTGGGAAGTCCTCGTGTTGCATCCATTTTTATTGTTCTTTTTTGTTTTTTAATAGCTCTGATCTTTCTTGTTTCATTTTTTGTGGGCGTTGGATGATCCCTGACCAAGACGAGGAAAAAGCATCCAAAGCAGGCCTTACGGCCATGTTCACTCGGAATTACCAAAATGCCCCTATAAACGCCTGCTGGACTTGAAAACCGGTTCAGAAACCCCATGCTGGCACGGGCACCAAAGGTGGTTGAGCTACCGTCCTATAATGCACGCTTAGCTTGTTGCTTCCGAGCTGTCACTTACGAACTGGGGACCTCTTTAGAACTGGCGCGCAGTATACACGACTTAGCGGCTGCGTGCACTTGATAAACATTTGTTCTGCAAGAATCCATTGTGTGCGATCATAACAGCACTAATGCTCCGGATCCCATTAGAACTTCACAGTTAAGCGCGCTTAGGCGAGAGTAGTCCTAGGATGGGTGATCTCCTGGGAAGTCCTTGTGTTGCACCTTGTTTTTGTCGTTTTTTTTTCTTTTTTACAGCTCTGATTTTTCTTCTTTCATTTTTTGTGGGCGTTGGATGAGACCTGACCAAAACAAAGAAAACGCATCCAAATCAGGCCTTCCGGACATGTTCATTCGAGATTACCAAAATGCCCTTATAAACGCCTCATAGCCGTAAAAACAAGTTCACAAATTCTTCTTAGAGTAAGACACGGACGAAACCTGATGCTAGCACGAGGCGATGAAGGTGGTCGAGCTACGAACTGGTGACCACTTTAGAACTGGCGCCCCGTATGTAAGACTCAGCGGCCACAAACGCTCAATAAAGTACTTCTTCTGCAAGAATCCAATTGGTGCAATCATACCAGCACTAATGCTCCGAATCCCATCAGAACTCCGCAGTTAAGCGTGCATGGGCGAGAGTAGTACTAGGATCGGTGACCTCCTGGGAGGTCCTCGTGTTGCACCCCTTTTTGTTGTTTTTTTTCTTTTTTAACATCTCCGATCTTTCTTGTTTCATTTTTTTTGGTCATTCGATGAGTCCTGACGAAGACGAGTACAAAGCTTCCAAATTAGGCCTTCCGGCCATGTTCACTCGAGATTACAAAAATACCCTTCTAAACCGTACCTAGCCTTCAAAACCAGTTCAGATGCCCTTTTTAGAGCAACACACGGGCGAAACCCTATGCTGGCATGGGGTCGTGAATGTGATTGAGTTACCGTCCCTAACGCACGCTTAGCTTGTTGTTTTTGAGCTGCCAACTATGAACTTGCCACCTCTTCAGAGCTGGCGCGCCGTATTTGCGATTTAGCAGCCGCGTATACTCAACAAAGTATTTGTTCCGTAAGAATCCAATGGGTGCAATCGCACCAGCTCTAATGCACCAGATCTGATCAGAACTCCACAATTAAGCATGCTTGGGTGAGAGTAGTACTAGGATGGGTGACCTCCCGGGAAGTCCTCGTGTTGCGCCCCTTTTTTTGTTGTTTTTTTCCTTCTCAACAGCTCCGATCTTTCTGGTTTCAATTGTTGTGGGCGTTGGATGAGACCTGACCAACACGAGGAAAAAGCATCCAAATTAGGCCTTCCGTCCATGTTCACTCAAGATTACCAAAATACCATTACTAAAACCTCCTGGCCCTCAAAACCAGTTCAGATGCCCTTTTTAGAGCAACACACGGACGAAACCCCATGCTGGCACGGGCGGTGAAGGTGGTCGAGCTACCGTCCGTAACGAACGCTTAGCTCGTATCTTTCGACTTATCAGTTATGAACTTACGACCTCTTTAGAGCTGGAGCACCGTACGCGCGACTTGGCTGTCGCGTACACTCACTAAGGCATTTGTTCCGCAAGACTCCAGCGGGTGCGATCATACCAGCACTAATGTAGCGGATCCCTTCAAAACTTCGCAGTTAAGCGTGCTTGGTCGAGAGTAGTACTAGGATGGGTGACCTCCTTAAAAGTCCTCATGTTGGACCCTTTTTTTGTTGTTTTTTTTCTATTTTAACAGCTCTGATCTTTCTTGTTCCATTTGTTGTGGGCGTTGGAAAAGACATGACAAGACGAGGAAAAAGCTTCCAAATCAGCCTTCTGTCCATGTCCACTCAAAATTACCAAAATGCCCTTATAAACGCCTCCCAACCCTAAAAAGCAGTTCAGAGGCCTTTTTTTAGAGCAACACACGGACGAAACCACATGCTGGCACGGGGCGTTGAAGGTGGTGGAGCTTCCATCTGTAATGCAAGCTTAGCTCGTTGCTTATGAGCTATCAGTTACGAACTTGCGATCTCTTTGGAGCTGGCGTGCAATGATACCAACACTAATGCACCGAATCCCATGAGAATTCCGCAGCTAACCGTGCCTGGGCAAGAATAGTACTAGCATGGGTAACTTCCTGGGAAGTCCTTGTGTTGTACCCCTTTTTTGTTTCTTTTTTTCTTTTTTAACAACTCCGATCTTTCTTGTTTCATGTGTTGCAGGCGTTGGATGAGACCTGACCAAGATGAGGACAAGGCATCCAAATTAGGTCTTCCGGCCATGTTTGCTCGAAATTACAAAAATGCCCTCATAATCGCTTCCTGGCCCTGAAAACTAGTTCAGAGGCCCTTTTTAGAGCAACACAAGGACAAAATCCCATGCTGGGACGGGGCGGCAAATGTGGTCGGGCTACCGTCTGTAACGCACCATTAGCTCTTCTCTTCCGGCCTATCAGTTACGAACTCGCGACCTCTTTAGAGCTGGCGCGTTGTATGCACGACATGGCAGCCGCGTACACTCAATAAACCATTTTTTCCGCAAGAATCTAACGAGCGAGAGCATACCAGCACTACCGCACCGAATCCCATCAGAACTCCACAGTTAAGCGTGCTTGGTTGAGAGTAGTGGTAGGATGGGTGACCTCATTAAAAGTCCTCGAGTTGCACCCCTTTTTTATTGCTTTTTTCTTTTTTAACAACTCCGATTTTTCTTATTTCATTTGTTGTGGGCGTTGGATAAGACTTCACCAAGATGAGAAGAAAACATCCAAATCAGGCCTTCCGGCCATGTTCAGTGGAAATTACCAAAATGCACTTTCAAACACCTCCTGGCCCTAAAACCCAGTTCAGAGGCCCTTTTTTAGGGCAACACTCGGACAAAACCCCATGCTGGAGTGGGGCGGTGAAGGTGGTCGAGCTTCCGTCCATAACACAGCCTTAGCTCGTCGCTTCTGAGTTGTCAGTTACGAACTTGCGACCTGCTTAGAATAAGCGTACTGTATGCGCGATCTAGCGCTCGCGTATACTCAACAAGGCATTTGTTCTGTAAGAATGCAATGGGTTCGATCATACCAGCACTAATGCACCCGATCCCATTAGAACTCTGCAGTTCAGCGTCTTAGGCGAGAGTCCTTGCGTTGCGAAGTCCTCCTGTTATACCCCTTTTTTCTCATTTTTTTCTTTTTTAATAGCTCTGATCTTTCTTGTTTCATTTGTTGTGGGCGTTGGATGAGGCCTGACCAAGACGCGGAAAAAGCAACCCAAATCAGGCTTTCTGTCCATGTTCACACGAAATTACCAAAATGTCCTTATAGAGCCTCCTGGCCCTGAAAACTAACTCAGAGGCCCTTTTTTGGAGCAACACACGGATGAAAGCCTATGCTGGCATGGGGCGGTGAAGGTGGTCGAGCTATCGTTCGTAACGCATGTTTAGCTCATCGCTTCCGAGCTGTCAGTTACAAACTTCTGACCTCTTTAGAACTGGTTCGCCGTACACGTGACTTCGCGACTCCGTACACCCAATAAAACATTTGTTCCCGCATGAAACCACTGACTCTGATCATACCAACACTAATGAACTGGATCCCATCAGAGCTCCGCAGTAGAAGGTGCTTGGGCGAGAGTAGTACAGGGATGCGTGACCTCCTGCTGGGAATTACTCGTGTTGCACCCCTTTTTTGTTGTTTCTTTCTTTTTTAACAGCTCCAATCTTTCTCGTTTCATTTTTTGTGGGCATTAGATGAGACCTGACCAAGACGAGGAAAAAGCGTCCAAATCATGCCTTCCAGCCATGTTCACTCAAAATTACCAAAATGCCCATATAAGCGCCTCCTAGCCCTGAAAACCAGTTAAAAGGCGCTTTTTAGAGTAACACACGGACGAAACTCCATGCTGGCATGGGGCGACGAAGGTGGTCGAGCTACCGTCCGTATCGCACGCTGTCCTCGTCTCTTCCGGCCTGTCAGTTACGAACTTGCGACCTCTTTAAAGCTGGCGCGCCGCATGCGCGACTTAGCGGTCGCGTACACTCAGTAAAACCATTTTTTTCGCAACAATCCAACAGGTGCGATCATACCAGCACTAGTGCATCGGATCCCATCAGAACTCCGTAGTTAGGCGTGCTCGGTCGAGAGTAGTGGTAGGATGGGTGATCATTTGAAAACTCCTCGTGTTGCACCCCTTTTTTGTTGTTTTTTTCTTTTCTAACAGCTCCGATCTTTCTTGTTTCGTTTGTTGTGGGCGTTGGATGAGACCTGACCAAGACGAGGAAAAAACAGCCAAATCAGGCTTTCCGGCCATGTTCACACAAAATTACCAAAATGCCCTCATAAACGCCTCTTGGCCTTGAAAGTCAATTCAGAGGCCCTTTTTTAGAGCAACACAGGGACGAAACCCCTTGTTGGCACGGGGAAGTGAAGTTGGTCGAGCTACTGTCCATAACGCATGCATAGCTCGTCGCTTCTGAGTTGTCAGTTACGAACTTGCAACCTCTTCGGAGCTGGCGCTCTATGCGTGCAACTTAGCGACCGCGTACAATCAATAACGCATTTGTTCTGCAAGAATCCAATGGGTGCGATCATACCAGCACTAATGCACCGGATCCCATCAGAACTCCGCAGTTAACTGTGCTTGGGCGAGAGTAGTACTAGGATGGGTAACTTCCTGGGAAGTCCTTGTGTTGCACCCCTTTGTTGTAGTTTTTTTTTTTTAACAGCTTCGATATTTCTTGTTTCATTTTTTATGGGCGGTTGACGAGACCTGACCAAGACAAGGAAAAGCATCCAAATCAAGCCTTCCGGCCATGCTTACTCTAAATTATCAAAATACCCTTATAAACACCTGCTAGCCTTGAAAACCAGTTTAGAGGCCCTTTTTTAGAGCAACACAGGGACGAAACCCCCTGCTAGCACGGGGCAGTGAAGGTGGTCGAGCTACCATCCTATAACATAAGCTTAGCTCGTTTATTCTAAGCTGTCAGATACAAACTTGCGACCTCTTTAGAATTGTTGCGCCGTATGTGCGACTTAGCGGTCACATACGCCCGATAAAACATTTGTTCTGTAAGAATCCAATGGGTGTGATCATAACAGCACCAATGCTCCGGATCCCATCAAAACTCTGCAATTAAGCGCGCTTAAGCAAGACTAGTACTCGGATGGGTGACCTCCTGGGAACTCCTTGACCCTTTTTTGTTGTTTTTTCTTTTCTAACAGCTTCGATCTTTCTTTTTTCATTTTCTGTCGATGTTGGATGAGACCTGACCAACACAAGGAAACAAATCCAAATCAGGCCTTCCGCCCATGTTCACTCAAAATTACCAAAATGCCCTTACAAATGCCTCCTGACCCTGAAAACCAGTTTAGAGGCCCTTTTTTAGAGCACACGAACGAAACCCCATGCTCGCACGGGGCGGTGAAGGTGGTCGAGCTACCGTCCGTAACACAAGCTTACCTCGTCGCTTCCGAGTTGTCATTTATAGTCAACAAAACCTTTATTCCTCAAGAATCCAATGGGTGCGATCACCCCAGCACTAATGCATAGGAACCCATCGGAACTCTGCAATTAAGCGTGCTTGGGTGAGAGTAGAACTAGGATCGGGGACCTCCCGGGAAGTCCTCATGTTGCACCCCTTTATTGGAGTTTTTTCTTTTTTAACAGCTCCGATCTTTCTTGTTTCATTTTTTGTGGGTGATTGATGAGACCAGAACAAGATGAGGAAAAAGCATCCAAATTAGGCCTTTCGGCCATGCTCACTCTAAAATACCAAAATGAGTCCCCCTTTTTAGAGCAATACACGAACAAAACCCCATGCTGGCACGCGACGATAAAGGTGGTCCAGCTCCCGTTCGTAACGCACGCTTAGCTCATCGCTTTCGAGCTATCTGTTACTAACTTGCGACCTCTTTAGAACTGCCATGCCGAATGCGCGACTTCGTGGCTGCACGCACTCGATAAAGCATTAGCTCCGCAAGTATCCAATGGGTGCGATCAAACCAGCACTAATCCTCTGGATCCCATCAGAGGTCCGAAGCTAAGCATGCTTGGGCCAGAGTAGTACTAGGATGGGTGACCTCCTGGGAAGTCCTCGTGTTGCACCCCTTTTTTTGTTGTTTTTTCCTTTTTTAACAGCTTTGATCTTTCTTGTTTCTTTTGTTGTGGGCGTTGGATGAGACCTGACCAAGGAGAGGAAAAAGTATCCAAATCAGGCCTTACAGCCATGTTCACCCGAAATTACCAAAATGATCACATAACGCCTCCCCGCCCTAACAACCAGTTCTAAGGCCCTTTTTGGGAGCAACACAAGGACGAAACACAATTCTAGCACGGGATGGTGAAGATGAAGGTGGTCGATCTACCGTCCTTAACGCACGCTTTGCTCGTCTGTTTCGAGCTGGCAGTTACGAACTTGCGGCCTATTTAGAACTGGCGCGTTGTGTGGGCGACTTAGCTGTCGCGTACACCGAGTAAAACATTTGCTCCCTAGAAATCCAATGGGTGCGATTATACCAGCACTAATGCACCGGATCCCGTTAGAACTCCGCAGCTAAGTGCGCATGAGCGAGAGTAGTACTAAGGTGGGCGAACTACTAGGAAGTTCTCGTGTTGCACTCCTTTTTTGTTGTTTTTTCTTTTTTAACAACTCCAATCTTTCTTGTTTCATTTGTTTCGGGCATTGGATGAGACCTGATAAAGAGGAGGGAAAAGCATCAAAATTAGGCCTTCCGGCCACGTACACTCGAAATTACCAAAATGCCCTTACAAACGCCTCCTAGCGCGGAAAACCAGTTCAGAGGCCCTTTTTAGAGCAACGCATGGATGAAACCCCTACTGGCACGGGGCGCTGAAGGTGGTCGAGCTACCGTCCTATAACATAAGCTTAGCTCGTCGCTTCCGAGCTGCCAGTTACGAACTTGCGACCTCTTTAGAACCGGCGCGCCGTATGTTCAACTTAGCGGCTGGGTACACTCGATAAAACTTTTTTTTCCACAAGAATCCAATGGGTGCGATCATAAAGACACTAATGCTCCGGATCCCATCAGAACTCCGCGGTTAAGCGCGCTTGGGCGAGAGTAGTAGTAGGATGGGTGACCTTTTGGGAAGTACTCGTCCCTTTTTGTTGTGTTTTTTTGTTTTTAGACGGCTCCGATTTTTCTTGTTTCATTTTTTATAGCGGTTGGATGAGACCTGAACAAGGCAAAGGAAAAGCATCCAAATCGAGCCTTCCAACCATATTCACTCAAAATTACCAAAATACCCTTGTAAACGCCTCCTGGCCTTGAAATCCAGCCCGAAGGCCTTATTTAGAGCAATGCACAGACGAAACCCGACGGTGGCACGTGGCGGTGAAGCTGGTCGACCTACCGTCTGTAACGCACGCTTAGCTCGTCTCTTCCGACCTGTCAGTTACGAAATTGGGCCTCTTTAGTGCTGGTGCGTCGTATGCGCGAATTAACGGCCACGTACACTCAACCAAGCATTTGTTTCACAAGAATCCAATAGGTGTGATCATACCAGCACTAATGCACCGGATCCCCTCAGAACTCCGCAGTCCAGCTTGCATTTGCGAGTGTAGTACTAGGATGGCTGACCTCTTGGGAAGTCCCCATGTTGCACCCCTTTTTTGTTGTTTTTTTCTTTTTTAACACCTCTGGTCTTTCTTGTTTCATTTGGTGTGGGCATTGGATGAGACCAGACAAAGACGAAGAAAAGGCATCCAAACTAGGCCTTCCGGCCATGTTAAATCGAAATTACCAAAATGCCCTCGTAAGCGCTTACTAACTCTGAAAACCAGTTCAGAGACCTTGTTTTAGACCAACACATGGCCTAAACCCGATGCTGGCACGGGGCGGTGAAGGTGGTCCAGCTACCGTCCGTAACGCATGAGCTTCCGAGCTGTAAGTTACGAACTTGCGACCTATTTAGAACTGGTGCATTGTATGTGCGACTTACCGGTCGTGTACACTCAATAAAACATTTGTTCCATAAGAATCCAATGCATGCGATCATACCAGCACTAATGCACTGGATCCCATGAGAACTACTCAGTTAAGCGTGCTTGGGCAAGGGTAGTACTACGATGGGTGATGTTCTGGGAAGTCCTCGTGTTGCACCCCTTGTTTGTTATTTTTTTTGTTTTTTAACAGCTTCGATCATTCTTACTTTATTTTTTATGGGCGGTGGATGAGAACTAACCAAGTCGAGGAAAAAGGATCCAAATCTGGCCCTCCGGCCATGAACACTTGAAAATACCAAAATGTCCTTATAATTGCCTCCTGGCCATGAAAACCAGTTCAAAGTCTCTTTTTTAGAGCAACACACGGACGAAACCCCTTGCTGGCATGGGGAAGTGAAGGTGGTCGAGCTACCGTCTTGTAACGCACACTTACCTCGTCGCTTCCGAGCTGTCAGTTACGAACTTGCTACCTCTTCAGAACTGGCGCGTAGGATGCGCGACTTGGCGGCCGCATACATAACAGTACCAATGCCCTGGATCCCATCAGAACTCCCCAGCTAAGCGCACGTGGGCGAGAGTAGTGCTAGGATGGGTGACCTCTTGGGAAGTCCTCGTCCCTTTTTTTTTGCTTTTTTCTTTTTTAACGGTTTTGATTTTTCTTGTTCCATTTTTTGTTGGCGTTGCATGAGAGCTGACCAAGACGAGGAAAAAGCATCCAAATTAGGCCTTCCGACCATGTTCACTCGAAATTACAAAAATGCCCTTAAAAACGCCTCATGGCCCTGAAAACCATTTCAGAGGCCCATTTTTAGAGCAACACACCGACAAAACCCCATGCTCGCATAGGGTGATGAAGGTGGTCGAGCTACCGTCCAAAATGCATGCTTAGCTCATCGCTTCCGAGCTGTCAATTACCTACTTGCAACCTATTTAGAACTGGAGCGGTATATGTGCAACTTTGCGGCCGTGTAGACACAATAAAACATTTTTTCCGTAGGAATCCAATGGGTGCGATCATACTGGCACTAATGCACTGGATCACATCAGAACTGCGGAGTAAAGCATGCTTGGGCGAGAGTAGTACTAGGACTTGTGACCTCCTGGGAAGTCCTCGTGTTGCACCCCTTTTTTGTTGTTTTTTTTCTTTTTTAACAGCTCTGATCTTTCATGTTTCATTTTTTGTTGGCGTTGGATGGGACTTGACCAAGATGAGGAAAAAGAATCCAAATCAGGCCTTCCGGCCACGTTCACTCGAAATTACCGAAAAGCCCCTATAAATGCCTATTGACCCTAAAAACTAGTTCAGAAGCAGTTTTTTTGAGCAACAGACGGCCGAAACCCCATGTTGCCATGGGGCGGTGAAGGTGGTTGAGCCACTGTGCTGCAACACACGCTTAGCTCGTCGCTTCCGAGCTGTCTGTTATGAACTTGCGACCTCTTTAAAACTGGGGCGCTGTATACGCGACTTAGCGGTTGCGTACACTAGATAAAACATTTGTTACGTAAAAATCCAATGGGTCCGATCGTAACAGCACTAAAGCTCCGGATCCCATCAGAACTTCACTGTTAAAGGCGCTTGGGTGAGAGTAGTACTAGGACGGGTGACCTCCTGGGAAGTCCTCGTGTTGCACCTCTTTTTTGTTGTTTTTTTCTTTTTTAACAGCTCTGATCTTTTATGTTTCATTTTTTGTTGGCGTTGGATGGGACCTGACCAAGACGAGGAACAAGCATCCAAATCAGGCCTTCCGCCCATGTTCACTTGAAATTACCAAAATGCCCTTATGAACACCTCCTGGCTCGAAAAACCAGTTCAGAGGCCCTTTTTAGAGTAACAAATGGACGAAACCCCATGCTAGCACGGGGCAGTGTAGGTGGTTGACTTGCCGTTCGTAGCGCACACTTAGCTCGTTGCTTATGACGTTTCAGTTACGAACTTGCGACCTCTTTAGAGCTGACGCACCGCATGAGCGACATAGCGGCCGCGTATAGCGGACAAAACATTTGTTTCGCAATAATCCAATGGGCGTGATCATAACAACACTAATGCTCCGGATCCCATCAAAAGTCCGCAGTGCTTGTCTCTTTTTTGTTGTTTTTTTTTTTCTATTTTGACAACTCCGATCTTTCTTGTTTCAATTTTTGTGGGCGTGGGATGAGACCTGACTAAGACGAGGAAAAAGCATGCAAATTAGGCCTTCCAGTCATGTTCACTCGAAATTGCCAAAATGTCTTTGGAAACGCTTCTTTACCCTGAAAACCAATTCAGGGGTCGTTTTCTAGAGCAACACACGCCCAAAACCCCATGGTTGCACGAGGCAGTGAAGGTGGTTAAGCTACCGATGGTAATGCGTGCTTAGCTCGTCGCTTCCGACCTGTCAATTACGAAGTTGCGTCCTCTTTAGAGTTGGCATGCCGTATGCGTGACTTACCGGCTATGTACACTCGATAAAACATTTGTTCGACAAGAATCCAATTGGTGCGATCACAATAGCACAAATGCTTCGAATCCCATAAGAACTCCTCAATTAAGCGTGCATAGGCGAGAATAGTACTAGCATGGGTGACCTCCTGGGAAGTCCTCGTGTTGTACCCCTTTTTTGTTGTTTTTTTCCTTTTTTTTTACAGTTCCGATCTTTCTTTTTTCAATATTTTGTTGGCGTTGGATGAGACCTGACCAACATGAGGAAAAAGCATCCAAATCAGGCCTTTCGCCCATGTTCAATCGAGATTACCAAAATACCCTTCTAAACGCCACCTGGCCTTCAAAGCCAGTTCAGATGCCCTTTTTTGAGCAAGGCACCGACGAAACCCCTTGTTGGCATAGGGTGGTGAAGGTCGTCGAGCTACCGTCCGTAACGCATGGCTAGCTTGTCTCTTCCGACCTTTCAGTTACGAATTTGCGACCTCTTTAGAGTTTGTGCGTCGTATGTGCGACTTAGCGGCTGCGTACACTCAACCAAGCGTTTGTTCCGCAAGAATCCAATGGGTGCAATCATACCAGCACTAATGCACCGGACCCCATCAGAACTCCGCAGTTTAGTGTTCATTTGTGAGTTTAGTACTAGGATGGGTGATTTGCTGGGAAGTCCTCGTGTTGCACCCCTTTTTTGTTGTTTTTTTCTTTTTTAACTGCTCTTATCTTTCTTGTTTAATTTTTGAGGGCGTTGGATGAGACCTGACCAAGACGAGGGAAAAGCATCCAAATCTGGCCTTCCAGCCATGTTCACTCGAAATTACCAAAATGCCCTTATAAATGCCCCCTGACCCTGAAAACCAGTTCAAGATCTCTTTTTTAGAGTAACACACAGACGAAACCCCTTGCTGGCACAGGCAGCGAAGGTGGTCAAGCTACCGTCCATAACGCATGCTTAACTCATCGCTTCCGAGCTGTAGGTTATGAACTTGCGACCTATTTAGAACAGGCTCGTTGTATGTACGACTTAGCGGCCGCCTACACTCAATAAAACATTTGCTCCGTAGGAATCCAATGGGTGCGATCATACCAGTACTAATGCATCGGATCCCATTAGAACTCTGCATTTAAGCATGCTTGGGCGAGAGTAGTACTAGGATGGATGACGTTCTCGGATGTCCTCGTGCTGCACCCCTTTTTTGTCGCTTTTTTCTTTTTGAACAGCTCCGATCTTTCTTGTCTCATTTTTTGTGGGCGTTGGATGAGACCTGTCCAAGGTGAGGGAAAAGTGTCTAAATGAGGCCTTGCGGCTATGTACACTCGAAATTGGAAAAATACTTTCATAGATGCCTCCTGGCCTTGAAGACCAATACAGAGACCCTTTTTTAGAGCAAGACACGGTCGAAACCGCATACTGGACACGGCACTGAAGGTGGTCGAGCTATCGTTCGTAAAGCACGCTTAGCTCGTCGCTTCCGAGCTGTCAGTTACAAACTTGCGGCCACTTTAGAACTGGCGCGTTGTATGCACGAATTAGTGAACGTGTACACTCAATAGAGCATTTGTTGTGCAAGAATCCAATGGGTGCGATCATCCTAGTACTAATGCGCCGAATCCCATTAGAACTCCGCAGTTGAGCATGCTTGGGCGAGAGTAGCGCTAGGATGGGTGGCATCCTGGGAAGTCATCATGGTGCGCCCCTTTTTGGTTGTTTCTTTCTTTTTGAACAGCTCTGATCTTTCTTATTTCATTTGTTGTGGCCATTGGTTGGGACCTGACCAAGACGAGGAAAAAGTGTTCAAATAAGGCCTTTCGGCCATGTTCACTCGAAATTACCAAAACGCCTTTATGAACGCCTCCTAGCCCTGAAAACCAGTTCAGAGGCCCTTTTTTAGAGTAACACACAAACAAAACCCCATGCTGTCCCGGAGCGGTGAAGGTGGTCGAGCTACCGTCCGTAAAGCATCCTTAGCTCGTCTCTTTCGTCATGTCTGTTACGAACTTGTGACCCCTTTAGAGATGACGCGTTGTATGCTCGACTTAGCGGCTGAGTGCACCCAATAAAGCATTTGTTCCGCAACAATCCAATGGGCATGATCGTTCCAGCACCAATGCATCGGATCCCATCAGAACTGCGCAGTTAAGGTTGATTGGCAGAGACTAGTACGAGGATGGGTGACATCCTGGCAAGTGCTCGTGTTGCACGCCTTTTTTTTGTTTTTTTCTTTTTTAACACCTCCGATCTTTCTTGTTTCATTTTTTGTGAGCATTGGATGAGACCTGCCTAAGACGAGGAAAAAACGCCCAACTTAGGCATTCTGGCTGTGTTCACTCAAAATTACCAAAATGCCTTATAAACGCCTCCTAGCCCTGAAAACCAGTTTAGAGGCCCTTTTCAGAGCAACACACGGGTGGAGCCCCACACTGGCACGGGGCGGTGAAAGTAGTCGAGCTACCGTCCGTAATGCACGCTTGGCTCGTTGCTTCCGGCCACTCAGTTAAGAACTTGCGACCTCTTTAGCGCTGGCGCGTCATAGGCGCGACTTAATGGGCACGTATACTCTGTAAAACATTTGTTCCGTAAGAATCCAATGGGTTCGATCATAACAACACTAATGCTCTGGATCCCATCAGAACTTCGCAGTTAAGCTTGCTAGGGCGAGAGTAGTACTAGGATGGGTGACCTCCTCGGAAGTCCTCGTGTTGCACTGCTTTTATGTTATTTTTTTTTCCTTTTTTAACAAATCCGATCTTTCTTGTTTCATTTTATATGGGTCTTGGACGAGACCTTACCAGGACGAGGAAAAAGTAGCCAAACCATTCCTTCGAGCCGTGCTCGCTCGAAATCGCCAAAATGCCCTTCTAAATGCCTTATGGCCTCGAAAACCAATTCAAAGGCCCTTTTTAGAGCAACACACAGGCAAAACTCCATGCTCGCACGGGGTTGGTGAAGGTGGTCGACCTACCGTCCGTAACGCAAGCTTACCTTGTCTCTTCAGACCTGGTAGTTACGAACTTGCGACCTCTTCAAAGCCGGCGCGACTTAGCGGTCGCTTACACTCAATAAAGCATTTGTTCCACAAGAACCAACGGGTGCGATCATACCGGCACTAATGCACTGGATCCCATCAGAGCACTGTAGTTAAGCTTGCTTGGTCGAGAGTAGTACTGGAATGCGTGACCTCCTGCGAAGTCCTTGTGTTGCACCCCTTTTTTGTTGTTTTTTTCTTTAATAGCTCCGATATTTCTTGTTCCATTTGTTTTGGGCGTTGGATGAGACCTAACCAAGATGAGGAAAAAGCGTCAAAATTCGGCCTTCCAGCCATGTTCACTCGAAATTACGAAAATGCCCTTATAAACGCCTCCTGGCTCTGAAAAATAGTTCAAAGCCCTTTTTTGGAGCAACACACAGATAAAACCCCTTGTTGGCACGGGCGGTGAAGGTTGTCGAGCTATCGTCCATAACGCACGCTTAGCTTGTCGCTTCCGAGCTGCAAGTTACGAACTTGCTACCTATTTAGAACTCGCGTATTGTATGCGAGACTTAGCGGCCGCGTACACTTAACAAATCATTTGTTTCATAGCAACCCAATGGATGCGATCATACCATCCATAATGAACCAGATCCCTTGAGAACTCCACAGTTAAGCGTACTTGGGCGAGAGTGGTACTAGGATGGGTGACGACCTCGGAAGTCCTTGTGTTGCACACCTTTTTTGTTGTTTTTTTTTCTTTTTTAGAATTTCTGATCTTTCTTGTTTCATTTTTTGTGGGCGTTGAATGGGACCTGACAAAGACGAGGAAAAAGCACGCAAATCAGTCCATATGGCCATGTGCACTCGAAGTTTTCAACATGCCCTTATAAACGCCTCCTGGCCCTGCAAACCAATACAGAGACCCTTCTTTAGAGCAAGACATGGACAAAACCCCATGCTGGCATGGGGCGGCGATGGTGGTCGAGCTACCATCCTGTAACAAATGCTTGTCGCTTGCAAGCTTTCAGTTACGAATTTGCGACCTCTTTAGAACTGGGGCACAGTATGTGCAACTTAGCGACAGCATACACTCGATAAAACATTTGTTCCACAAAAATCCAATGGGTACGATCATAACAGCACTAATGCTCTGGATCCCATCATAACTCTGCAGTTAAGCCCGCTTGGGCGAGAGTAGTACTGGGATGGGTGACCTCCTAGGAAGTCCTCATCCCTTTTTTGGTGTTTTTTTTTCTTTTTTAACAGTTATGGTTTTTCTTGTTTCATTTTTTCCGGGCATTGGATGAGACCTGACCAAGACAAGGAAAAAGCGTCCATATCAGGTCTTCCGGTCGTGTTCACTCGAAATTACCAAAATCCCCTTACAAGCGCCTCCTCGCCCTGAAAACTAGTTTAGTGGCCCTTTTTACAGCAACACATGGACGAAACCCCATGCTGGCATGTGGCGGTGAAGGTGGGTCGAGCTACTGTCCGTAACGCAAGCTTGGCTCGTCGCTTCCAACCTGTCAGTTACGAACTTGCGACCTCTTTAGAGCTGGCGCGTCAGAAGCGCAACTTAACGGCCGTGTATACTCTAAAAAACATTTGTTCCATAAGAATCCAATGGGTGCTGTCATAACAGCACTAATGCTTCGAATCCCTACAGAACTTCGCAGTTAAGCATGCTAGGGCGAGAGTAGTACTGGGATGGGTGACCTCCTGGGAAGTCCTTGTGTTGCAACCCTTTCTTGTAGTTTTTCTTTTTTTTAACAGCTCCTATCTTTCTTGTTTCGCATGAGACCTAGCCAAGACAAGGCATCTAGATCAGGCGTTCCGTCCATGTTCACTCGAAATTACCAAAATGCCCCTATAAACGCCTCCTGGACCTGAAAACCAGTTCAGAGGCGCTTTTAAGAGCAACACACGGACGAAACCCTGTGTTGGCACGGGGCGGTGAAGTTGGTCGAGCTATTGTCCATAACGCACGCTTAACTCGTCGCTTTCGACCTGTCAGTTAAGAACTTGCGACCTCTTTAGAGCTGGCTCACTGTATGCACGACTTAGCACCCGCGTAAACTCAATAAAGCATTTGTTCTGCAAGAATGCAGCGGGTGGGATCATACCAGTACTAATGCACCAGATCCCATCAGAACTCCGCAGTTAAGCGGGCTTGGGCGAAAGTAATACTAGGGTGGGTGACCTCCAGGGAAGTCCTCGTGTTGCACCCCTTTTTCGTTGTTTTTTCCTTTTTCAACAGCTTTGAACTTTCTTGTTTCATTTGTTGTAGGCGTTGGATATGACATGACCAAGACGAGGAAAAAGCATCCAAATCAGGCCTTCCGGCCATGTTCTCTTAAAATCACCAAAATGCCCTTGTAAACGCCCCCTGGCCCTGAAAACCTATTTAGAGGCCCTTTTTTCAGAGCAACACATGGACGAAACCCCATGCTCGCACGGGGCGTTAAAGGCGGTCGAGCAACCATCCGCAACGCACACTAATCTCGTCTCTTCCGACCGAACTGGTGATCTCTTTCAAGCTGGCGCACCGTATGCCCGACTTAACAGTCACGCACACTCAATAAAGCATTTGTTCGGTAAGAATCCAATGAGTGCGATCATACCAGCACTAATGCACCGCATCGCATAAAAACTCATTAGTTAAACGTGCTTGGGCGACAGTAGTACTAGGATGGGTGACATCCTCCGAAGTCCTTGTGTTGCACCCCTTTTTTGTTGTTTTGTTCATTTTTAAGAGCTTCGATCTTTATTGTTTATTTTGTTGTGGGCGTTGGATGAGACCTGACCAAGATGAGGAAAAATCATCCAAGTCATGCCTGCTTCCCATGTTTTTATCGAAATTACCAAGACACCCTTGTAAACGCATCATGGCCTTGTAAACCAATTCAGAGGCCCTTTGTAGAGCAACACAAGGACAAAACCCCTTGCTGGCACAGGGCGATGAAGGTGGTCGAGCTACAATTCGTAAAGCACGCTTAGCTCGTCTCTTCCGTCCTGTTTGTTACGAACTTGCGACCTCTTTAGAGCTGGCGTGTCGTATGCGCGACTTAGCGGTCGCGTGCACCCAATAAAGCATTTGTTCCGCAAGAATCCAATGGGCGCGATCATACAAGCATTAATGCACCGGACCCCATCAGAACTCCGCTGTTAAATGTGCTTGGGTGAGAGTAGTAATAGGATGGGCGACATCCTGGGAAGTGCTCATGTTGCACCCCTTTTTTGTTGCCTTTTTCTTTTTTAACAGCTCCGATCTTTCTTGTTTCATTTTTTGCAGGCATTGGATGAGATTTGACCAAGACGAGGAAAAAGCGTCCAAATCAGGCCTTCCGGTCGTGTTCACTCGAAATTGTCAAAATGCCCTTATAAACGCTTCAAGGCCCTGAAAACCATTTCAGAGGCCCTCTTTAGAGCAACACACAGATGAAACCCCACGCTGCCACGGGGCAGTGAAGGTGGTCGAGCTACCGTCCGTAACGCACGCTTAGCTCGTCGCTTCCGACCTGTCAGTTATGAACTTGCGACCTCTTTAGAGGTGGCGAGTCATATGCGCCACTTAACGGTCGCGTATACGCTGTGAAACATTTGTTCCGCAACAAAACCAACGGGTGCGATCATAACAGCACTAATGCACCGGATCCCATCAGAACTCCGCATTTAAGCGTGCTAGGGCGAGAGCAGTACTAAGATGGGTGACCTCCTGCAAAGTCCTCGTGGTGCACCCCTTTTTTGTTGTTTTTTTTTTAACAGTTCCAATCTTTCTTGTTTCAGTTTTTATAGGAGTTGGATGAGACCTGACCAAGACGGAGAAAAAGGATCCAAATCAGGCCTTCCGGCCATGTTCACTTGAAATTACGAAAACGCCCTTATAAACACCTCTTGGCCTAAAAACCAGTTCAGAGGCCCTTTTTGGAGCAACACACGCACGAAACACTATCGTAGCACGGAACAGTGAAGGTGGTCTAGCTCTCGTCCGCAAAGCACACTTAGCTTGTCGCTTCCGAGCTGCCAGTTACGAACTCGTGACCTCTTTAGAACTAGCGCATTGTATGCGCAACTTAGCGGCCGCGTACACTCAATAAAGCATTTGTTCCGAAAGAATCCAATGGGCTTAATCATACCAGCATTGCTGCACCGGATCCCATCAGAACTCCGAAGCTAAGCGTGCTTGTGAGAGAGTAGTACTCGGAAGGGCAACATCTTAAGAAGTGCTCGTGTTGCTCCCTTTTTTGTTGTTGCTTTTTTTTTAACAGCTCTGATGTTTCTTGTTTCGCATGAGACCTGGCCAAGATAAGGAAAAAACATCCAAATCAAGCCTTCTGGCCGTGTTCACTCGAAATTACCAAAATCCCCTTATAAACGCCTCTTGGCCTTGAAAACCAGTTCATAGGCCCTTTTTAGAGCAACACAAAGATGAAACCCCACGTTGCCACGAGGCGGAGTAGGTGGTCGAGCTACCGTTCGTAACGAATGCTTAGCTTGTCGCTTCCGACTGGTCAGTTACGAACTTGCGACCTCTTTGGAGGTGACGCATCGAATGCGCCACTTAACGGCTGCGTATACTCTGCGAAACATTTGTTTCGCAAGAATCCAATGGGTGTGATCATAACAGCACTAAAGGCTTAGATCCCATCACAACTCCGCAGTTAAGCGAGCTAGGGCGTGAGTAGTACTAGGATGGGTGACCTCGTGCGAAGTCCTCGTGTTGCAGCCCATTTTTGTTGTTTTTCTTTTTTTTTAACAGTTCCGATCTTTCTTGTTTTAGATTTTATGGGCGCTGGATGAGACCTGACCATGACGAGGAAAAAGCATCCAAATCAGGCCTTCCGGTCATGTTCACTTGAAATTACCAAAATGCCCTTTTGAACACCTCATGGCACTGAAAGCCAGTTCAAAGGCCCTTTTTAGAGCAACACATGCATGAAACACCATCCTGGCACGGGTCTGTGAAGGCGGTCGAGCTACCGTCCGTAAAGCACGCTTAGCTCATCGCTTTCGATCTGCCTGGTACGAACTCGTGACCTCTTTAGAATCGGCGCATTGTATACACGACTTAGCGGCCGCGGACCCTCAATAAAACATTTGTTCCGCAAGAATCCAATGGGTGTGATCATACCGGCACTAATCCACTAGATCGCATTAGAACTCCGCAGTTAAACGTGCTTGGGCGAGAGTAGTACTTGGAAGGGTGACATCCTAGGAAGTCCTCGTGTTGCACCCCTTTTTTGGTATTTTCCTTCTTGCTCCGATCTTTCTTGTTTCATTTTTTTCGGGCGCTGCATGAGACCTGCTCAAGACAAGGAAAAAGCATCCAAATCAGGCCTTTTGGCCATGTTCACTCGAAATTATCAAAATGCCCTCATAACGCCTCCTTGCCCTGAAAACCAGTTCAGAGGCCCTCTTTTAGAGCAACACACGGACGAAACTACGTGTTGGCATAGGGCGGTGAAGGTGGTCGAGCTACCGTCCGTAAAGCATGCTTAGCTCGTCTCTTTTGTCCTATCTGTTACAAACTTGTGACCTTTTTAGAGCAGGCGCACCGTATGGGCGACATAGCGGCCGCATGCACCCAACAAAGCATTGGCTTCGCAAGAATCCAATGGGCGAGATCATACCAGCACTAATGCACCGGATACCTGCAGAACTCCGCTGTTAAGCGTGCTTGTGCGAGAATGGTACTAGGGAGGGTGACATCTTGTAAAGTTCTCGTGTTGCGCCCCTTTTTTGTTTGTTTTTTCCTTTTTTAACAGCTCCAATCTTTCTTGTTTCATTTGTTCTGGGCATTGGATGAGACCTGACCAAGATGAGGAAAAGGCATCTAAATTACCCTTTCCGGCCATGTTCACTCAAAATTGCTAAAATGCCTTTATAAACGCCTCCTGGCCTTGAAAATCAGTTCAAAGGCGCTTTTTTAGAGCAATACACGGACGAAATCCCATGCTGGGACAGGACGGTGAAGGTGGTTGAGCTACCGTCCGTAATGCACGCCTAGCTCGTCGCTTCCGAGCCGTTAGTTACGAAAATTGCGACTGCTTTAAAGCTGGCGCCGTATGCGTGACTTAGCAGCCGCATACACCCCATAAAGCGTTTGTATCGCAAGAATCGAACGGATGCAATCATACCAGCATTGATGCACCGGATCCCATCGGAAATCCGCAGCTAAGCGTGCTTGGGCGAGAGTATTACTAGGATGGGTGACCTCCTAGAAAGTCCTCATGTTGCACCCCGTTTTTTGTTTTTTTTTGTCGTTTTTAACAGTTGCGATCTTTCTTGTTTCATTTGTTGTGGGCGTTGGATGAGACCTGACCAAGATGAGGAAAAAGCATCCAAATCAAGCCTTTCGGCCATGTTCACTCGAAATTACCAAAATGCCCTTATAAACGATTCCTGTCCCTTAAAAACCAGTTCAAAGGCCCTTTTTAGAGCAACAAACGGACGAAGCCCTATGCTGGCACGTGGCGGTGAAGGTGTTCGAGCTACTCTCCGTAACGCATGCTTGGCTCGTCTCTTCCAACAAGTCAGTTGCAAACTTTCGACCTTTTTAGAGCTGGCATGCCATATGCGCAAGTTAGCAATCGTGTACACTCAGTAAAGCATTTGTTCTGCAGCAATCAAACGGGTGCGATCGTACCAGCACTAATGCACCAGACCTGATCAGAACTCTGCAGTTAAGCATGCTTGGGCGAGAGTAGTAGTGGGACGGTTGGCCTCCTAAGAAGTCCTCGTGCTGCACCCCTTTTTTGTTGTTTTTTTCATTTTTAATAGCTACGGTCGTTCTTATTTCATTTGTTGTGGGCGTTCGATGAGACCTGACCAATACGATGAAAAAACATATAAATCAGGCCTTACACCCATGTTCACTCAAAATTACCAAAATGCACTTATAAATGCCTCATGGCCCTTAAAACTAGTACAAAGGCCATTTTTTAGAGCAACACATGGACGAAACCCCATCCTGTCACGGGGTGATGAAAGTGGTCGAGTTACCATCCGCAATGCACGCTTAGCCTTTTGCTTCTGAGCTGTCGGTTACGAACCTACGACCTCTTTAGAACTCAATAAGGCATTTGTTCCGTAAGAATACAATGGGCACGATCATACTAGCACTGATGCACCGGGTCCCATCAGAGCTCCACAAATAAGCGTGCGTGGGCTAGAGTAGTACTGGAATGGGCGATCTCTTAGGAAGTCCTCGAGTTGCACTCCTTTTTTGTTTTTTTTTCTTTTTTAACAGCTCCGATCTTTCTTGTTTCATTTGTTGTGGGCGTTGGATGAGGCATGGCTAAGGCGAGGAAAAAGCATTCAAATCAGGCCTTCCGGCCATGTTCACTCAAAATTACCAAAATGCCCTTATGAACGACTTTTGGCTCTGAAAACCAGTTGAGGGGCCCTTTTTTAGAGGGACACACGGACGAAACCGCGTGCTGGCACGGGGCGGTGAAGGTGGTCGAGCTAACATCCGTAACACATGCTTAGGGCGTTGCTTCGTAGCTGTCAGTTACGAACTTGCGACCTTTTTAGAACTTACACATTGTATGCAAGACTTATCGGCCGCGTACACTCAATAATACATTTGTTCAGTAGGAATCCAATGAGATCGATCATACGAGCACCAATGCACCGAATCCCATTAGATATTCGCTTTGCTCAAGAGTAGTACTAGGATGGGAAGCCTCTTGGGAAGTACTCGTGTTGCACCCCCTTTTTTGTTGTTTTTTTCTTTTTTCAATGCTCCGATCTTCCTTGTTTCATTTGTTGTAGGCGTTGGATGAGAGATGACCAAGGCAAGGAAAAAGCATCCAAATCAGGCCTTCTTGCCATGATTACTCGAAATTACTAAAATGGCCATATAAACGCTTCCTGGCCCTGAAAACCAGTTCAGACTCCCTTTTTAGATTAACACAAGGAGGAAACCCCATGCTGGCACGGGGCGGGAAGGTGGTCGAGCTATCGTCCTGTAACGCCCGCTTAGCTCGTTGCTTTTGAGCTGTCAGTTACGAACTTGCAACCTCTTTAGAACTGGCGCGCCTTATGCGCGACTTAGCAGCGGTGTGCACTCGATAAAACATTTATTCCATAAGAATCTAATGGGTGCTATCATAACAACGCTAATGCTCTTGACCCCATAGGAACTCCACAGTTAAGCGCGCTTGGGCGAGAGTAGTACTAGGATGGGTGATCTTCTGGGAAGTCCTAGTGTTGCACTCCATTTTTGTTTTGTTTTTCTTTTTTAATAGCTCCGATCTTTCTTGTTTCATTTTTCTTTGCGTGTTGGATGAGACTTGACCAAGACGAGGAAAAAGCAACCAAATTAGGGCTTCAGGCCATGTTCAGTCGAAATTACCAAAAATTCCTTATAAATGCCTCTTGGCCATGAAAACCAGTTCAAAGGCCCTTTTTAGAGCAACACATGGGCAAAACCCCACGCTGGCACAAGGTGATGAAGCTGGTCGAGCTACCGTCCGTAACACACACTTAGCTCGTTGCTTCTGACCTGTCAGTTACAAACTTGCGACCTCTTCAGAGCTGGCGCGCTTTATGCGCGACTTAACTACCGCGTGCACTTGATAAAACAATTGTTCTACAAGAATCCAATGGGTGCGATTATAAGAACACTAAAGCTCTGGATCCCGTCAGAACTCCGACTTAAGCGTGCTAGGGTGAGAGTAGTACAAGGATTGGTGGCCTTCTGGGAAGTTCTCGTGTTGCACCCCTTTTTTTGTTTTTTTTTCTTTTTTAACAGCTCTGATCTTTCTTGTTTCATTTGTTTTGGGCGTTGGATGAGGGCAAACCAAGGCAAGGAAAAAGCATCCAGTCATAGGCCCTTTTTAAGAGCAACACACGGACGAAACCCCACGTTGGCACGGGGCAGTCAAGGTGGTCGAGCTACCATTCGTAACACTCGCTTAGCTCGTCGCTTCCGACCTGTCAGTCACGAACTTGTGACCTCTTTAGTGGTGGCGTGTCGTATGCGCGACTTAACGGCCGCATACACTCCACAAAACATTTGTTCTGCAAGAATCCAATGGCCACGATCATAACAACACTAATGCTACGGATGGGTGACCAGGATGGGCGTGTCGTATGCACGACTTAGCGACTGTGTACAAATGATAAAACATTTGTTCCGCAAGAATCCAATGGGTTCGACCATAACAGCACTAATGCTGCAGATCCCATCAGAACTCCGCAGTTAAGCGTGCTTGGGCGAGAGTAGTACTAGGAAGGCTGACCTCCTGGGAAGTGCTTGTGTTGCACCCGTTTTGGTTGTTTTTTTCTCTTTTAATAGCTCTAATCTTTCTCATTTCATTTGTTGTGGGCGTTGGATGAGAGTTGAACAAGACGAGGAAAAAGCATCCAAATCAGGCCTTCTGTCCATGTTCACTCGAAATTACAAAAATGCCCCTATAAACTTCTTATGGCCCTGAAAACCAGCTCAAAGGCCCTTTTTAAGAGCAACACACGGATGAAACCCCATGCTATCGCGGGGCGGTGAAGGTGCTCGAGCTACCGTCCATAACGCATGCTTAGCTCATCGATTTTGAGCTGTCAGTTACGTACTTGAGATTTGTTTAGATCTAGCGCTCGGTATACCCGACTTAGTGGCCGCGCACACTCAATAAAAGATTTGTTCCGCAAGAATCCTATAGGTGAGATCATACCATCACTAACGCACCGGATCCAATCAGAACTTTGCAGTTGAGTGTGCTTTGGCGTGAGTAGTACTAGGAAGGGTGACCTCCTCGAAAACCCTCGTGTTGCACCCCTTTGTTTGTTGTTTTTTATCTTTTTTAATAGCTCCAATCTTTCTCGTTTCATTTTTTGTGGCGGTGGATGAGACCTGACCAAGACGAGGAAAACGCATCCAAATTAGGCCTTCTGTCTATGTTCAGTCAAAATTACCAAAATGCCCTTATAAACATTCCCTTACCCTGAAAACCAGTTCAGGGGCCCTTTTTGAGAGCAACACATGGACGAAACCCCATGCTGGCACGAGGCGGTGATGGTGGTCGAGGTAACGTCCGTAAGGCACCCTTAGCTCGTGGTTTCCGAGCTGTCAGTTATGAACTTGCGACCTCTGCAGAACTCGCGCGCTGTATGCGCTACATAGCGGTCGCATACACTCAATAAAACATTTGTTCTGCAAGAATCCAATGTGCGCGATCATACCATCACTAACGCGTCAGATCCCATCAGAACTCTGCAATTTAGCGTGCTTGGGCAAGAGTAGTACTAGGAAGGGTAACCTCAAGGGAAGTGCTCGTGTTACACCCGTTTGTTGTTGTTTTTTCTTTTCTAACAGCTTTGACCTTTCTCGTTTCATTTTTTCTAGGAGCTGGATGAAAGCTGACCAAGAAGAGCAAATAGCATCCAAATAAGGCCTTTAGGCCATGTTCACTCGAAATTACCAAAATGCCTCTATAAACGCCTCCTGGCCCTGATAACCAGTTCAAAGGCCCTTTCTAAGAGCAACACACGGACGAAACCCCATGCTAGCACGGGGCGGTGATGGTGGTCGAGCTACCGTCCTATGACGCACGCTTAGCTCCTCGCTTCCGAACTGTCAGTTACGAACCAGTGACCTCTTTAGAACTAGCGTACCGTATGCGCGAGTTAGCGGCCGTGTGCACTCGATAAAACGTTTGTTCCACAAGAATCCAATGGGTTCCATCATAACTGCACTAATGCTCTGGATCCCATCAGAACTCCGCTGTTAAGCGCGCTTGGGTGAGAGTGGTACTACGATGGGTGCCCCCCTGGGAAGTCCTCGTCTTTCACCACGTATTTTGTTGATTTTTTTCCTTCTTAAGAGCTCTGATCTTCCTTGTTTCATTTTTTGTGAGTGCTGGATGGGACGTGACGAAGACAAGGAAACAACATCCAAATCAGGCATTCCGGCCATGTTCACTCAAAATTACCAAAATGCTCTTATAAACATCTCCTGGCCCCAAAAACCAGTTCAGAGGACCTTTTTAGAGCAATACACAAACGAAACAATACGCTAGCACGAGGCGGTGAAGGTGGTTGAGCTACCATTTGTAACGTACGCTTAGCTCCTCCCTTCTGACCTGTCAGTTTCGAACTTGCGACCTCTTTAGAGCTGGTGCATCGTATGCGCGACTTAGCAAACGCGTAAACTAGGAAGTACTTGGGCGAAGTTAATCGTGCTTGGGCGAGAGTAGTACTAGGATGGGTGTCCTCCTGGGAAGTTCTCATGTTGCACCCCTTTTTTGTTGTTTTTTTTCTTTTTTAACAACTCTGATCTTTCTTGTTTCATTTGTTGTGGGTGTTGGATGAGAGCTGACCAAGGCGAGGAAAAAGCATCCAAATCCGGGCTTCCGGCCATGCTCACTAGAAATTACAAAAGTGCCCTTATAAATGCCTCCTGGCCCTTAAAACCTGTCAGAGGCCCTTTTTAAGAGCACACATGGAGAAAACCCCATGCTGGCATGGGGCAGTCATGGTGGTCAAGCTACCGTCCTATGACGCACGCTTAACTCGTCGCTTCCGAACTGTCAGTTACGAAGTTGCGACCTCTTTAGAACTGGCGTGCCGTAGGCTCGACTTAGTGGTCGTGTGCACTCGATAAAACATTTGTTCCACAAGAATCCCATGGGTGCCATCATAAAAGCACTGATGCTCTGGATCCCATCAAAACTCCGCAGTTAAGCTCGCTTGGGCGAGAGTAGTACTAAGATAGGTGACCTCCTGGGAAGTCCTCGTGTGACACCTTTTTGTTGTTTTTTTTTTCTTTTTCATAGCTCCAATCTTTCTTGTTTCATTTTTCTTTGCGTGTTGGATGAGACTTGACCAAGGCGAGGAAAAAGCATCCAAATCAGGCCTTCCGACCATGTTCACTCGAAATTACAAAAATGCCCTTATAAACCCGTCTTGGCCTTGAAAACCAGTTCAGAGGCGCTTTTTAGAGCAACACACAGACGAAAATCGATGCTGGCACGAGGCAGTGAAGGTGGTCGGGCCACCATCCGTAACGCACGCTTAGCTCGTCGCCTTCGACCTATCAGTCATGAACTTGCGACTGGATCCCATCAGAACTCCACAGTTAAGCGTGCTTTGGCAGGAGTAGTAGTAGGATGGGTGACCTCCTGTGAAGTCCTCGAGTTGCACCCCTTTTTTGTTGGTTTTTTTTTCTTTTTTAATAGCTCCGATCTTTCTCATTTCATTTTATATTGGTGTTGGACGAAACCTTGCCAAGACGAGGAAAAAGCATCCGAACCATCCTTCCGGTCGTGTTCACTCAAAATCGTCAAAATGCCCTTATAAATGCCTCTTAGCCCCGAAAACCAATTCAGAGGCCCTTTTTAGAGCAACACACAGACGCCACCCCATGCTCGCACGGGGTGGTGAAGGTGGTCGAGCTACCGTCCGTAACGTACACTTACCTCGTCTCTTCAGACCTGTTAGTTACGAACTTGCGACCTCTAAAAAGTTGGCGCACCGTACGCGCGACTTAGCAGTCACGTACACTCAATAAAGCATTTGTTCCACAAGAACCAACGGGTGCGATCACACCGGCACTAATGCACTGGACCCCATTAGAACACTGTAGTTAAGCTTGCTTGGTCGAGAGTAGTACTGGGATGCGTGACCTCCTGCGAAGTCCTCGTGTTCCACCCCTTTTTCTTTGTTTTTTTCTTCTTTAACAGCTCCAATATTTCTTGTTTCATTTGTTGTGAGCTTTGGATGAGACCTGACCAAGACGAGGAAAAAGCGTCCAAATCAGGCCTTTCAGCCATGTTCACTAAAAATTACCAAAATGACCTTATAAGCGCCTCCTGGGCCTGAAAACCAATTCAGAGGCCCTTTTTAGAGCAACACACGGATGAAACGCCACGCTGGCATGGGACGGTGAAGGTGGTCGAGCTATCGTCGGTAAAGCACGCTTAGCTCGTTGCTTCCGACCTGTCAGTTGTAAACTTGCGGCCTCTTTAGAGCCGGCGCACCGTTTGCGCGACTTAACTACCGCGTACACTCGATAAAACCTTTGTTCCACAAGAATCCAATAGGTGCGATCATAACAACACTAAACCTGTGGATCCCAGCAGAACTCCGCAGTTAAGCATGCTAGGGCGAGAGTAGTACTAGGATGGGTGGCCTTCCGGGAAGTTCTCGTGTGCACTCCTTTTTTGTTGTTTTTTTTTTTAATAGCTCTGATCTTTCTTGGTTCATTTGTTTTGGGCATTGGATGAGAGCAAACCAAGGTGAGGAAAAAGCATCCAGTCATGGGCCCTTTTTAAGAGCAACACACGGACGAAAACCCATGCTGGTACTGGGCAGTCAAGGCGGTCAAGCTACCGTTCGTAACGCTCACTTAGCTCGTCATTTCCGACCTCTTAGTCACAAACTTGCGACCTCTTTAGAGCTGGCGTGTCGTATACGCGACTTAACTACACTCCATAAAAAGATATGTTCCGCAAGAATCCAATGGCCATGATCATAACAACACTAATGCTACAGATCCCATCAGAACTCCGTTGTTAAGCGTGCTAGGTCGAGAGTAGGACTAGGATGGGTGACATCCTGAGAAGTCCTCGTGTTGCACCCTTTTTTTTGTTGTTTTTCTACTTTTTTAGCAGTTTTGATCTTTCTTATTTCATTTTTTGTGGGCGTTGGATGAGAGCTGACCAAGAGGAGGAACAATCATCTAGATCAGGCCATCCGGCCATGTTCACTAGAAATTACCAAAGTGCCCTTATAAACGTCTCTTGGCCCTGAAAACCAGTTAAAAGGCCATTTTTAGAGCAACACGCGGACGAAACCTCGTGCTGGCACGGGACGGTGAAGGTGGTTGAGGTGCCGTCCATAACGCACCCAAAGCTTGTCGCTTCCGACTTGCGACCTCTTTAGAGCTGGCACGTCGTATGCGCGACTTAGCAGTCGTGTGCACTCAATAAAGCATTTGTTCCGTAAGAATCCAACGGGTGCGATCATACCAGCGCTAATGCATCGGATCACATGAGAACTCTGTAGTTAAGCGTGCTTGGGCTAGAGTAGTACTGGGACGGGGGACATCCTGGGAAGTCCTGGTGTTGCACCCCTTTTTAGTTGTTTTTTTCTTTTTTAACAGGTCCGGTCTTTCGTGTTTTATTTGTTGTGGGCGTTGGATAATACCTGACCAAGATGAGGAAAAAGCATCAAAATCATGCCTTCCGGCCATGTTTACTTGAAATTACCAAAATTCCCTTATAAACACCTCCTGCCCCTGAAAACCAGTTCAGATGCCCTTTTTTAGAGCAACACACGTACGAAACACCATGTTGGCACGGAGCAGTGAAGGTGGCCGAGCTACTATTCGTAACGTGCGCTTACCTGGTCGCTTCTGAGCTGTCAGCTACGAACTTACGACCTTTTTAGAACTAGCGTGTTGTATGCGCGGCTTTTCGACCGCGTACATTAAATAAAACATTTTTTCTGTAGGAATCCAATGGGTGAGATCATACCAGCACTAATGCACCGAATCCTATTAGAACTTTGCAGTTAAGCGTGCTTAGGCGAGAGTAGTACTAGGGTGGGTGACCTCTTAGGAAGTCCTCGTGTTGCAACCCTTTTTTGTTATTTTTTTAATTTTTTTACGGTTCCGATCTTTCTTGTTTCATTTTTTGTTACCATCAGATGTGACCTTACCAAGACGAGGAAAAAGCATTCAGATCAGGCCTTCCGGCCATGTTCACTTAACATTACCGAAATGGCCATATAAACACCTCCTGGCCCTGGAAGCTAGTTCAGAGGCCCTTTTTAGAGCAACACACGGACGAAACCCCATGCTGGCACGGGGTGGTGAAAGTGCTCAAGCTACCATCCATAACGCAAGCTTAGCTCGTTGCTTTCGGCCTGTCAATTACGAACTTGCGACCTCTTTAGAGCTGGCGCGCCGTATGCGCGAGTTAGCAACTGTGTAAACTATTTAAAGCATTTGCTCCGCAAGAATGCAACGAGCGCAATCATACCAGTACTAATGCACTGGATCCCATTAGAACACCGCAGTTAAGCGTGCTTGGGCGAAAGTAGTATTAGGATCGGTGAACTCCTGGGAAGCCCTTGCGTTACACCTCTATTTGGTTGTTTTATTCTTTTTTAGCAGCGTCGATCTTTCTTGGTTCATTTGTTGCAGGCGTTAGATGAGACATAACCAATACGAGGAAAAAGCATCCAAATTAGGCCTTGTAGCCATGTTCTCTCAAAATTACCAAAATCCCTTATAAACGCCTCTTGGCCCTAAAAACCTATTCAGAGGCCCTTTTTTAGAGCAACACACGGACGAAAGCCCATGCTGGGACGGGGCGGTAAAGGTGGTCAAGCAACCGTCCGTAACGCACACTTAGCTCATCTCTTCCGGCCTGTCAGTTACGAACTTTCGACCTCTTTAAAGCTGGCGCACCGTATGTGCCACTTATCTGTCACGTACACTCAATAAAGCATTTGTTCCGTAAGAATCCAATGGGTGCGATCATACCCGTACTAATGCACCGGATCACATCAGAACTTTGTAGTTAAGCATGCTTGGGCGAGAGTCGTACTAGGATAGGTGACATCCTGCGAAGTCCTCATGTTGCACCCCTTTTTTTGTTGTTTTGTTCTTTTTTAAGTGCTCCAATATTTATTGTTTCATTTGTTGTGGGCGCTGGATGAGACCTGATGAAGACGAGGAAAAAGCCTTCAAATCATGCCTCCTGCCCATATATAGTCAAAACTACCAAAATGACGTTAGAAGCTCCTCCTGGCCCTGAAAACCAGTTCAGAGGGCCTTTTTTAGAGCAACACACGGACGAAACCCCATGCTGGCACGGGGTGGTGAAGGTGGTCGAGCAACCGTCCGTAAAGCATGCTTAGCTCGTTTGTTCTGTCCTATCTGTTACGAACTTGCGACCTCTTTAGAGCTGGCACGCCATATGCGCAACTTAACGACCGCGTACACCCACTAAAGCATTTGTTCAGTAAGAATCCAATGGGCACGATCGTACCAGCACTAATGCACCATATCCCATCAGAACTTCGCAGTTAAGCGTGCTTGGGCGAGAGTAGTACTAGGATCGGTGACCTCCGGGGAAGTCCTAGTGTTGCACCCTTTCTTTGTTGTTTTTCTTTTTTCTTTACAGCTCCGATCCTTCTTGTTTCAACTTTTGTGGGCGTTGGATGAGACCTGACCAAGACGAGGAAAAAGCATCCACATCAAGCCTTCCGGCTATGTTCACTTGAAATTTCCAAAATGTCCTTATAAACGCCTCTTGACCCTGAAAACCAGTTTAGAGGGCCTTTTTAGAGCAACACACATACGAAACACCATCCCAGCATGGGGCAGCGAAGGTGGTCGTGCTACCGTCCATAACGCACGCTTAGCTCGTCTCCTCTGACCTGTCAGTTACGAACTTACAAACTCTTTATAACTGGTGCGCCGTATACGTAACTTAGCGGCCGCATGCACCCAATAAAGCATTTGTTCCCGCAAGAATCCAATGGGCGCGATCATAACAGCACTAATGCACCGGATCCCATTAGAACTCCACAGTTAAGCATGCTTGTACGAGAGTAGTACTAGGATGGGTGACATCATAGGAAGTCCTCTGTTGCACCCCTTTTTTGTTGTTTATTTCTTTTTAAAAAGCTTCGATCTTTCTTGTTTCATTTGTTGTGGGCATTGGATGAGAGCTAACCAAGACGAGGAAAAAGAATCCAAATCAGGCCTTCCGGCCATGTTCAGTCGAAATTACCTAAATGCCCTTATAAACGCCTCATGGCCTTGAAAACTAGTTCAGGGACCCTTTTTTAGAGCAACACACGGACAAAACCCCATGCTGGCACAAGGTGGTAAATGTGGTCGAGCTATTGTCCGTAACGTATGCTTAGCTCGTCGTTTCTGAGCTGTAATTTACGAACTTGCAACCTCTTTAGAACTGGCACACTGTATGCGCGACCTAGAGGCAGCGTACACTCAATAAAACATTTGTTCCGCATGAATCCAATGTATGCGATCATACCGGCACCGGATCCTTTCAGAATTAAGTAGTTAAGCGTGCTTGAGCGAGAATAGTACCAGGAAGCGTCGTTTATGACTTTTCAGTTACGAACTTGCAACGTCATTAGAGATGGCGCGTCGTATACACGACTTAATGGCCGTGCATACACGGTAAAATATTTGTTTCGCAAGAATCCAATGGGTGCGATCATAACAGCATTAATGCTCCGGATCCCATCGGAGCTCCACAGTTGAGCGTGCTAGGGCGAGAGTAGGACTACGATGGGTGACCTAGTGAGAAGTCGTCGTGTTGGACCCCTTTTTTGTTGTTTTTTCTTTTTTAATAGCTCAGATCTTTCTTGTTTCATTTGTTGTGGGCATTAGATGAGACTAGACCAAGACGAGGAAAAATCATCCCAATCAGGCCTTTCAGCGTTGTGTAACGTCCCAATCATCTGTATCTATGAATGTGTATAGTGAGGGAACCTTGTCCCACATCGTCAGTTTGAAAGAAGGATATCAGATTTATAAGTTCCATTCCCACAAAGCATAACAACAATGCCTTCCACTTTTGGGCTTGGTGGTTTGATTTGTACGCCCAATTGTTGGACTTTCCATGTTAGTGGGCTGTGTTGTGTGATTCTGGGGCGGTTAGTTACATTTGGTATCAGAGCCAACTCCCTTTCGCAATGTGTGGGCTACGTTGGGACTTATTGTGCAGTCTCCATGACACTCCTGGTCCAACAGGGGGAATGGGTGATGCCACGCATGGAGACCGGTGGCAGTGACGTAGTGGGTGAATGCTCCTGGAAGCCCACATTGCCTAGGGGGGATATTTGAGGCCCGCAATGAGGACGTCGCGTTCTGTGCGTGGGGGAGTATATAACGCCCCAATCATCTATATCTGTGAATGTGCATAGTAAGGGGACCTTGTCCCACATCGTCAGTTTGAAAGAAGGATATCAAATTTATAAGTTTCATTTTGACAAAGCATATTAACCCGACCTTCCACTTTTGGGTTTGGTGGTTTGATTTGTATGCCCAATTGTTGGACTTCCCATATTAGTGGGTTGTGTTGTGTGATTCTGGGTTGGTTCGTTCCACGATGTTCACTCAAAATTACTAAAATTCCCTTATGAACGTTTCCTGTCCCTCAAAACCAGTTCACAGGCCCTTTCTGAGAGCAACAGACGAACGAAACCCCATGCTGGCATAGGGCGGTGAAGGTGGTCGAGCGACTGTCCGTAACGCACGCTTAGCCCGTCGCTTCTGAGTTGTCAGTTACGAACTCGCGACCTCTTTAGAATTGGCGCACTACACTCAATAACACACCGGATCCCATCAGAACTTTCTAGTTATGCGTGATTGGGTGAGAGTAGAACCAGGAAGGGTGACCTCTTGGGGAGTCCTCGTGTCGCACCTATTTTTTAGTGTTTTTTTTCTTGTTTAGCAGCTCCGGTCTTTCTCGTTTCGTTTGTTGTGGGCGTTAGATAAGACTTGACGAAGACGAGGAAAAAGCATCCAAATTAGGCCTTCCGACCATGTTCACTCGAAATTAACAAAATGCCCTTATAAACGCTTCCGGGCCCTGAAAACCAGTTCAGAGGCCCTTTTTAAGAGCAAGACATGGACGAAACCCCATGCTCGCACGGGGCGGTGAAGGTGGTCGAGCTACCGTCTGTAATGCATGCTTAGCTCGTCTGCTCCGACCTGTAAATTACGAATTTGCAACCCCTGTAGAGCCGGTGCGCCATATGCGCAGCTTAGTGATTGCGTACACTCAATAGAGCATTTGTTCCACAAGAATCCAACGGGTGTGATCATACCAACACTATTGCACCGGATCCCATCAGAAGTTCGCAGTTAAGTGTGCTTGGTCAAGAGTAGTAGTAGGATGGGTGACCTCCAGAGAAGTCCTTGTGCTGCACCCCTTTTTTGTTGTTTTTTTCTTTCTTAACAGTTCCGATCTTTCTTGTTTCATTTCTTGCGGGGGTTGGATGAGAGCTGACCAAGACAAGAAAAAGGCATCCAAATCCGGCATTCCGGCAATGTTCACTCGAAATTACCAACTTGGCCTCATAAACGGCTACTGGCCCTTAAAACCAGTTCAGGGGCCTTTTTTTAGAGCAACCCACGGACAAAACCCCATGCTAGAATGGGGTAGTGAATGTGGTCGAGCGACTGTCCATAATGCATGCTTAGCTCATTGTTTCTGAGCTGTCAGTTATGAACTTGCGACCTGTTTCGAACTGGCGCACTGTGTGTGCTACCTAGCGATCGCACACACATAATAAAATATTTGTTCCGTATGAATCCAATGTGTGCGATCATACAGGCACTAACGCATCGGATCCCATCAGAACTACGTAGTTAAGTGTGCTTGAGCGAGAGTAGTACTAGGGTGGGTGACCTCTTGGGAAGTGCTCCTGTTGCCCCCGTTTTTTGTTGTTTTTTTCTTTTTTAACATCTCCGATCCTTCTCGTTTCATTTGTTGTGGGCATTGGATGAGACCTGACCAAGACGAGGAAAAAGCATCCAAATCAGGCCCTCCGGCCTTGTTCACTCGAAATGACCAAAATGCCCTTATAAACGCCTCCTGGCCCTAAAAACCAGTTCAGAGGCCCTTTTGAAGAGAAACACATGAACGAAACCCAAGCTAGCACGGGGCGGCAAAGGTGGTCGAGCTACCGTCCTGTGACGCACGCTTAGCTCGTCTCTTCCGCATTGTTAGTTATGAACTTGTGACCTCTTTAGAACTGGCACACCGTATGCGTGACTTAGCCACTGCGTACACTCGATAAAACATTTGTTCCGCAAGAATCCAATGGGTGCGATCATAACAGGACTAATGCTCCAGATACCATCAGAACTCCGCAGTTGAGCGTGCTTGGGAGAGAGTAGTACTAGGGTGGGCGACCTCCTCGGAAGTCCTCGTGTTGCAGCCTTCTTTTGTTGTTTTTTTCTTTCTTAATAGCTCTGATCTTTCTTCTTTCATTTTTTGTGGGCGTTTGATGAGACTTGACCAAGATAGGGAAAAAGCATCCAAATCAGGTATTTTGGCCATGTTCACTTGAAGTTACCAAAATGCCCTTATAAACATTTCCTGGCCCTCCAAACCAATTCAGACGTCCTTTTTGAGGGCAACATATAGACGAAACCCCATGCTGGCACGGGGCGGTGAAGGCGGTCGAGCTACCGTCTGTAACGCACGCTTAGCTCGTCGCTTCCGAGTAGTCAGTTATGAACTTGCGACCTCTTTTGAATTGGCTCACCATATGGGCAACTTAGCGGCCGCAGAAACTCAATAAAGCATTTGCTCTGTAAGAATCTGATATGTGCAACCATACCAGCACTAACGTACCGCATCCCATCAGAACTTCGCAGTTAAGCGTGCTTGGGACATTGTAGCAATAGGAAGGTGACCTCCTGGGAAGTGCTCGTGTTGCACCCGTTTTTTGTTGTTTTTTTCGTTTTTAGCTGCTCCGATCTTTCTCGTCGCATTTGTTGTGGGCGTTAGATGAGACCTGACCAAGACAAAGAAAAAGCATCCCAATCAGGCCTTCCGGCTATGTTCACTCGAAATTACCAAAATGCCCCTATAAATGCCTCCTAGACTTGAAAACATATTTAGAGGACCTTTTTAAGAGGAACACACGGGTGAAATTCCATGCTGGCACGAGGCAGTGAAGGTGGTCAAGCTACTGTGCCGTGACGCACGCTTAATTCGTCGCTTCAGAACTGTCAGTTACGAACTTGCGACCTCTTTAGAACTGGAGCGTCGTATGCGGGACTTAACAACATCGTACACTCGATAAAACATTTGTTCCGCAAGAATCCAATGGGCTCTATCATAACAGCACTAATGTTGAGGATCCCATCAAAACTCCGCAGTTAAGCGTGCTTGGGCAAGAGTAGTACTAGGAAGGGTGACCTCTTGGGAAGTGCTCGTGTTGCACCCATTTTATTTGTTTTTTTCTTTTTTAATAGCTCCGATATTGCTTGTTTTATTTGTTGTGGGCGTTGGATGAGAGCTAAACAAGACGAGGAAAAAGCATCCAAATCAGGCCTTCTGTCCATGTTCACTCGAAATTACCAAAATGCCCTTAGAAGCGCCTGATGGCCCTGAAAACCAGTTCAGAGGCCCTTTTCAAGAGCAACACATGGACGAAACCCCATGCTATCGCGGGGCGGTGAAGGTGGTCAAGCTACAGTCCATAACGCACGCTTAGCTTATTTCTTTCGAGCTGTTAGTTACGTACTTGCGATCTCTTTATAGCTGGCGCGCAGTATGCGTGACTTAGTGGCCGCGTACACTTAATAAAAGATTTGTTCTGCAAGAATCCAATGGGTGCGATCATACCATCACTAACACACCGGATCCCTTCAGAACTCTGCAGTTGAGCGTGCTTTGGCGTGAGTAGTACTAGGATGGGTCACTTCCTCGGAAGTCCTCGTGTTGCACCCCCTTTTTGTTGTTTTTTATCTTTTGTAAAAACTCATATTTTTCTCATTTCATTTGTTGTGGCGTTGAATGAGGCCTGAACAAGACGAGGAAAACGCATCCAAATCAGGCCTTCTGTCCATGTTCAGTCGAAATTACCAGAATGCCCTTATAAACGTTTCCTGGCCCTAGAAACCAATTCAGGGGCCCTTTTTGAGAGCAACAGACGAACGAAACCCCATGCTTGCATGGGGCGGTAAAGGTGGTCGAGGTAACGTCCATAAGGCACCCTTAGCTCATCGCTTCCAAGCTGTCAGTTACGAACTTGCGACCTCTGCTGAACTGGCACGTTGTATGCGCTACATGGCGGGCGCGTACACTCAATAAAACATTTGTTCCGCAAGAATCCAATGTGCGCGATCATACCAGCACTAACGCGTTGGATCCCATCAGAACTCTTTAGAACTGGCGTGCCGAATGAGCGAGTTAGCGGCCGTGTGCACTCGTTAAAACGTTTGTTCCACAAGAATCCAATGGGTGCCATCATAACTGCCCTAATTCTCTGGATCCCATTAGAACTCCGCTGTTAAGCGTGCTTGGGCAAGAGTAGTACTACAATGGGTGCCCTCCTGGGAAGTCCTCATGTTTCACCCCCTTTTTTGTTGATTTTTTTTCTTTCTTAAGAGCTCCGATCTTCCTCATTTCATTTTTTGTGGGCGTTGGATGGGACGTGACGAAGATGAGGAATAAGCATCCAAATTAGGCCTTCCGGCCATGTTCACTACAAAATTACCAAAATGCTCTTATAAACATCTCATGCCCTTGAAAACTAGTTCAGAGGACCTTTTCAGAGCAACACACAGATGAAACCCTACGCTGGCACGGGGCGATGAAGGTGGTTGAGCTGCCGTCCGTAACGTACGCTTAGCTTGTCCCTTCCGACCTATCAGTTTCAAACTTGCGACCTCTTTAGAGTTGGCGCACCATATGCGCAACTTAGCAACCACGTAAATTGGCAAGTACTTTGGCGAAGTTAATCGTGCTTGGGCGAGAGTAGTACTAGGATGGGTGACCTCCTGGGAAGTCCTCATGTTGCAACCCTTTTTTGTTGGTTTTTTCTTTTTTAACAGCTCTCATCTTTCTTGTTTCATTTGTTATGGGCATTGGATGAGAGCTAACTAAGACGAGGAAAAAGCGTCCAAATCAGGCCTTCCGGGCATGTTCACTCGAAATTACAAAAATTCCCTTATAAATGCCTCCTGGACCTGAGAACCAGTTCAGAGGCTCTTTTTTATAGCAAGTCACGGAAGAAACCCCATGCCTGCGCGGAGCGGTGAAGGTGGTTGGGCTACCGTCCGTAACGCATGGTTAGCTCGTCGCCTTTGAGCTATCAGTCACAAACTTGTGAACTGTTTAGAATTGGCGCGCTACATGTGCGACTTAGCGGCCGCTTGCAGTCAATAAAACATTTGTTCCGCAGGAATCCAGTTGGCGCGACCATACCAGCGCTAATGCACCGGATCTCATCCTAATTCTGCAGTTAAGCGTGCTTGCGCGAGGGAAGTACTAGGATGGATGACCTCTTGGAAACTCCTCATGTTGCCCCCCTTTTTTGTTGTTTTTCTAATTTTTTAACAACTCCGATCTTTCTTGTTTCATTTTTTGTTGGCATCGGATGAGACCTGACCAACATGAGGAAAAAGCATCAAAATCTGGCCTTCCGACCATGTTCCCTTGAAATTACAAAAATGCTCGGATAAACGCCTCCCGGCCCTGAAAACCAGTTCAAAGGACCTTTTTAAGAGTAACACACAGACAAAGGCCTAGGCTGGCACCGGGCGATTAAGGTGGTCGAGCTACCGTCCTGTGACGCACGCTTAGCTTATATCTTCCGAGCTGTCAGTTACATACTTGCGACCTCTTTAGAACTGGCGCGTAGTATGCACGACCTAGCGGCCGCGTACGCTCAATAAAACATTTCTTCCGCAAGAATCCAATGGGTGCTATCATAATAGCGCTAATGATTTAGATCCCATTAGAACTCCGCAGTTAAGCACGCATGTGTGAGAGTGGTACTAGGATGGGTGACCCCCTGCGAAGTCCTCGTGTTGCACCCCTTTTTTGTTGCTTTTTTTTTCTTTTTTAACCGCTCCTATCTTTCTTGTTTCATTTTTTTTTGGCGTTGGATGAGACTTGACCAAGACGAGGAAAAAGCATCCAAATCAGGCCTTACTCGAAATTACCAAAATGCCCTTATAAACACCTATTGGCCCTGAAAACAGTTTAGAGGCACTTTTTAGAGCAACACACGGACGAAACCCCACGCTAGCATGAGGTGGTGAAGCTTGTTAAGCTACCGTCCATAACGCACGTCGCTTCCGACCTGTCAGTTATGAACTTGCAACCTCTTTAAAGCTGGCACGCCGTACGCGCAACTTAACTACCGTGTACACTCGATTAAACATTTGTTTCACAAGAATCCATTGGGTCCGATCATAACAGCGCTAATGCTCTGGATCCCATTAGAACTCCGCAGTTAAGCATGCTAGGGTGAGAGTAGTACTGGGATGGGCGACCTCCTGGGAAGTCTCGTCTTGTACCCCTTTTTTGTTGTTTTTTTTTTCTTTTTTAACAGCTCTAATCTTTCTTGTTTCTTTTGTTGTAGGCGTTGGATGAGAGCTGACCAAGGCGAGGAGAAAGCATCCAAATCTAGGCTTCCGGCCATGCTTACTAGAAATTACAAAAATGCCCTTATAAATGCCTCCTAGCCCTTAAAACCAGTTAGAGGCCCTTTTTAAGAGCACACATGGACAATACCCCATGCTGGCATGGGCCAGTCATGGTGGTCGAGCTACTGTCCTATGACGCACGCTTAACTCGTCGCTTTTGAATTGTCAGTTATGAAGTTGCGACCTCTTTAGAACTAGTGCGCCGTATGCACAACTTAGCGGCCGTGTGCACTCGATAAAACATTTGTTCTACAAGAATCCAAAATGGGTGCCATCATAAAAGCACTGATGCTCTGGATCGCATCAGACCTCCGCAGTTAAGCTCGCTTGGGCGAGAGTAGTACTAGGATAAGTTACCTCCTGGGAAGTCCTCGTGCGACCCCTTTTTTGTTGGTTTTTTTTTCTTTTTTCACAGCTCCGATCTTTCTTGTTTCATTTTTCTTTGCATGTTGGATGAGACTTGACCAAGACGAGGAAAAAGCATCCAAATAAGGCCTCCCGCCCATGTTCACTCAAAATTACCAAAATGCCCTTATAAACCCGTCTTGGCCCTGAAAACCAGTTCAGAGGCCCTTTTTAGAGCAACACACGGACGAAAATTGATGATGGCACAAGGCGGTGAAGGTGGTCGGGCTACCATCTGTAACGTATGCTTAGCTAATCACTTCTGACCTGTCAGTCACAGACTTGCGACGTCTTTAGAACTTGCGCGTTGTCTGCACGACTTAGCGACCCGGTACACTCAATAAAACATTCGTTCCACAAGAATCCAATGGGTGCGATCATACCAGCATTAATGCACCGGATCCCATCAGAACTCCACAGTTAAGTGTGCTTGGGTAAGAGTAGTACTAGGATGTGTGACCTCCTGTGAAGTCCTCGTGTTGCACCCCCTTTTTGTTGTTTTTTTTTTCTTTTTTAATAACTCCGATCTTTCTTGGTTAATTTGTTGTAGGCGTTGGATGAGACCTGACCAAGACGAGGAAAAAGCATCGGAATCAGGCCTTCCGGCCATGTTCACTCGAAATTACCAAAATGTCGTTATAAACGAATCTTGGCCCTAAAAACCAATTCAAAGGCCCTTTTTAGAGCAACACACGGACGAAGCCCCATGCTAGCATGGGGCGGTGAAGGTGGTGGAGCTACCGTCCGTAACGCACACTTAGCTCGTCTTTTCCGACCTGTCAGTTACGAACTTGCGACCTCTTTAGATCTGGTGCGCCGTATGCGCGACCGCTACTCAATAAAGCATTTGTTTTGCAAGAATCCAACGGGTGCGATCATAGCAGCACAAATGAGCCGGATCCCATCAGAACTCCACAGTTAAGCGTGGTTGGTTGAGAGTAGTAGTCGGATGGATGACCTCCTGTGAAGTCCTCCTGTTACACACCTTTTTTGTTGTTTTTGTCTTTTTTAACCACTCTGGCCTTTCCTGTTTCATTTGTTGTGGGCGTTGGTTGAGACCTGACCAAGGCCAGGAAAAAGCATCCAAATCAGGCCTTCCAGCCATGTTCACCCGAAATTACAAAAATGCCCTTATAAACACTTTCTGTCCCTAAAAAACAGTTCAAAGGCCCTTTTTTAAAGCAACACACGGACGAAACCCAATGGTGGCACGAGGCGGTGAAGGTGGTCAAGCTACCATCCGTAACGGACGTTTAGCTTGTCACTTATGAGTTGTCAGCTATGAAATTTCAACCCCTTTAGAACTGGCGCGTTGTATGCGTGACTTAGCGCCGGCATACACTCAATAAAGCATTTGTTTTGCAAGAATCGAATGGGTGCAATCATAATAGCACTAATGCACCGGGTCCCATCAGAACTCCACAGTTAAGCGTGCTTGGGCGAGAGTAGTACGGGGATGGGTGATCACCTAGGAAGTCCTCGAGTTACACCCCTTTTTTATTTTTTTTTCTTGTTTAACAGCTTCGAACTTTTCTGTGTCATTTTTTGTAGGCGTTGGATGAGACCTGACCAAGACGAGGAAAAACTATCCAAGTCAGGCCTTTCGGCCATGTTCACTCAAAATTTCCGAAATGCCCATGTAATCGCCTCCTAACCTTAAAAACCTATTCAGAGGCCCTTTTTAGGAGCAACACACGGGCGAAACCCCATGCTGGCATGGGGCGGTGAAGGTGGTCGAGCTACCATCCTTTGACTCACGCTTAGCTCGGCCCTTTCAAATTGTCAGTTATGAACTTGCTACCTCTTCAGAACTGGCCCGTTGTATGTATGACTACGCCCTCATACACTCGATAAAACATTTGTTTTGCAAGAATCCAATGGGTGCAATAATAATAGCACTAATGCTCCGGATGCCACCAGAACTTCGCAGATAAGCTTGCTTGGTCGAGAGCAGTAATAGGATGGGAGACCTCCTCGAAAGTCCTCATGTTGCACCCGTTTTTTGTTGTTTTCTTCCTTTTTAACAGCTTCGGTCTTTCTTTTTTCATTTGTTATGCGCGTTGGATGAGATGTCACCAAGACAATGAAAAAGCATCCGAATCAGGCATTTCGGCCATGTTCACTCAAAATTGCCAAAATGCCCTTATGAACGCCTCATGGCTCTTAAAACCAGTTTAGAGGCCCTTTTTAGAGCAACACACGGATGAAACGCTATGCTGGCACGGGGTGGTGAAGGTGGTTAAGCTACCATCCGCAATGCATGCTTAGCTCGTCGCTTTCGACCTGTCAGATGCAAAGTTGCGGCTTCTTTAGAACTAGCGCGCTGTCTGCATGATTTAGCGGCCGTGTACACTCAATAAAACATTTGTTCCGCAAGACTCTGCAGTTAAGCGTAGTACTAGGATGGGTGACCTCCTTGGAAGTCCTCATGTTGCACCCCTTTTTTGTTTTTTTTCTTTTTTAATAGCTCTGATCTTTCTTGTTTCATTTGTTGTGGGCGTTGGATTAGACCTGACCGAGACGAGGAAAAAGCATCCAAATCAGGTTTTCTGCCCATGTTCACTCAAAATTACCAAAATACCCTTATAAATGCCTCCAGGCCCTAAAAACCAGTCTAGAGGCCCTTTTTTAGAGTAGCACAAGGAGGAAACCGCATGCTGACATGGGGCGGTGAAGGTGGTCGAGCTACCGTCGTAACGCACGCTTAGCTCCTCACTTCCGACCTATTAGTTTCGAACTCGCGGCCTCTTTAGACCTGGAGGTCTGTATGCGCGACTTAGCAGCGACGTACACTCAATAAAGCACTTGGTCCGGAAGAATTCAATGGGTGCGATCATACTAGTACTAATGCGCCGGATCCCATCAGAACTCCGTAGTTAACCGTGCTAGGCTGAGAGTAGTACTAGGATGGGTGACCTCCTAGGAAGTCCTCGTGTTATACCCCGTTTTGGTTGTTTTTGCTTTTTTAACAGCTCCAATCTTTCTTGTGTCATTTGTTGTGGGCGTTGGATGAGACCTGACCAAGACGAGGAAAAAGAATCCAAATCAGGCCTTCCGGCCATGCTTCACTCGAAATTGCCAAAATACCCTTGTAAACGCCTCCTGGCCCTAAAAACCAGTTCAGAGGTCCTTTTTTAGAGCAACACACGGACGAAACCCCATGCTGGGACGGGGCGGTGAGGGTGGTCGAGCTATCGTCCGTAACACAGGCTTAACTTGTCACTACTGAGCTGTCACTTAGAAACCTATGACGTCTTTAGAGCTGGCGCGCTGTGTGCGTGACTTAGCGGCCACGTATACTCAATTAAACATATATTTCGCAAAAATCCAAAGGGTTCGATCATACTAGCACTAATGCACCGGATCTCATTAGAACTCGGCAGTTAAGCGCGCTTGGGTGAGAGTAGTACTAGGATGGGTGACCTCTTGGGAAGTACTTGTGTTTCACCCTTTTTTTGTTGTTTTTTCCTTTTTTAACAGTTCTGATCTTTCTTGTTTCATTTGTTGTGGGAGTTGGATGAGACCTAACCAAGACAAGAAAAAAGGATCCAAATCGGGCCTTCCCGCCATATCCACTCGAAATGACCAAAATGCCCTTATAAACCCCCGTGGCTTGAAAACCATTTTAGAGGCCCCTTTTTAGAGCAACACATGGACAAAACCCCATGCTGGCACGGGGGGTGAAGGTGGCCGAGCTACCGTCTGTAACGCACGCTTAGCTTGTCGCTTCCGAGCTGTCAGTTACGAATTTGCGGCCTTTTTAGAACTGGCGCGTTGCATGCACCACTTATCGGCCTCGTACACTCAATAAAACATTTGTTCCGTAGGAATCCAATGGGTGCGATCAAACCAGCACTAACGCACCGAATCCCATTAGAACTTTGTAGTTAAACGTGCTTGGGCGAGAGTAGTACTAGGATGGGTGACCTCTTGCGAAGTCCTCGTGTTGCACCCATTTTTTGTTGTTTTTTTCTTTTTTAACAGCTCTGATCTTTCTTTTTCATTTGTTGTAGGCCTTTGTTGACACCTGACCAAGGCGAGGAAAAAGCATCCAAATCAGGCCTTCTGCCCATGTTCACTCCAAATTACCAAAATGCCCTCATAAACGCCTCCTGGCCCTAAAAATCAATTCAGAGGCCCTTTTTATAGCAAGACATGGAGAAAACCCGATGATGGCACGGGGCGATGAAGGTGGTCGAGCTACCGTCCATAACGCACGCTGAGCTCATCTCTTCCGACCTGTCAGTTACAAACTTGCGACCTCTTTAGAGCAGGAGCGCCGTATGCACGACTTAGCGGTTGCGTAGACTAAATAAAGCACTTGTTCCGCAAGAATCCAACAGGTGTGATCATATCGGAACTAATGTACGAGATCCCATCAGAACTCCATAGTTAAGCGTGCTTGGGCAAGAGTTGTACTAGGATGGGTGACCTCTTGGGAAGCCCTCGTGTTGTACCCCTTTTTTGTTGTTTTTTTCTTTCTTAACAACTCTGATCTTTCTTGTTTCATTTGTTGTGGGTGTTGGATGAGACTTGACCCAGACGAGGAAAAAACATCCAAATTAGGCCTTTCAGCCATGTTCACTCTAAATTACCAAAATGCCCTTATAAACGCCTCTTGGCCTTGAAAACCAGGTCAGAGGCTCCTTTTTAGAGCAACACATGGATGATACACCATGCCGGCACGGGGTGGTGAAGGTGGTCGAGCTACCGTCCGTAGCGCATGCTTAGCTCGTCGCTTCCGAGCTGTCAGTTACAAACTTGCGACCTCTTAGAACAAGCACGCCGTATGCATGACTTAGCGGCCACTTACACTCAATAAATCATTTGTTCCGCAAGAATGCAAAGGGTGCGATCATGCCAACACTAATACACCGGATCTCGTCAGAACTCCGCAAATAAGCATGCTTGGACGAGAGTAGTGCTAGGATGGGCGACCACTTGGGAAGTCCTTGTGTTGCACCCCTTTCTTTGTTTTTTTTTCTTTTTTAACAGCTCCGATCTTTCTTGTTTCGTTTGTTGTGGGCGTTGGATGAGACCTGACCAAGACGAGGAAAACCCATCCAAATCAAGCCTTTCGGCCACGCTCACTCCTCCTGGCCCGGAGAACCAGTTCAGAGGCCCTTTTTCAGAGCAACACATCGGCAAAACCCCATGCTAGCACGGGCGGTGAAGGTGGTCGAGCTATCGCCCGTAACGCATGTTTATCTTGTCTGTTCCAACATGTTAGTGACGAACTTGCGACCTCTTTAGAGCTGGCACTCCGTATGCGCCACTTGGGCGTCGCGTACACTCAATAAAGTATTTGTTTCGTAAGAATCCAACGACTGCGATCATACCAGCACTAATGCATCAGATCCCATCAGAACTTTGCAGTTAAGCGTGCTTGGTCGAGAGTAGTAGTAGGATGGGTGACCTTCTAAGAAGTCGTCGTGCTGCACCCCTTTTTCGTTGCTTTTTCTTTTTCAATAGCTCTGATCTTTCTTGTTTCATTTGTTGTGGGTGTTGGATGAGACCTGACCAAGATGAGGAAAAAGCATCCAAATCAGGTCTTCCGGCCGTGTTCACTCGAAATTACCAAATGGCCCTCATAAACTCCTCCTGGGCCTCAAAACCAGTTTAGAGGCCCTGTTTTAGAGCAACACAAGGACGAAACCGCATGCTGGCACGGGGCAGTGAAGGTGGTCGAGCTACCGTATGTAACGCACGCTTAGCTCGTCGCTTCCGAGCTTTCAGTCGTGAATTTGCGACCTCTTTAGAGCTGACGCGCTGTGTGCGCGATTTAGCGGCCGCGTACACTCAAGAAAGCATTTGTTCCACAAGTTAGTATAGACAGCTTCACTATCTTGGATCAGAACTGTTCTGTGAAAAATAAAATTAAAAAGAATAAAAAAAAAGAAGTGAAAAGTCAAAATAATAGTAGAACCGCTAGTGAGTTTTGAGAAAACTTACAAACCATATCACTTTTTGAAGCATATTATGCGGATAGGGATAACCAAATGGACACCGAAGGGGCATTTCATTTGGTTTCAAAAAGGTTTTCGGAAGGCCCCCGAGCAATCCCTAGTGTGGGGACCATCTTGACTTATTAGTCTCAAATCGATTATCCAAATTCGCGGTTGATGGTATAGTGATGTAATATGGTGCATCACATCACCACTTGCCATCACTAATGGCCTCTATCATTCAATCTAGAAAACGAAAAAGTCAATCACACTATCACATGATCATCGACTAGATTAGTATAAATAATATTAAATCACATAGAAAGATGCAACTTTTAGTCAAATACGAACAAAAGTAAAGTATATAAATTACAAGGGGTGGGGTTTACCTAAGGATCACATCTTTCGCAATGGTGAAATCAGAATAATAATGAAAACAGCTCAAGTAGAAAGTTAGGAGAAAGATAGAATTTTTCCCTTAGGACAAACCACCTGATTTCTCTAAGGAACCCAACAAAGCGATTAATCCTCAATGCATTTAATTGGAGGCTCGAGATTCGACCTCTCAAATTTGTAGAAGCTCCTCACAATTTTTCAACTCCCGAAATGAGAATCTCTAATGTCTATATAACTCCAACTTAATGCTGATTTTTTTTTCTTTTTCCTTTTTTCCATCCCCTAACCCCTGGGGCAACCCCCTTTTATAGTGGATGAATAGACTAACCTAGCCTAGGAAAAGGAGACCAACCCCTATTCTTATTAGACTTAATCTTCACTAATTCAACAAGGAATTTCACTTGACTAGGCGAGATAGGCTAATAAGCCATGGATTAGGATTATGATTAATTAAAACTGATTCGAACTTATAATGAGGTAAACATATGAATCGGGCTGGGTTCCCCATATGTGAACTGGCTTGTTCGCCAGCCGATCGGGCCTATTCACTCATGCGCTCCCACCTAATTGGTCTTTAGTTTTCTTATTTAGACTCTTATTTTGTTAATAAATTTGTTGGGCCCTTAAATGCATAGTTGGGATATTATTCTCATCATTAGGAAAATAAAAAATACATATGCCATTTTTTAGGTGTGTGCAATGTTACGAATAGTCAAAGTCTTGACAACACCATCATGGATCCTTGTCTACTCTGTACCAATCCCAACAACATTGCATCGGGTATAATTGCCCATAAGGACAACACCAGAATCAAGAGTCTCAAATGTTGAAAATTAGTCCCTATGAGGTCACATATGATATATACAACCAAAATCCAAAACCCATTTAGTGGAGTTCCTTTTTTCAGAGGTAGTAGTAAGTACACATCACCATCAGACCGAGACTCAGGAAAGTCAGCTTTATTAGTTTTCTAAGGTTATTTGTTCTTTTCTTCTATCTCTTCTTTCTTTTTGTAGCAATAGGATGCCCTGGCTTCTTAAAAAAATGACAGGTTTCGTTGGTTTTACGCCCCCTAGATTTTGATATGAAAATTTTCTTACTATTATTCCCCTTTTTAGAGGATCTACCCCTTATAACAAGTCTTCAAGTTTATCATCAGGACACACTTCAATATCAAATTGTTCTTTGGACGACAAGTTAGACTTGACATCCTCAAATGACATAGTCTCATTGTTACTAACATAATTGCTTTCAAGTGCTTATAGGAGACAACCAACAAAATATCCTTATCTTTATCTTCAATTTTAACATCAAGGTTTTCTAGATCAATCAAAATAGAATTAAACTCTTTAAGGTGAGCTTATACAGGAGTATCTTCGGCCATCCAAATTGTGTATAGCCCCTCCTTGAGACAAATTTTACTGGTGAGAAATTTCATCATGTAGAGGTTCTTCAACCTGATCGACAAGTTTGTAGTAATAGTATTGTCAATCACCTCATGAAGAACTTGACGTATCAAACACAACTGAATTGTGAAAAGTGCCTTCTCATCAAGTTCCTCCTGCTGCTCATTCATAATTGATACAAGCTTCTTAGCCTTCCCCTACAAGGGCCTTCTTCAACCTGTTCTGTATAAGAACAATCATCTGAACCTTCTAGATGCTGAAGTTAATCTTGCCATCAAACTTTTGAATATCAAACTTAGTGATTGTTGGCATCCTCCAACCTGATGCTTTGACACCACTTGTCAGGAATAAACGAGCAACATATAGCAGAAGCGAGAAAGGACGTAACTTTGATAAATAGAAAATAAAATTAGGAAAATAATAAATCAATGACACCCAAAATTACGTGGAAAACCCAAATCGAGAAAAACCACAAGCGACAATAAGCCAAAGAAAATCCACTATAATAGGGAGTGAGCACAAACGATCAACAATAAAGACTGAAAAGAGAACAACACGAGAATAAAATTCTCACATCAAAACTGTCTCAACCTAGGCTAGAATAGTGGAATAGATTGGAGAATATTTGTGTAGAAACTAAAGCTTTCTGATGCCTCTAAAAAAACCCACAAAGACCCCTTTAAATAAGATGGCTGAATAACATCCAAAAAACCCCTAGAAAAGATCTTGGTCATTGATCTTTCCCTGACCTCCAAGCATACACCTCATAAGAAATGAAAATAGAGTTAGCATGAAATTGTAGGCCACACCCAACAAGATCTACTTATTTATACAATTAAAACAAATATTTGCATGCAGTATGAGCAAAGCGGTTGAGATAATGTAGCCTCTTCTGTTGAATGCTACATGAAACAACATCGCATTAAGAATGAGAAATAAGCATATGAAGTGCTAGAAAAGCAATTGGAAGATGCTTGGTAAGAAGTAAACCAGGCATTGCTTCGACCATATAAGATCCTAAAGCCTTGTTTGATGGGCCTCTTCACTTTGCTTAAAATGGCGAATGTATGCCCATACTCCCTAATTACTTTGTTAGCTTAATTTAATTATTTAATATCTTGGTTGTAGCGCAAGTCTAAACAACTGGAGGAATCTTTAAGAGTACTTTATCTCCCACTTAAAAACTCTAATGATCTCCTTCTTTTATTAGCCTAACTCTTTTCTCAGCTTCACGCAACTTTAATGAGTTCCTAATTCTATCTTACCATCTTAGTGGTTGCTTGGATTAACTCTGACCCTATTATCAATGCTTCATCCAACTCACTTCAATACAACTAGGTACCATTTGAGATAATGCTCTTGTTAAAAGTGGCCTCATTTTGTGTTCTTAATTGTATTACACACCCAATGAGAAATAAACTATTGGCTATGTCCTAAGATTTGGTATCATCCTGCAGCTTGAGTCTATAACCCCTTTTTGGGTTAGCATTGAAGGGATACTTTGTATTCGGTCTTATAACTCTGACATGTTTATTTACATAAGTTTACCTCACCAGACTAGTCAAAGGTATACTGGGTCTAAATCTGTCATTAAAAGTGAACATAATAAAGGTATACTGGATCTAAATACGAGAGGATTATCATGGGATGGCTAGAATAAAGATAGCTATGAGTGTATCAAAATTCCAAAAATAGAAGACCACAAGAATCATGGGTTGCAAGTATGGATCATAAGTGAAATCAATAGATATTCGACACTTCTTGAGTCATATCAATGTCAAAGATGAGTGTTCCACACTATCTCACTCAGGATGGGTAGTTAGAAGGTTGAGTTATAGATCAAATTATGTTGTTTATCAAATAAGAAAAGATAAGAGTATCTAGAATGGGTAGGCCAGATTTTTCACTTAGTTTAATACTTTTCTTAAAAAAAAGCTCTCATCCCTCAATCAAGCTATTTAGACCACTGCATGAATGGAATTGAGTTGTGGTTATTTGAGCCCTACAAGGAATAAGAGTGCGGAAAGAGTTCGACCCACCTTAGAAGAGAAAGGTGGTTCGGTTACATTTGCGTTCAGCCGTTGAGCTACAAACAAAATAGTAGCTATGGAATTTCGATAAAGTGACCGACTAGCCACAATCATAATGATAAGGGCGATAGACGAATTTAGCTAAGTTGAGTGTAGAACAATCAATATGAAGCAAATTCAAGTAACCTAACAAGATTGGATAGAGAAGGGTCAAGTTCATTTATGAGGAGTGAAATTTAGAAACAAGAAGAATGGTGGGGTTACACCAATCAACATTCACCCACACTAAAGAGAGCTTAATTACATTTATAATTCAAAACAAACTATACGAGCTTACCAACACGAGTAAACAGGGTGCAGGATATATGTATAAATATGCTTTCTGCATAATAAAGAATAAGAGGATGAAAATCAAAAGCACCAAAATTTTGAACACCCTAAAAATCGAATAAAAATGTATTCCATATTTAGCAACCACAGTCATAGTGAGTAATGCTACATAGAAGGTACGAGCACTCTTGAGAATCCACAAAAACTCCAAAGGTTTGAAATGAAAGGGGAAATTAAATAACATCATAAAAAAGCAACATTTTAAAATATGGCAAATCACACAAATACGAGAAATTTTAGAAGGAAGAGCATTATTGCGGATGTTTGTTAAGATCTTTTGAGCAAATGTTCTAGATCAAGAAGAGATAGAATAGCAAAGAGGTGATGTTAGTAAACAAACTAAGGTGAATGAGGGAGAAATAAATAATTGACTGAAAGTAATGACAATATTACCGATCGATATGAGATTTTAATGGAACGAATAGATGGCAGATTATGAGGTAATGGGTGAAGAAAATGGCACTATGAAGGCAGATAGAATGAAAATAACCATAAGCAGAAACAATCCAAAAATGGAGGGCAGCAAGAGTCAAATAGTTCCATACCTTACTTACATAGGAACAAAACATTTGACATTAATCTGAAAGGCAGACGAACAGTAAAAATCGACCATTTATGTGTTGATTAAGTGTTAAGGCAAGTTGAATATTGTTATTTGCAAAGAATAGTGTATACAAGGTAATAAACCTAGAGTCAGACTGTGAAATTATTCATTTGCTAAAATTGGAATGTAAATACGTAAAACAGGGCTTTAACAAAGGTACCTTTCATTATTTATGTAGGAATCCACATGCAGATTTATGTGATTACAAGAAGAAAAAGTCATCATGGTTCCTAACTTAACCCCGGGGATTAGGAGGGTAAAATAAAAGTCAAGATTATAAAGTTGATTGGAGAACTTGCAGCAGCACAAATAGGGATGCAAGTTATAAAGAACAAAGTGATCTTATGTTCAAGGTGTGGCCTTAAAAGTTCCTCATGAAGATATATAATTAGCAACCCTAGAAAGGCCTAGGAAATGAGTTTGAAGCATCATGAATAGGGTAAAACTTTACTTATCAGTACCCTTAATTTGCATTCACTTATCTGAAATAGGGACATCCTTCTAAATGTAACGAATTCGAGAATAGAGATAGAAACAAAATAGCAAGAATCAAAGTCCGTTATAAGTAAGAAGGATTAAGTTATTAATAAAAGGATGATTGCAAGAAGTCAGCTGAGCACAGATAATTAGTGAAAGCAAAGGGGCACATCTCATCTTAGTGATGGGAATTCTACATAAAGACTAATGCCATGAGATGATTCAACAATGGGAAAGATACACAATCAAGTATTGTAAAGGCGATCAAACAATTTTTATATGGCGAAGGGGGTTAGCATGATTCAAAAGGAAGTACAGGTTAAATTATTTTATGCATAATACAAGTATGGCTATCTCTGGGCTACACGTAGAGATTAAGGATTCCCAACAAGGACTTACAAGGAAGGTCCATTGTTAACTGGCCAAAGGTCGCTATAGATTTTTTTATATCAATCCAGGTATTCATGCAGCTAGGTTACATTGGTTTAATTGATTGAAAAGAAAGTCACCTTGGTTTTTAACCTTTATGTGGACACTTCCTATGTCTTGTTGCCCTATTATCCCCAGTTGTTGTACCTAGGACTGTGTGTCGGTGATACCCTGTTGAATTCAACCTCTCAATCTTATAAAGTCAGTAGTAATAATCCTATAGGATCCATGCAACATTTACGTGGGTCACCACTCCTAGTTCCTTAGTAGCAAGAGCTATGGTGCCTAAAAATCAAGTGCCCTAAGTTCAACCTATAAAGCCATTGTACTATAGTATACGTCTCCATATATTACCGATTCGCTAAATCTCATCCATGAACCTTTTTCCTATGGTTCCAACTATGTACATATATAGCACATCCTCGAGCCTTTTTCCTATGGCTCCAACTGTGTAAATAATTGTTTCCCACAAAATGAACATGCTTAAAGTTGTGATATGCCACTATTGCTTCTTTGATGAATCCAACATTTGAGTGTCTTCTCTTTTCACTATCTCTTTGTTTTTCTTTTCTTTCTTTTTCTCTTTTTTTCCTCCTTTGTTAACCCCATAGAGTGCTTATCGAATCACCTCATAGACTACAAAAGAGAATTTTCTCTAGTTCAATTTTTTTTTCTCCATAATTTAATGAGTATAGCTCAACCAACAACACCCATCACCTAATCGACCAAAATCAGATAAGAAATTATTTATACCATTTCCTTAGAATATCTTACGAATAGGTTGGCACCAAGATCAATGTTTATTGATTTTCATGTGCATTTGAGGTTTGTTTTAGCCTCATGAGAAGCGTGGATGTTATAGGCTCAATCACATCATTCATTCTCAAACCTCTGAAGAATTTTTTTTAAAAAAAATTTCACTACCTAGTATCGCCTAGATTGAGACATATTCATTGGTACAACCTAAGTCAATGGCCTAAAGTTGGATTGCCAACCAACAACCCACATCTAAATATCCTTCACCTTCTCATTACCTACTTAAGTTCACATAATGTAGAAAGCCATTTAGTGACAACACTTCCTTGGCATGACACCTTATCTTGCCACTTACAACCCATATAATATCAAGTAGCATACCATAAACTACTGCTTTGTCAACATTAGATTCATTTCAGTAAATTATTATTACAAATCACCCATGACAGTGTGATAGGCCTCAGACATATACACCATTGCAATGGCTATTCATATTGGTTCAACACGTAGATTTTGTAACATATTGCATCTCCCCTGTCTAGAAAGTCAGATGTAATTTTGCACTACATTAATCACAAAAGGATTTACGAATGGCATTCTCGTGTCATGTCTTAACAACACCATTCCCAAACATTAAGCATATATATTGAATCTTAATGAAACCTCTAGATTAAAGTCATCCTCATAACATTAATGGGCAACCCTAAATCTTACAAAATTATCACTATGAGCAATACGTACATCAAGATAAGATCAGTTGAATGCTTCCTTGTTGTACTTTGCTAATGATCGAGTCTCGAGACCTAAATATGTCATTGGCCCTAATACCAAAGGCTGAGGCCTACTAAAGCATCTTCATTATGCACTCACTCACCTAAACTCATCATCAACAACTCATTTAACTAGTCTAACACAACTTATAAACACCCTATAGTTCACAGTGGCCCTTAACCTAGGTTTGATACCATAATTGTGACCACCACAATCCCTAATTACGTAATGTGCTTACTTTGATTATTTAATATCTTGGTTGCAGTGGAAGTCTCAATAACTGGAGGCATTATCACTTTTAGGAGTTGGACAAGGCTGTATAGCAACTACATCGCCTTAACTAAAGCACTTTCATATTTAACAAACCTATTAAGCTGAAAGCATATAAGACAGTTTTGAACTACAATTTAACTTTAGCATAACTAGAATCTAACTAGATTGGGTGTCTCCTAATACTCCATATTAGGAATGCTTATTCAAAATATAGCCTAACATGACCTTCAAGCTCTATCAAGTCTTCAACCCATCCCAGAATCCACTATGAGCATCTAATAAAGTCAAACTGTAAAAGTCACAAGCATGTCTTCCAATTCTTATTTCCTTCGGCTTTCCAAGTACAAGGTTTCCTACTTATTCCTCAACTCAAATGGAAAACACAAAAATATTTCGAAAAATGAGTTGAAGTCCAGTACGATTATTGCTTGTACTCTTCTAAAATTCACATGTTTCTTGTAATTACACAATCACATGCAATACTCATGCAATGAATCAGTTTGAACAATATTTGGTCACCTAATTAAGTGGCCCCCATTAGTCATCACACATCATGGCTTACACCCTTCAGTTCACCTATGCAGCCTCAACTCAAACTTTCCAATCGACTTGGGAAGTGTAGACCTCTCTCAACGATCACTCAGATGTCAATAGGGGTTCCACTTCCACATAATAACCGACAAAGTAGCTTTACTTATATTCTTTCCCTCTCATGTTTTCGAACTAAAATGAATTGAAAAACGGGCGCCTGACTAAATTGTTCTAAAAGTTCATTTTACAGTATAGGGATAAACATACTGGGCTTGGCTCATTTTTTGAAATATTTTTGTGTTTTCTATTTTAAGTGATGAATAAGTGGGAAAACCTATCCGTAGCAAGTCAAAAGAAGTAAGAAGTGGAAGAAAGGTTTGTGACTTTTGCAGTTTGATGCCATTATATGCTCACAGTGGATTTTGGCATATCTTGAAGACTTGACAAAGCTTGAATGTCATGTTGGGTTATATTTTGAATAAGCATGATCTAATATGGAGTATTAGGAGAGACTTAATCTAGTTATATTATAGTTATACTACAAAGTCAAATTGTAGATTAAAGTTTTCTTTCATGCTTTCAACTTAATAAGACAAGTAAATGTAGCTTTCAACTTAATAAGACAAGTAAATGTAAAGTGCTTCAATTAAGGTGGTGTAGTTGTTATGCAGCCTTGTCGGACTTAGGAAGGCAGTAATGCCTCCAATTGTAATAGTCTGACCCTAGATTCTGGTTATTAATTTCATTTCATTCCCATCATTTCTTTTCACATTTCCATCTCTTTATTATTCTCATTTGGACATTTCTAACGGGACCCTTATTTTGCAATTCGGAGATTTCTTCTCGTCAATTTTGGAAATTGGGTTAGGCCTTGATATTTAAGAATTTAATGTTGAAAATCCTTTTTCATGGCATCACAACCATTTATTTCAAATTTTTTAAAAAAAAAAAATAAAAAAAAAATTCAGAAACGCGCTCGGTTTCCGTTTTTCGCTAAACCCGAGCCCGTTTAAAGCCGATTTCGATGCAACAAGACTTGACCTTTATTTGATTAACTAATCATCTTAATTAAGCCTAATCCAAGCATGACAACATTGCCTTTTCTACCTAAATTTGCAGCCAAGTAAATGGGATAGAAAAAGCCAAATTTTTCATTTTAACTCATTTTTCACCAAGTAAACTCAAGTCACTTTCTCTCTCCTATTTCTCTCCTCCTTCTCTCTATACTCACGGCAACACCTCCTCAGTAGCAGCATCACCATTTTCAGCCACCAAACAACCACCATACACCACCCCCAACCACCCCTCTTACACCCTCTAGCATCAAGGATCACTTTTAACCTCTTTTACTAGTGCAAAGTAAGTGTTCTTCCACCCCTATGCTGATTTTTTTTTGTTTGATCTTTGATTTTGTTGGGTTTTGTTCTTTGTTTTGGTTGTATTAATGGTGGATTAAGCTATTTTTGTGGTATTAAGAATCATCTTGTTGAGGGTTTATGGTGGGGTTGATTTTGGATGAAGTTAGGGTTAGGGTTTCATGTTGAGGTATGCAAGTTTCTTGTTCAAGTGATAATTATGGCTGGATTTCTCCATGTTTTTGCCTATCTCTTAATGTATTGAAGTTTAATATGGCTTTTATGATGTGTTGGAATGTTGTGATGGGATTCAAGTTGACCCAAAGTTAGGGTTTTGTCCATAAATGCATGGTTTGGACCAAAGTTGTGTTAACCTTGAGGTATGTGTTTATGTGCTTGGAAAGTAAGCTTTGTTGGATATATATATGAATTGAAGTTGAGTGTGGTGATGTCGTATGTGGTTGGGATGTACCAAAGTGTGTTATACACTCTTGAGAAAGAGTTTGAGTTGAGGTTTGGTGTTAAAAAGGGAATTATCAACTAAAAGAAGTGCTGCTGGAATTTTCAGTGAAACAGGACGAGCTTTGAAACAAAACTGGTAATGATCAGCTAGGCCAAAAATTCTGATTTTTTGTGGGTAGATAGGTCTGGATGTTAGCTTTAAAATGACTCTTGAATCGCCTTAATCCGAGGTCTGTGGAGGAAGTTATGGCTATTTTACTCGAACCTGTGCAGGGTGGACAGAATGGTTGTTTTTTTACCAAAACCCGACATGTTGCTGTTCTGACCCTATTTTATGAAACCTGTCATAGGAATCTGGTTATGTGCCCTTCAGGAAATTTTTAGAGGACTTCCTAAGCTATTTATATTGGGGTCTTACGTCTCGGTTGGAGGTCGGGAGTATAAGTTGTGGATTATTCATTCCGTACCTTGTCATAAACCCTACCCTCTAAACTCGTCGCCGTGCTTTACCTTAGCATTTTCATACTTTATTTAACTTTACCAGTTTCATAAGCCTTTTCTTTTAACTGATTCACACAAATTCTTTATAAGTCTTTTTCCATTTAAGAGTATTCATTGTACTAATTTTATGCCTGTAATGATTTTGAACAGCATCAAGGCCTAAGCTCTCATCCTCTCCATTTTAGTCATCTATTTAATCTGTGTACTAACTTTTAAAGACCCCAGGTACGTTCATTGACTGTATCTTTAGAAATCAGCACGTATTTATCGAAATTATAATGTTTTGATAAGTACATCAATGAATCAATTGAACCAGTGATTTATCACATAATTAGTGACCCCATCAGTTATCAGTTACAGGGCTTTGCCCTTCAGTTACCCGCGCGGCTTCAGGTCAGGTCTTCCGGTCGGCTTGGCAGGTGTACACCTATACATAGATCGTAACAGTTACTAAGGGGTGCACTAACAGATAATAATTGACAAGTTAGTTTTATATACATCTCATTCCCTATTTTAAAATCAAAATGAATTACAAAGCGGGCCCTCATACTTTCTTTCCCCATTGAATCTTTATCAGTACAGGGATGCACGTATTGAGCTTTGGCTCACAATTCAAAATGCTTTTATGTTTTGTTTTAGGAAAATGCTCAGTAAACCGCTCACAGGCGGGCAGGGAGGCGGAAGGTGATAATTAAATCAGGACCGTCCCTTTGATTGGTGGATAGAAGCGCTAAGACGTTTTCATGCCTTCTTGTGGTGTTTTTTTGGAGTCCCAGCTGTACATCTGAAATGCAATATGTATTTTAATGTTATATTTGTAAGCTTAAGCTGTGCTATGTTTGATGTAACCCTGGGATTTTGGAATCGATCCCGTGTTGTTATTAAAGGTTTCAAATGCTCGTGAATGACCTCTAAGGTTGTACTTTGATTCTATGGTTCAACTTTCATATTTTAGAAATGCCTTGTCCTTGCGGACGGCGGTAACGCCCATCCATGGAGTTCTTGATGTTCAGCCATAATTTATTTATTATTGGGGCGTTACACCAATCATCGAGACTTTCACTTCAACCAAGATATTAGATGATCACATTAAGCTAAGTAAGTAATTAGGGATTGGGGGGCATTACAACGAATGTCATGTACAAGGACAGAAACGATGGCCACACTCATGTTACTGATACCATCATGCACAGAGTTGTTTTAGTGCTTGTTCATCCTATTCCATAGTTTTAATTAGGCTTTTAATTCTTTGGTGCAAAAGAGGCAAAAACGTGGTCTAATTTGAGCCCATCTCTTGGTGTGTCATCCTAACATCTTACGGTTTGAATTTGTTGGTACCCATAAATTTCTATTACTTATGCTAATAAAGATTCAGAGCTTCATCACATAGATTTTGCCAATAGCATGTGTTCTCTAGCTGAGGTTTTTATTTCAGATTATGCAGTATCCTTGTAATTTTCTTAAAATGTATTCATAGCTTTCAATTTGTACTTGGATTTGAAAGTGAATTTCTCTTTGCAGTTATCATAATATTTATAGAGTTATCTAGCCTTCACAACAATATAATGGTTTGCTCCACATCTCTTAACTCTTGATGTTAAGAGGAAAAAAGAAAAATCTTTTGAAATTTTGAAATTTGAGTGTTTTTAGGTCTTTCGGTGCAAATGAGACAGAAAGCTTAACGTAGGCATAATTTAAACCAAATTTTTTGTTGGCAACCCTCAAAGTTCATATCACTATTCCAACTTTACAGCTATTGAGTATACTGTATGAAAGCTTGATGCTGAAAATATGTTGTCTAAGTGCTGAACATTTGGTATTTTTAAACATAAGATCACCTAAAAACAGGAGAGTGAGTAACACACTCTGTTATATTAATATAAGCAGAAAACTAGTAAATGGTTGCACAATTAAAAGCGACATAAATGTCTTGTACCTTAGCATTTTGTGCCTTTTCTTCATGAGGTGTTAAATTGGGGTACTGAACCTGGTTATAACCGGGTCCTACATTTTTAAGTTTCTCGGGGCTTTAAATTGGGATACCTTATCCTAAATTTTTAAAAGTGACAAGCAAGTCGGGGATAAATTGAAAGCTAAAAGGGCAAAGGGTAAAATTGGGGTAGTTGAGAGTTAGGCCTCGGTACAAAAGATGCATCACTTGAGGAATAAGGGTTTAATTTTTATATTTTTTCATCAAAATTCTTTAAATTTTGATCATGTACCAGGTACTGGGTCTATGTCCAAGTCCAAGATTTCTGGACCCGGTACTGGACTTGGTTATAACTGGGTCCCATATTTTAGAACCTCTCCTAGAACCAATCCAATTGAGTCAGGTCTGTACTCGCTGGATCCAAATTGGTTTTGGGTCCGGAAACGAGTACTCGATTTTTGTGCTCACCCCTATTTAAGTGTTATAGATGTTGCCTATAACATCCATTCTTTAGCCAAGGGTTTTAATTCAAATTATAGACTATCCTTGTAATTGTATTAAAATGTATTCATGGTTTGAATTTGGATTTGGATATGAACTCAAAATTCTCTTCCTATTTACCATAAAATTGCTAGCTATCTAGTCTCTGCCAACAATATAGTGGTTTACTCTATGTCTCTTAACTCTTGATGTTAAATGGGGAAAAAGGAAAAATCTTTTGAAACCTTCAAATTTGAATTACTTTGTGTTTTTTTTATCTTTTGGTGCAAATGAGATATAAAAGGTAAAAGTACGAAAAATTTAAACCCGACTTTATGGCAACAACTCTCAAAGTCCATATATCACTTGACAAAGGGTTAAATTGGGGTAGTTGAGAGTTGGGTCTCGGTACAAAAGATAGATCACTTGACGAATAAGGGTTTACTTTTCATATTTTTTCATCAAAATTCTTTAAATTTTGATCATGTACCATGTACTGGGTCTAGGTCTAGGTCCAAAATTCCTAGACCTGGTACTGGACTTGGTTATAACCGGGTCCTAAATTTTAGAACCGTTCCCAGAACCAATCTAATCGAGTCTAGGTCTATACCCGCTGGATCCAAACTAGTTTTGGGTCCAGAAATGAGTACCCAATTTTTTTGCTCATCCCTATTTAAGTGTTATAGATGTTGCCTATAACATCCATTCTCTAGCCAAGGGTTTTATTTCAAATTATAGATTATCCTTTTAATTATATTAAAATGTATTCATGGTTTGAATTTGGATTTGGATATGAACTCGAAATTCTCTTCCTATTTACCATAAAATCTCTAGCTATCTAGTCTCTGCCAACAATATAGTGGTTTACTTTATGCCTCCTAACTCTTGATGTTAAATGGGGAAAAAGGAAAAAACTTTTGAAACCTTGAAATTTGAATTACTTTGCGTTTTTTATCTTTTGGTGCAAATGAGATATAAAAGGTAAAAGTAGGAAAAATTTAAACCTAACTTTAGGGCAACAACTCTCAAAGTCCATATAAATGATCCTGACATTATGGTTGTTGATTGTACGTACAAAAGGTTTACATTGGAAATATGTTATATAAGTCCTTTAAATTTACTTTTTGCCATGTAAATTAGGTCGTCTAATAATAGGAGAGTGCGTTACACACTCCAATAATATAAGCAAGAGGTTAGGACAAATAATTATGAAAAGATGAGCATAGCATATACAGAAGTGTAGCGGGATGTGGATATTTAAAAAAATAAGTAAGATCAAAAAGACCAAAACAATGGGCACACAAGATCTCAAGGAACATACAAGCATAAAGAGATCAATAGAGAGAAACCTATCTTAAGGGGCTAATAAGCAACAACAAGAACGAGGAGATAACAACCTCATAACAAAACACTCTCGTAAAAACTCTTTAATATAAAAGTGGAATAGAAATGAGAGAAAGAATTCTAAAATTTCTGAATAGCTCAAGTAGTGCCAAGAGACCGAAAGGCACCTCATAGTGGGAGAAAAACCATTGCACAAATATTAGCAGAATTGGCCACACGAAAAACCGTACTGCAAATGCACAATAAATATGAGAAGAACCTAGTTGAAAATCTCACAATAAAGGAGGTGAAAACCAAAAGCTGAATCATAAGTCACCTAATCATGATCACAAAGAAGAGTCGAACAACTCCAAAGCGCCAGCCAATGAAAGTGAGACTCGAGGCCTGACAAGAGTGGTCAAGACCACGGTCAAGCTGTGGAACCTTGTAAGCATCAAAATATGCATGAGCAAATTGAAGAGTGGATGTTCAAAGGAAATGGTCAAAGCATGGGTTATAATTTATAGCTTCAGTTAAGGATAGCCTAATAGACTAAGACTGTAGTAAAACTTTAAGGCAAGCCAAATAGAATCTTAGGCAATTCTAGCCCAACACAAGAAAGTAATAAAAGATTGTAACATTTTTAAAAATGTCATAAATGTCTTATACCTTATATTGTTTTACCTTTTCTGAGGAGGCATTTTAAAATATAAGAGGATATAATAAAATGAGAAATATATAAAGATTTATAAATACTAGTGTGGCACCTTGACTGGCATTAGATTACCAAATACTTTGGAATCATTGCTAAGAGTTATGAAAATGGACAGTTACAGTGACATTAGAGGTATTCATTGTTCAATTCGGTTTGACTTCGATTTTTTGGAATCGATTAACTCGTTAAAGAAATGGATAGTTACAGTTACCAGTAGTAAATGATCAATATTTATCTGGGAAGTTCATCCTCAGGCACCCTGACATAGGCGACATTAATAAATCTAGGCCTGAGGTTTTTGGAGCGAATAATTTAGTACCTGGAAGTTTAATGACCGAATTTTTAAGTACCCTTCATATTTTCTTGATCCCCTAAACTTTTGGAATTTGTCTTTTTAACCACAATTCTTAAAGACCTACTTTTGAAAATTTTAATTTTGTGCATGTATAAATTCTCTCATAAGTACTACTTGAGACCTCTTTCAAATGGTGTTAGAGCTATTTGATAAAAAATAATCATGTTGATTAAGCTAATTAATAGTGTTTAATGCTTGAATCTTCATATACTTGCCATGCTCATAATTATTCACATATTGTTCTCTCACCAAAAGGAACCACTTCGTTAGTACCTCGATTAAACTATATCACTGATATAGTTTTAGAATTAAAAGTCAATTTAGCAAAAATTAAGATTGAAGTTAAGGAGATCAAGAATTAGTTTTCTGCAATCCATCTTTCTTTAATTAGAGCGATTAGACGTAGTGAAAAATCTAATTTAAGTATAAGTACTCCATTTCAGCAGAAATATCCTTTCCAAAACCCAAAAAATAAAAATTTATTTCTTTTGCATGGTAAAAAAATTCAAAAAGAAGTAGGAGAAAAATCAACTGAAAAATCATCTGAAAAGGCAGAGAAAGAAGAGGATGGAGTATAAATAGTATAATCTTGAAAAATTATAGAATATGTTTGATAAGAACAAAACCCAAAAGAATTAAACAAAATCATGATCGCAATAGTTCATAAACAAGATGTATTATCTGATGATAATGAAGTGATAAATAATGTCCAGTTAGAAGAAGAAATATATTAGCATTTGAACCTAATTAAACTAGAGGATCTTAATGCTGTATCTTTAGAAGAAATTAGAAGGAAACTAGATTAAAAAAAATATGGTAGAATGGTATTTGATGGTGAAGTCAATGAGATTGGAGAAGAACTTAACAGAGATAAAATCGAGTCCAGTCTAGTTAACAATGTTGCTCCTAAAACCTTCTAGAAGAAATACCCATTTTATGAGACCTAAGTACATTCCAGCAGGGCATACAACTAACTTTTCCTTTGGATTATTCTAAGGAAAATCACGACCTTGGAAGAAATTAGCCTTACCCCAATTAGTCAAACAAGATCCATCTTAAATATCAATGGAGCTCATAACAGAGAAGAAATATTTAAGCATTGAAAAAGAGGTATGAATAGTATCCTAAGCTTAAATACTACACGAACTGCTGAAAATTTCCTAAACTATATTAAACATAGTTTTTTTGGCATTGTACATGACTGGTATGACTTATTAGATGAGGAAGATAAAAATATATTAAGAATGATGAAAAAACCCACTGGTGTGTTCAAAAAAATTTGTAAGGAAATCGAAACTAAATTTTTTGGATCTAAACTTGATTTTGAAGAAAAAGCTAGGGAATGGCAAAGAAAGATTAATAATATAGAATTATGAGATATGAGATATCTGAAGAATTATATTGGTGAATTTAGTCAATATTATTACAAACTTGGGCATAATGAAACCAGTCATGGTATGTTTTATGACAAATTATCACATCTCATCCATTCTATAATCAATGAAAAATGCATTGCATGGTTTATGAAAATAGATGCCATTAATTCCCTTGGTACAAGAATATACCTAAGAAAATGGTGAATCATCAATATCTTGATCTCCAAAAATAAAAGAAAATCAAAATCAAAATCCAAATCCAATACACCAAAAATCCCACCACCAGGCGGGGTGTGGGGGGTTAGATGAGGTAGCATTACCCCTGAATTACAAAATTATAGAGAGATTGACTCTGATTGACCCAAGATTTAAAAATCGTAGACTACCTACTACTCCACAGAAATGGAGGAGAGGAAATTTAGAGAAGCATTTTGCTTCAATTTGTACAATCAAAACTGAAAAAATAGACCAAACTTCCCTTTTTAGGTATACAAATTTTGGAAAAAAAAAAACAAAAGAAAATAAAGAAATAATTTCTAGCATGTTGTGATAATCCCCACCAATGGAGAAAGGGAACCTCTTAGGAGAAGAAAAGAGAAATTTTATAAGAAAAAGAGTTTTAACAAGCACAGAGGAGAGAAATATAAAAGAAACTATTATAACAAACCAAACCCTAAAAACGGAGATTTTTACGAAAATTCGCTTATTTTCCTGCCGGGAAAAACAACTGTAGATGTTGGGCATGCGAAGAAGTAGGTTATTATGCAAATGAATGCGAAAATAGGAAGAATAACAAGCTTATTGAAACTTTAGAAAGTCTATATTATTTTGTCCTTACCAAGAAAGAATCACTAGATGTAATCCTAAAAAACAACAAGGGAATTGTTTAGATTATATTAGAATATGAATATAAAGAAAGTGATTATAAAGAAACAAGTCATATGATAGAAAGTAACTCCATTAGTCTTCGTGATCTTCAAGGAGTAGAATTTATTATAGATAATGATAATGAAGATGTCAAAAGAGATTGGATCCTTCCTATAATTAAGAAAGACACAATCTACAAAAAATCCATCATTCAATTGAGGAGTAAGTACATATGTGAAATGATGGAAAGAGATTTAGAGATAAAAGATAGTGACTATGATGTAGGAGAAGTTAATGTCATTAATTGGGAAAATATCCTTAAGCATAACAAAGACATAAACTATAGGTATATCCATGATAGAAGTGTCTAAGTACAAATTACTCCTTTATAGCATTATGATAAAGATATTGATATTTATGCTTTGCTCTGCGATATCAGGCTCATGCCAAATTAAATAATCAAATTATCACATGAATTAAGACGGATTTATGTAATAGATTTGTAGGATTCAATTGCCTATATGGATATTATGTAAGCCTAAAAGATGAATTTGTCAAAAAAATTCTTATCCCTTCAGATAAAAACAGTTGAGATGGGCATGAAAAGAGGGGGATACCGACTAAGGATATTTTAAAAAATAATCTGCAAATTAGATAATACTATAGATCCAAAGAGTAAGGTAATAATGATACAGGTAGAAAATTTTAAAAGCCCTACTTCAATGCAAAAAATTCAGGGGAAACAATTCAATTCATAGGAGACAAAAATCGATAGGTCTTGGATATCTAGCTTTGGCAATCCCATAAAAATCAATAAGAAAAATGTAATAAAATTGATGAGAATGGTAAAATTACCATTAATCCCCAATTATTAAGAAGCATGAGTGCAAGATCAAAGTGGGGAGAAGGATCTTCAACTAATAAAGAAGAATGCAAAGAAGATGATACAATTAGTATGACCAGCAAAATGAGTTGAATGAGTTTTAAAACCGCAAGATATAGCGTACATCGGAGTATGAGTCTATATAGAAAAGTAATTGGGTACAAACAAGAATTGTTAGTGAGCCTATTTGTAAGGATGAATTAGTCAAAAATATGACAATACAAATCCTAATAAATGTATGTTTAGAGGGGAACAATAGATATGAATTGTGTGCTTATAATGATAGTGGTTGTTCTGTTTGTTTTGGAAAAAAAAATATATTTCCATAATAGAATTTATGTGGTAAAAAAAGTCAAGAATCCTTTACAAGGATATTTGATAAAAGCATAATTAACCATAATGAAACATAGAAGAGTTATCCATAGAAATAGGAGGAGATCAATACACTATACCAGTTCCATGGGCTATTGATAAACCCTCCCATGATATGATTATTGGAAATAATTTTCAGAGGTTATATTCTCCATGCACACAGACCATAAACCAAGTAATGTTCACAATAAATAGTCACTTATTTCCTATTGAAAAATGAAGTAAGGCTTACACTCAGCAGAAGCTTAAGTTTACACTTAGCCAACGTGGTAAGAAGGTAATACCCACACATGAGAGAACACTAGTAATCTCACTACTTAAGTTATCTATTAAAGAGCAGATTGTTGAACAACAAGAGCAATTATGTAAAGAACTGTACTATGATAATCCTCTAAAATTTTAAGATAAAGATAAGACATTGCAAAGATTATTCTGTTAAATCCCAACACTATTATCCAAATCAAACAAATGGTGTATACACACCAGGATATCCAAAAATTTGATAAATAACTCAAACAACTACTAGATAACGAGTTAATCGGAAATGGTGAGACACCTCACATTAGTCCTTTTCAAACAGCTACTAGATAACGGGTTAATCTAGAATAATAATTAATTACAAAAAGCTTAATGATAATACTTCCTTTGATGGTTATTATATTCCTAACAAAATAGTCCTTTTCAATAGAATTTAAGGAGCCTTTCGGTTCTAAAAAATGGATTGCAAAAGTGAATACTAGCTGATAAAAATGGAAGAAGAAATAATTCCTTTTACTACTTTTGGTGCCCCTAAAGGACATTATGAGTTGATAGTAATGTCATTTGATCTTAAAAATGCACCACAAATATTTCAAATAAGAATGGATAACATTTCCAAAGATCTGAATCATATTGTCTAGTTCACATCAATACTATTAGACCAGGCAAATGGGTCATTTGGTTTGGTTATGGGTCGGGTCAAGTTTGGGTCGGGTCATGTTCGGGTTAAATGACATTTCGGGTTGTTTCGGTTTGGGTCGAGCATGGTTTGGTTTGGGTCAGGTATGGTTCGGTTCGGGTCGATTTCGGGTCGATCAATTTTTGGTCAAATACGTTCGTAATGCCAAAACAAGCAACTTTAAAGAAAATTTCGGGTCGAGTATGGTTCGGTTCAGGTCAATTCGGGTTTGGGGTCCACTTTTGGGTGAACATATTTCGGGTGTCGGGTCGGGTATGGGTCCGGGTCGTTCGGTTCGAGTTTCGGGTCTCGGGTCAGTTTTGTCAGGTCTAAATACTATCCTTGTATTTTTTGAGACCATAGAACAGCTTAAAGATAATGTCCTAGCTATCAACTAAAGATGCATTGATCATGGCATTATTCTTGGTAAGAGCAACTGCATCTATGATGAACAAGAAATCTACTTTTTAGGTTTAGAAATAAAAGTTCGACAATTCATCCTATAAAATCATGTTCTAGAAAAAATAGAAAATTCCCTGAAAAGATTGAAGATAGAAAGCAATTGGAAAGGTTTCTTGGATATCTTACCTATGCTTCATATTTCATTAAAGATCTAGCTAAATTGAGAAAACCGTTACAGTAAAAACTCAAGGAAGAAGTAACTTGGAAATAGACCTCTAGTGAGTCAAAGATTGTTCAAAAACTTCAAAAAGATGTGTAAAAATCTTCATGTTCTTAATTTACCCCATGAAAGAGATGATTTAATTTTTAAGACAAATGCTAGCAATGAGCACTGGAGTACAATACTCAAAATCAAAGAAGGAGAAAGACTCTGCAAATATTGCAGTGGAAGTTTTAATAAAACATAATGCAATTATTCCATGATGAAAAAATAAATCCTTGTAGTCATAAGGGGAATTAAAAAGTTCTCAGTCTTGTTGGCCCCAAAACCTTTTTTTTATTTGAACTGATTGTAAGAGAATACTTGGTTTTGTGAAAAATAATTTATTAAACGTGCAAGCCGCAAGAGAGACTCTTGCGTTGACAATTATGACTTAACCAGTTTTTTTCTCTGTTAAACATATACATGGATCGAATAATTCTCTTGTCGATAGTTTAACTAGGGAGCTTGCCAATAGTGATTATCATAGCAGAACCCCTGCTGGAGACAAAGGAAATCCAAAATGGAATGCCATTACTACTAGAACATATTTCTTATTCTAGTAGAATCCTTATGGATATTTTGAAATTCCGTAAAAAAAGTAGATCACACTTTGGTATGCTAGCCTATCTAACAGCATAAAGATTAAGCCTTTTAGAATTACAAATGAATTACTTAAGGTGTCCTTATGATATTTAGGAAAAAATAAGTTCTCATGTTAAAAAAAAATGGTTCAACCACTGGTATGCAACCTACATCGACTACTATCATAATTATTCTTATGATATTTGAAGTCATGGAGTACTACGATCTTCTTTCTTGATTGATATAGAGTTGGTGGTGTTAGACTCGCAACAAATTCAGTCTCTCCGGATGACCCCATAATGAAAGCCTGGGAATATAGAATGATAGCTTACCTCATGAATATCCCAGATCCAAAGTACCCATTCTTCTCTATGCTAACTAAGTTTCAACAATGCATGCTCAAAAGTAGCCGTTGGATTCTCACATGCCTTGATGGTCCAACGAAAATTCTATCTATTTGCAGAGGTACATTATGCAATAATTGAGTATGAAAATGAAGAGGCCAAACCAGCCTATTATCTTGTTCCATTAGTTGATTCAGACAATCGCAGTGACCAACATCAAGAATGGCTTCCAGAATGATAAGAAGTAGTTAGTGATCATGCCTTAACAAGAGTTATTGGTTTTGACAACATTTATCATAAAACATGGGCATTGATTGGACAAGAAAGAACATTAGTGTGTTGCGGGAACACTACTTTCATTTATCATAATGACTTCAACAAATGCATGAAGGTTCAAGGAGCTACTTTAGCAGATATCTTTGATTATCCCTTTGATGTTGGAGCTGAAAAATTCTTATCAGAAAAAGAAAAGAAATATCTTCACGACTTATTTGGAAAATGGGATCCAGAGTATATTCAACTTAATGAAGAGTTTGATGATTATCTGGATAATAATGGTCTAGAAGGCATTATTGGAGATGAAGATATGCAGAATCTCAATGTAGGTGACTAGTCTTATGAACATTAAGTGCTCTAGAAAGTTGTTGCACCATTATTGTATTTTGTCAAGTGTCAAGTTGATAAAAAAATGTAGTCTACGGTAACCATGTGAGGACAACTATAGTTAGACCTGGCAAAAGCTAACTTGACCCTAACCCACCCAAAAATTTCAAGTTTTAAATACAATTCTCTTGACCCAAATCCAAAATAAACTGAACTCGAAAACCCCACAAATTAGCAAGTCAAACCTTACCCGAACCCAAACTCGCTCGTATGAGCCGAACAAGATATCCTTGTTTTTTAATTATCTTTCATTTATTCTCTTTATAATAATGGTTATTCATTAAAGAAAGTCATCTAGAGAGACATTATATATTTTCACATCCCCTCACAAATTAAACAATAGTACCCATGCTTTTCCAACTCCATTATCACAAAATAACATTATATGCAACTTAAAATTTTGACAACTTAAAAGACTGAATATGAAACTATGTGAAGTAACCATCTACTCTTAAGAAAATGAAACAAGACAAACCAAATGCTAAAAATGCATAAGTCATACCATTATGCTTTTAGTGAAATGAATATGTCTAATATTATTTTAGATAAATTACTCTATCAAAATCTAAATTTTTGATGCTATAATTAAAATACAATATCTTATACGTGTCTAATTTCCTTTTGTTTGGTTTCCATTCTAATACGCTTTTATCTACAATGCTATTAATAGGAAATGGGTCAACCATATTCGTATTATGATCGACCTCTTAATAAAGTATACCTAATAGGGTAATGGTGGTTGGTTAACAAAGATATCGAATTATTAGACAAGCTATTAGCGAGCCGAGCTGCTCCAACCTATTAAGTTGCTCTAGGTCGGCTGGTATTGACCTTAATTTAATATACTAGATGATCTATCCAACTTAAAGGTGACCCAACTCTTTACCGAACCATACATAACATTCATGTATCGTATGAAAAGTTTGAGTACTTTCAATATTCTTTTAAAAAATTATAATTATCATGTTTTTTCATTAAATAATGACGATTTTGTGTAAGAAATAAGCCCAATTTTTCAATTTGAAAAAAGAAAAATAATTAACGAAAAGGCGTGCTAAACCTATTGGGTTGACCTGAAACCCGCAAAACCAAATTACACCCACCCGTATTTTACCTAAGCTCGAAATACACATTACCCATATTTTACCCAAACCCAAATACACCCGATCCATATTTAACCCGTCTGCCTGAATTGACTGGCCTAGCTATAGTTATGTGAAAAAATCAATGTGTACTATAGCTATTAGGGCATCCTATGTTGTCTAACTCCTCTATAAAAGGAGAAGTAGAGTGTTGAGAAGAGACACAGTCATTTGAACATATTTGAGCAAAAAAAAAAGTTGGGAATCTTCATTTCTCTATAAGCAAGCATCTCTTATTATCTTAGTAATTTAAGTCCCTCTTCGATCTTTTCATTGTAATATTTCCACTTTCAAGCTTTCAATGAAGGAACTTTCCAAGTAGGGCACATTGTTCAATCTAACCTTATGTCTTAAATATTATAATTTCTTTATTAAAGTTCCATGGTCCTTAAAAATATAAAATTTTGATTAGTGACTATGGTTCGAGGTATCAAATAAAACGGATCTGTACTATGCCTGATTTAAGGAACGTGTGGTGGAGATTAGTAATTATTGTAAACTGAAAGTTAGAGGAATGCTATGGTTCAACTCTGACTAAGTTTAGGTAACAGTCAAAACTTCATAATTAAGCTCTATTATGTTGCTAAGCATGGTGGGCCTATAACCGCACAAAATATAATATTTATGATATAAGTAATAGATTGTGATAATTAGTGCCAGTGAAGTAATTATAAAAAGTTGCATAATTTAAATAAAGCATATTTCTTGAAAAAACCCTAAAAGTAGCTTGTTTGCATCTTTACCCAATTCTGGGGTCTTCCCATAATTTCAAAAAGATTGGGTCAAAAGTGAGAAAAGAAATAGTGTAAGAGGTATTGAGAAATCAGAAGAGTCATTCGGAATGTAGTAAAAAATAAAAACACGACGCCTCAGAGTACTAAAAAATTAGTCAAAAAAGTGAGGCCCAAAAAAATTAATGACACATACGTCGAGGTACTAAAAAGTCAATTACTCATATTTGTTCACATTGTGATTTCAATAGATAGTGCACAAGTTTCCAACATACTTAGTGTGTAACCTTTTTAGAGTTATCCCACCGACCATATTTTGACTAGTCTCTTAGCGAGCTGGATCTGGTGTATTATGAGGGATTTGCCTAATTCTAGGATGACACCTTATATATCTGTAAAATGGAAGGGCATTCTTAATTCAAGATCATGACACATACCTAAGTTATTTATTTAGTTATTGCGTAATATACCCCATCTATTTTTTAGATAGATGGCGGCAGTAAGAAGCGGCAAGGTAAAATTATGTACATTTATACAAAACTTCTATCCCAAGCACACAAGTGGGACAAATTGCATGACATTATGCACATCCATTCCGTTTATTACATCTCCTCCAGGAGAATTTATAAACAAATATAACTCCTGGGTATTATCCTCCATACCAAGATATAGGATAACACCCATAATGTTATTCGAGATTTATGTTTCGAGTTCTTCACACAAAATAAGTATTCAAAATGGCTATGTATAATGTTATGCAATTTGTCCCACCCTAGTAATGGAGAACATACAAAAGTTTTAGAATATTATTTTAGGGCACCTGAACGAAACCCATTCTTACCCCAAGGTTTTAATAATATGGCAGTAAGCTGTCATTACATGCGACCAAATCCCATTAATCGAAATCACTTTTTTGAGAAATACGAGACATCTAAGTCATTTGTCATAATAAAGTTTACAAGTCATTTTCAGATACTGGAGAGTCAACCTACGCCATCCTTGAAATCTCCTTTTGTTAAGAGGATTGGATATATAAGTACAACTCAATCCCGCCATCATAACACACATCATAATCGAACTCTTGACAAGGATCAAATTAGGCTCAACCTAGTGCAAATTATCGTCCAACAGGGTCATAAACTTATAACACCTAATGGTTTTTAAACTTGTTTAGGCTAGTTTGCATTGCCCCCCTGAACTTCAGGCATTAATTAATATGACATCGACGTTTTCAATGTTAATTTTATGACCGTCGAAACATACAGTCTTTTTGCAAGCTAAATGATGGATGAGAGTAGGATACGAGAGAGAATATGAGTGAAATATGAGAGAGAGCAATTATCATCCATCCTTTCAGTTCACCAAAATAAAGAACAAGTTAGCAACATTAAAAGAATGGCAAATTGGTCAATTACTTTCCATTCCTGATATACTCATCAGAGTAATGTTTCAATAGTGCAAACTAAAATTTCAAGGTAGTAAAATTAAACTTTAAAATATTAGAGTCATATTAATTAAGTAATTAATTAATTAGTGCCCAAAATCTATGGGCTTAGTGGCTTAATGCAAAATACCCAACTGAATCATCTTTGTTAGCGATGATCTGGATCGTAAAGAAAATTGTAAAACGACGCATATATCATCAACCAACAATATGATTAACGTAACCTTGGGATCCAGTGAAGCATGAGCTTTAATTAGAGCAACTCGATTAAATGGAGAAAAGCATTGTTTGCTACTTGTGTTTGTGAAGTGTGGAGGAAGCGCAATATGAAAAGATTACACCAAAGATCTCGAAGCAATGATGCTGTAGCTGGACATATTCAATACTAGCTTGTGTTCGAGTCAATGCTTATGTTCTAGAGTGAAGTGAGTTTGTGGCTAATCAGTAATTACACGTTATTGTTCGCACTCTTGCATTCTCATCCCATTTTAGGAAAGATTAATGATAATTATTTGGCGTTTTCTAAAAAAAGGTAAAGATAAATAAGAAAAAGCATTATCTCCCTTTCTTTTAAACTACTTTCATGATTCTTGGTTTCAATTATGGTAATTTATTCTTAGAAGTAAAACTAATTGGACCAGTTTTCTTTTTTAAAATCGAAATCATAACCATTTAACCGATTTCTAGGTACAAAAATTTGTGCTCATGCTTAATTTCTTCCAAATCAGGAATAAAATCCAAATTAAAAGGCCTAACTCATATGCAACCGACACCACAAATAGGATTGCCTAAATTGTCCCCAAAATGCAAACTACCCCAAGCCAAATGGTACTGAACTTGATTTGTATTGTTAAATTGCTTTTCTTTATGAGAGATAAATTCATTGGACAAAAAGTCAATCTGTATGTGATAAACCCATACCAAACTAGGGTCCCACTGACTCAAATGTCATACAATCTATAAACAATCCGACATGAGCACAGACTAAACACCCATTTCACCATTTTGTCAATTCTAATTCCTAGAGGGCGCACCTCACTTTTTTTGCATGGTCTCCTACTAGATGCCCATAAACCAATAGTCTTTTTATTTTTTTTTAAAAATTGTATACTTTAAAATATATTTAAAAGAACACTTATAAAATTAAGTGATACTCTTAAATTTCATCCACTTTGAAAGTGGGACATCACGTGAAAACTCTAGATCCATTTCGTATTCCTAGATAGCGGATTTCTGCCACGAGCACTTTTTTGCACGGCTCAGAGGCTCCTATCTTCTTTTTCTTTTTGGTGGTTTGAGAGTTCTGATGAGGATGATCGAATTCTACTCACAGCCACTATTTAATGCACAGGCTGTCCTTCGCTAATGCGCACAACAATTTGATCAGAATGGGGGTGTGAGCTAACGGACGAGAATGGCAACATCAAACAGGTTGCTGTCAAAAGGATTAAAGCCGAATTCATAATCATAGATAGATCACTGAACTGGCAGCAGCAACATTCTCAAGCAAAAAGGCCATGGGACGGTGGAGACGCCATTATTGAAGCTAATGAAATTGATTAATTGAGGTTAGCTCTAAATTACTAGCTGAGAAAAAAAAGGAAGCAGTGCAGATGGCAGCAAACCTGCGACGTTAGCGACTGACTGTTTTTTTTTGTTTTTTTTTTTCCCTTGAATTTATTAAACGAGTCGCGCCAAAAAGACTGACACCATAGTTGGCTGTTACCTTGGACATTTTGATGTTTCCTCTTTCTCGCTGACGATACTGCTTGCCTTGGCGTAGGATTTTATTAAATGAATTTAGGCCCTTAACATAGTGTTTCATTTGTTTTCTCAGAGAAGATGTGGGAGAGGAGAGCAGCTTATTTACCACAATCCGCAGCAGCATGCTAATTAATCTGCTAAGTTTAAGAGAGAGGCAAGGGAATCCCTGTCTGCCCTTCATTCATTGTACAGAGGTATATATATATATATATATA